>JAZEWU010000011.1:5601717-5627220 GCA_036362915.1 Geotria australis | reverse complement strand
GGGACGCTGGCAAATTTTTGCCGCTCTTAAGATTTCCAGTTTCACGACCTTTCAGTGTATTCGCCTTAATCATTTAATTGTTGTTGCTTTGGTTTTTTATTAGTTGTTTTTTTTTCTGTCGTTGTTGACATGTTCTCTCCGCAGCCTTGTGCAGCGCTTTGTGACCCTCGGGTGAAAGGCGCTCTATAAATGCTATTATTATTACAGCAGAAAAATACCCAGTGAGCTTGCAAGCTCTTTACGGGACGACTGGGACACAACAAACATGCGAATCTTGACAGCAATTCTACGTAGAACCCCCATACATTGCAATATCTGCCCATTTAATGTGTGATATGTTGATTTTAACACAACAAATGTGACAGCTCAAACTTATCAACAAACTCCACGCCATAGCATTGCGCAACGAATTACCACGTTACCCCCGACCCCGTGACTAGCGGCGGCAGCTGAGAATGACGTCACCTCCCTGGGGGTGGGGGCACCCCTCACCCCCCCACAACCCACGCGACTTCCTCCCCACCAATGGCAACGCCGCCACGCGAATAAACACGCAGCAAGATTTGACTTATCGCGGCTAGGATATTGAACCGGCTTGCCCATACGCGTTATCTAATCCAATATGCGCTGGCTACCGTTGCTTATCCGAACTAGGATATTCAAAAAGCGCCCAGCCGTACCTTACCTATGCGCGTTATCTAATCCAATAGGCGCTGGCTTGCGTTGCTTATCCGGACTACGGTATGCAATGTGCGGGCGGTGCCGCCGTGAGGCCCGCTGCTTATCCGCGATGGGGAATTCAATCGTGGCGCTCACACGACTGTCATGGCCTCCGCGCGCGCGGTCGACAAGGTGGGAGCCCATCTCGCGTCGCGCCATTCACCCTCAGCGGCCGCCGCCACTGCTGCTGTAGTCGTTGTTGTTCCTCGGTTTGAATTAGCAACGAGCTTGTCGTGACGGTGACGTCGCTCGGGGAGTGTTACCGCGCCTGTGTGTGTTGGAATGCGTGAGAGAAGAGCGTACAAGGGTGTCGCTGGGGCTGTGTTTACATCTGCCTTAATGAACGCGCGGTGCCACTGCTGCTACCGTTATTAATGGCAAATGGTAATGGTTATGTGAACGTCGTTGTCGGTATGCGTTGTGTAACTGTTGTGGACATTACCCGCAGAGTTAGCCGATAATGCCAGTCGTCGTAACAAGCGTTGGCTTGAACGTGTTGGGCCATCAAAGCGTACTGCAGCGTAGATGGTCATCAACAACAGCCGCGGTCAGTCCAGTGCTGGGCGAAGGCCTGCACCACCAACCTCTCACGAAGGAAACTGTGGTGTGATATAATCCAGCCAGTTACAAGTGCTGACTTTGTCGCTTCATCTCCACTGTTGGATGTCCTCTCGTCCGCGTTGCATTGTCTGCCACTCCCTTCTTCTTTGCGATTCTTCGAAGCACGATGGTCAGCTTCTGGACATCGTTGTCTTTCAGCTCGGCTTCGAAGTGTTTGGTAGAATTCGCAGGAAACGCCAAGTATTACCTGACAGGGATCGCGACGTGAACGCTTCTACCTTGACCCCCTGCCACTCCCTGACCAGCCTCGATTATCGTCGTCATCATCATCCCTTCTAACATATCAACAAATCTGAATGTTTTATTGATGGAGGTTTTCCCGGCGTGATGTATAAGAATTGCGTTCCTCTCTCCTTCGTGACGTATTGCCTCGTCAGCCTGGTGATGTCTCCAAAGTGGGAGGCGAAACGTCGCGAAGGAGAGATGAGGAACGCTCCACTCGGCTATCCCAAAAGAGCAGATCTTGACGGCAATTCTAAATTAACATTACGGCAGTATTGTCCTCAACGCCTGGCTTCTAACAGTACAGTTATTGCACCTTGGATAACGTTAAAAACATGGGAATTGTATATTGTGTGAATTGCATGGACGTAAGGGGGCCCGACACGTCGATTAATCGATTTTCTGACAGTACAGCATTACATTACTCGTGACTACATTCATCTACATCAGTCGAGTTGGATTCATTCAGTACTGTTTTCCAAGTTTAATTATTTATTTCAGTCGTCGTTATCGTGGTATGGTATATTATATTAATCTGGCTCCAATTATCAGTCCATTATCGATTTAGCTCTGGTTCAATCAAGTAGGTTCTATAATGTATTGATTATTATTATTATTTAAGCTGCTGTCAGTTAATCAATCTGGCTTAGCCGATTATTCATAATTGTATGTGGGGCAATGCATTATCGATTCGCTATTAAGCACATTACAGTTGAACAACAAATGAATCCCCTGCCACTCACTTGGCTTGATGACTCCATCTGGGAATGAAAGCCTGCAGCTGATTTCGGTTTTTTTGGCAAAACTGCTGTAAACGATTAGGTCTATACGTCATCATATTGTTTCGTCTAGTGGCAAGTTGGCTATTTTGAACGCGCTGTGGCTAGAGCATTTCGACCTGCGCGAAATCAAATCCCAGTCCATTGGGCATGTCATTTTTCTGGGGTCATTAAAATTAAGTACCGTTTAGTGGAAAGTCAACAGCAGTCCTGTGGTGAGCACAGACGTTGCCATGGTAATGCAGAATTTTCACGACTGGACTAAATGCGCCAATGGAGATATGGGTGTCGCCTCATTGCTCTTTATAGCAGAGAGACACGGTGACTTGTGCAGGGTTTAATTATTCTCTATACATTTATACCACAGAATGAATGCTATGTGCATTGAGTTACATATGTACAGTATACACATTCAGAGGGATGAGCCTATCTTATGTTGATTTGGCAAATGCCATAGATGTTAGCCATCGTCTGTCAGGTGCACCGATGTATTAAAGTACAGTATTTTATGTCATTAGCTAGTTGTTTACATCACAGTGTGATGAGTCTGTAACCTTTCCACAGACCACTTTTTGGTGTTAGATTGTAGGTTACATACCTTAACTAAAATGTAAAGGTGCAGCCCTGAAATTGCTGGCTCATGCCACTATTGGTAGAAGTGACTCCAGTAGAGGGGACTCTAAAGAGCTTCTCTCAGGGTTCCCAACCTTTTGCACCTCAAGACCCACTTGGTCCACTGGTGTCTGGTCTCCAAGGACCACTAGGTAGCGCTCGCGGCCCACAGATGGGTTGCGACCCAACGGTTGAGAATGGGAGTGCTCACTTTATATCCCACCACACGAGTCCTGTCGATCAACTAACTGACTGATTGTCCACGATTTTCAGGTCTTCCACAGTCTGATATGGTTCATTGTTAAACCCAGTTTCTGTATACGCGTATAGTACAATATTGTGTTGTATAATCTACGTAACATTTTACCCGTGGCATACCACGGGAAGTGGAGTCAAAGATATAATATGGAAAAGAACAAGGAACGGGAAAGGGGCTTTAACTGTTGCAGATAGCTATATGAATACCTGCTGCTGTTCACATTCATTGATTATTCATGGGCATGCCTGTAGGTCAGCACTTTGCAGCTGCGGTTGGTGGTGTACTGCACAGATTTGCTTCCAGTAATTTACCGTAAAGCAAATAGTATGCAGACTGGATATTTGTACATTCTCTTCAATGACCTAGTTTTAGCAGCTCTAGCTTCTTTACAGATGCCTACTTACTAATAATTTAGCCAAACTTACCAATGCATGACACCCCTGACAAAAGTCTTAAGACCCAGTGAGCCTTTACTCAAGTAAAGGACTATTTTAGTATCCTTAAAATAAGCTGCTTGTCATTTGTGACAAGGAATACAATGATATATGCTTTGTTTCTTTTTTTCTGTGCTGTTGCTGAAACGCTGTCTTGCCTGAGGTAACTTTTTTGGCTTTGAAGGCCATCACATTAACTGATTTTGAAACATCTATTACTGCACGGTCTTAGTAAGTGGCAATAGCAGGAACAGAAGTTTGACCCTGGAAGCTAATGTTTAAGCCATTGTAAGCTGTGGACATTTCTCAACAAAAGCTTTAGGAATTAGGGAAGGGTCTGTTTACTAAATTAAAATAACTACTTAACGAAATTGCCACTGGCCTTTCAAGATCTGTGTTTTCCAGCAACATCTTAGCTTGGCTTATCATCGGTAAATGTGGTTCGTTAAATAATTATTGATGGGTTTGCCTAGGATTTTAAGCACGAATCCTCTACAAGCACTGGAAATATTATCTGTAAGGTTGGGTGGGAAATATAAGAAATTATCCCGTAAATTTCCAAAGGGGTATCTTATTGCTAGGGGTATTATTCCAAACGCATAAACAAAAAAACCGTAGCATGGTCACCTGTTCATTTAACACTTTGACGCATCCCAAGAGTTCTTGACATTTCCCTTGCTTTGCGATGGAACTTTGCCGCCACCGCTGTGCATTCCTTTATTTGGTTAACTCCTATGAGTTGGATGAAGCGGTTACACCTAGCTTCTTGCCAAGGGGCCTTTAGATGGTTTCTTGTGATTCTCAAGCACTACATACTGTCGTGTGTGGGTAGAAGGACACCAATGGGTTTTTGCTGTTATACAAGTTAATTCACGTGTTAATAACGTATGAATGTTTAACCAATTACTTTCACTCTTAGTGGACCATTGGAGTGGTTTTAATAATTGGCAGCACGCTTGAAGTTTATAATGGTGTGCGCTTGGTCTATATGCGAAAATAATACATATTAAACATTGTAAATTGATGACTTCGTGATTTGACTTGCTGTGTTTAAAATTGTCTCAGTGCATGCCATTGAGTTGTTAACTTGAATATGGAATATAATACATTTGTGGAAACAATGAAGACTAGCCCCCACCATACAAATGTGGAATTTCCACCTGAGACGAAGGTTTGGCAGTCATAAGACTGCACTTATCTAGAAAATCTACATTTTAATGTAGCTAAAATGTCATAATACACAACCTAATGGGTGTTTTGATAACATCATTGAGATTTTGGTATCAGTAATGTGTTGTCAAAAGTATGAATAGCTGTACAGCTGTTATGCCTGTACGCTGGTTATGGCATTGCTGGCAGCCTGTATGTTGTCACACACAAAAAAACATCCTACTAATAAATGTATTGTATCTCAGCAAACAATCCTTCTGGATGATAAATGAGGGTGTACCAGTCCAGAATAGAATTACTCATGCATTCTTCATTGTTTTTTGCATTAGTGCATAACATTGCCACTTTTGGACAAAGTGTTATAGCATATATTGTTGTGGCAAGTGAGTCATTTAAGAATAACATTTGATCCTCCAGGCTGGCGCTGCTTAACTACTGAACTTTTAGTTCGAAGGTTTTGAGTTCAAATTTCTATTGGAACACAATTCAGCCCACCATTTTTTGGGTTTATAAAATGAGTACCACTGGATGCCAAGTGTTCAACCTGTGACCAGACTGGTGACCGACGTGCCACCCTACATTTATTTGAACGCGGAAACAGTGGGTAAGGCTGTTACAGCACATTAGGCCAAGTCAAACTAGCATGGACACATGTGGCAAAGGGGTAGCTCACGACGGGGTGGCAGGGTGGCAGGGTGGCGCAGTGGTAACATCCGCGCCTCACAGAAAGAATGGTCTTGCCCGAGGCAGTTTCATTCCCGCCTTGGGCGCCTTTCTGTGTGGAGTTTGTGTGTTCTACCCCTGTTCTGCGTGGGTTTCCTCCGGGTTCCCCGGTTTCCTCCCTCAACTTAAAAAAAAAACACTCATTCATTATTTGGCCAATAACATCATAATATATGGGAAGCGGTGTGTGGCAATATGGCGCCGGCAAACCGCCTGGCTGCCTCCTCCGCCTCTCTGCGCTTTCCTCGCGCGTCTATGTCGTTCTCTCGTCGAATTAATACCTTTGCGCGTTATAAATGTTAAATTATTGTTATTATACCGATTGGCAATACAATATGCCCTCCTCACCTTGTCTTGCTGGCATGTTCGCAGGTGGTCTATGAAAGGGAAGGTGTGTTCATCCACACCTGCACCAAAAAGAACAATGACCAGGATTCACTCATCCCTGGCATCCTCCGGCTCACTGAGAAGCCCGGCAACGGACTGGGGCGCCCTGGGGCACCTGGTTACCAGGTATTGTGGACCAAGAGGGCTTGCAAGGGAAAGCTTTCATGATCTACTGGCTGCTATCTATTTTACCCCTCTTAACTCGCCGTATTTTTCCTTTTATACAAGCATATAAGCACATACACACCTACACTCAGGACTAACCACTTTGTCCAGAGCACGACAAAAACTGCTGCGAACTACTCGTCCTGTAGATGGCATATTACTTGCACATCTTTTCATTTATATCTGCACTATGTTAGTTCAATTTGCACTATATTTGTTGTAATTATAGTTTTTGTTCTAGATCTGTGCCTTGTTATTGTCCCCCCCCGACCCCCAGCTTAGCTTAACTTGTATATATTAAAACATTGTTAGTATTTTGTTTTTTTATCCTAGTATTTTTAAACTTTTGTTGTTGTGTACGAGGCCATGTATATGCCAACACTGGGGTCTGAGAGAAACGGCTTTTCGAAAACCATTTTACCTCCCTTAGCACTGCCCAACGCACGCTTTTTCAGGAGTTACAAATGCAATCCATCTGGTGACCCGAGACGCCATCGAATGGCTTTCCAAACCCAGCACACGGTAGTAGACTTGTCCCTTACTTTTCACATGCCATACGGAAGAAGATTTGCATAGACATGTGAGGTCTTGAGTCAACCAACCAAGATACTGTAATTGAGCTTTGGACTTTCCAAATGTCATTCTGGTCATAGTGAGAGTGCACTTTTCGTTATTTGGTCGTGTCTACAGACAAGCTAGTGTGCCTGTACGCATATTGTCTTAATTTCAGTTGTATTATGTAATTTCTCAAACTGTGCATAACTCTGTCAGTAGTTGATATTCCTTTTAACGTTTCATGCAGGTCTTCCAGCGCGTGCTTTTAGTCACTGTTGTCCATTATTTGTGCCCTGCTGTAAAGCATTTTGAGATGTTGCTGCATGTAGATATCATATAAAATAACATTGTATTATAGTTGTACTTGTATTGTTTATAATAATTTTAATTCTACTTGTCATGCTCATGGTTGTGAGTCATTTCAGTCAAAGCAATAGTATTTAGTTCTTCTCTTCAACATAATACACCACTTTGGTCCAAAATTCTACTAACCTCTCTTATATAATTATTACCTTCCGGTCTCTCTTGGGGCAGGAAACACTCTCCAACTCATTGCCTAACTCTCCTTTGACATGTTTTGCTGCTGTTGAGGAAGATCATTATTTGAAGCGCTTTTTGATCTTTTGTGTACAGGGCACCGATGCCTTCATAGGCTGGGTACCTGTGGATGAAAACGGAGATCAATTACATTTGCTGTGCCCAAAGAAGGTATGTTTGTTTCTTCGGTTAACCTATAGCCCTGCTAACAGCTGCACACGTTACAGTATGTGCCACACGCACACGTTGTTTGTGAAGCAAAGAGTTGCGCTAGGGATGCTCTGTGTTACAGTACTATTTTGTATATCCTCTCAGTCTTTTTTTACAGTGAGAATAGCACGCTTTATATAGCTGCCCGTAAATAGGGGAACTGCTAATAAACAACAATATAAAATTACTCCGGCACGGCGGCTCATTTGCTAGGGCTCCATTTTGGTTATTATATTTTTTGTAGCAGACGTGATGCTATAAATGTACCATTGCACAATCAGTGAAATTGTCATGGGACTTACACCTCTACTAATATGTGTTCAGCTTGTGTATGTGCTTGTTGTAATATTTGGCATGACTCCCAGCAAATACTGTACTGCGTTGTATGCCTTTGCCAAGGACTCTTAAGGTGGTTGAAAAAAAAATCCGTAAAAATATTCTGCAGTGCGGACCTAAAAGGTCAGCTAACGGTAGAACTATGCGAAATATAATACAAATGTAAACTGACCAGTTCACGATAACATTTTTTGCCGTAAATTTAAATTGGTTGAAGTGGCAACCGTGTAACAGAGCTGTCACTGTTAACGGAGGCTGTGAAATCTCTTCCACGTTCTGCACATAATTAATTTAATTAAGCTTCACTTTAATTAGCAACACTACCCAGCTGGTGCCTTAATTTAGATTGTGTGTCAGATGTGGAAAACGTTGACGTTAACGGTGTTGGCAAATCATTAATAATTCAATCGCCCGTGGCTAGCCACATCTCAAAATGGGCGAATGCAGGAAAACACACTGCTATCCCGTAGGTGGCATCATTTGAAAATTACTTAAATCTTCATTCAGGCAGTACTTGTTGTACCTCCACATTAGTGCTTTTATTTATATTTGTATCTCAGCTACTTGTACAGTTGACGTTCTATCTTGAAAACACTTTGGGAGCCTTATTTTGTAAAACGAATATATTTTATCGGGATAATATACTGGCTATATAATAGTGGTGTGTACCAGTGCTGGTCAATTGTGACCCGCATAGAGCAGAAAGCACACGCAAGCATTGCCTCGGACAAACGGATGTGAGTGCTAATACTCCCATTAATAAAGATCAGTTTAACAAACTGAAGACAAAATATATCGACAACGAGTGTATTTAAGAGCTGAGGATTACTACAGGTTGTCTAAGGCACACCAGACCACGTTTCAGCATCTCGAGATAGTGAAAACGCTAAAGTCCCCCAATAGCAATCTATTAAATATGCCTACGACTGGGCCGTGCACACGATGTGCAGACCCCCGGGGGGGGGGGAGCTGTGTGACGCCTGTGGTTGCCTGCTCTTGATGCTCATTAATTATTTGGCCGATAACATCATAATATATAGGAAGCAGTGTGGCAATATTGGTGCCGGCAAAACCGCCTGGCTGCCTCTTCCACCTCTCTGCGTTTTCCTCGTGCTTCCGAGTCGTTCTCTCGTCGAATGAGTACCTTTGACGTTGAATGAATATGTGCCACGCGTTATAAATGTAAAATTATCGTTATTGTTGATGCCAGGACTCGAATGCGGTCGTGGACTGGAAGCAGCCGCCACCACCGGGGGCAGCTGCGGCAGCCACAGCGGCAGGGCGCCCTGTCCGGGCCGACGATGTGGACCCGGGATACGAGCCGGACTGGGCCGTGGTGAACACCGTGGGCTACAAGAAGAGAATCGGCCCTGAGAGTGAGGGTAACTGTCTTGCACAATCCCCTGAATGTAACCTCCTGAGGGGGGGTGGCTGGATTTCTTAGGCGGGTTCCGAAGGCCTGTGTTGGAGCAATGAGCTGGCACCATCTGGAACCAATGTGGAAGTTCCTCACATCCCATCCTAAAATAGGCTGTGTTCTGAGCGCAGGAAGTTGATGGTTTCCGAGCCTGGTTTCTAATCCCCATGCTCATCTAAGTGGAGAAGCACTCAAATGTCACCATTGACCACGCAAACAATATGTTTGTTCAGTTGTTTTACGTTGCTTAAAAATATTCTAGCGCTGAGAAATTATTTTAAAAGTAAAATGTTGTCGAACTTGTGTGCCTTGTAGGGTGACGACCTGTCCCTGTGGTACGATGTTCACTGCTTGTTGCGGAGGTTCATGATTTGAATCCAGCGGCTGCCCTGGTTATTACTGTGGGGTGTACTCACCGTAAAATACATGCCGTCTGCTTCACAGTGGACATTAGATATCCCTGACATAATTCGCAAGATTAAGCCATTGTGTGCCAGCACCGTGGTCCAAACTTGTCAATTTTGAAAAATTGTCCACATTCAATTGAGTTTACGGTTTAATCTAGTTTCCACCGTATATACACATTTTTCACATAATTTGGCCATTCTCAATTTTTGTCTGAAATTTTTATCTGTGAATAAAGATGTCCTCTAAATGATTATATATGTATAGCTAGAGGACATTTTTTTGCAGTTGTGGTAAATTCCATATTATAGACACCAGAAGTAATTTGCAAAAAAAGGTAATATGTGTGTTATTTATTAGATAGAATGGGAATTTTTTCACGTAGCTTTGGACTCCGGTACCATATTTTGGAAAGAATGTTGGTAGTGATGAACAGCACGTTTTATGTTTTTGTTGATGAAATACAAATTCTAAGCGTCACCATCGACTGGTGTCAGGTTCTCACAATTGCTTATGTTTCTTTAAATTTTTCATTGGGGGAAATTGCTCTTGCCATCAGCCAGTATCACATTCTATAAATGTGCTATAATTTTCCAGTGGCTGACACTGCATTTGAGAACGGCGAACATATTTGGTGGTCCCGTGGTGAGGCTTCCTATTAAAAGAATTGTCCCCGCCATTGGTATGTGAAAATTACATTAATGGCTCCAGACCACCAATGCATGAGTGGTGCTGCATTGCTAATTTGAGCGGTGAGACACTTGCGACTTCTAGTAATGTCACAAAATCTTTGATGTCTACTTTGTAGCAGACAGTAGGCCGTGATAACACAACCACACAGTTATGAAGCATTTGCATTTGTGGAGAGGTTTTCGTGTTCCAATGAGAACCCTAGGAGCTGTTGCCTGGAATCCAGCACTCCTGGTAGGGTTTCCCTTGGTGAACAGGTCTGGGGAAAGGTTCCAGACAAATAAAAATCTGAAGATCCTCCAACTAACGTAAGGTTGGTGTCAGGAAGGGCATCTGGCCGTAACATTCTTCTGCGATACCCCCAGATCTGGGGGGGGCAACTGGCCAACCCGGGTCAACTTGGATACCGGCCGTTGAAACCGGCAACGACAAAGGAACCACTTCAGTCAAGCTGACTTGGTGACGAACATCATGATGAACTCTCGTTCTGCTTATTCTCTTTTGTTTTGCAGAAACGGGGGTATCCTTCCAGGCCAATGTGCGCAAAAGCAAGTGGGCATTCACCTTCAGCCTGTCCGATCTCAAGTCGATCAGAAAGAACAAGCCCGGCCTGGGCTGGTCCTACCTCATCTTCATCATCCGCGATGGCACCTCCTTCCCAGCCCTGCACTTCCACCAGGGGGGCAGCAAGGCACTCGTCAGCGTACTGGGTCGCTACGTCTCGCTCACCCGGTCAGTTTGCGTGTGAAGCGGAACGTTTACAAGCGCACAACAACAACAACAACAACCGTCCTTCGCAACTATGTGGCGGAGACGTCGCCACGGCGCCTGTGCCAGGCCAAGTGCACATTGAGGCCACGCAGAGTGTCGAAGGCTCGCTGACAGGTCACGGGACAGACCCAGGTGCCATTGGCTGCCTGACTGAGATGAAAAGCTGGGCACCACCCGTGCTCCCTATCGTTGTTATTATAACAACAACCGCGAACACTACCACTCCCAGCAACACGCGCTTGCACGCACGCGGGACGCTGACGGGGCTGGTTGCCGCCGCAGGTCCCCGCTGGACTCGAGGCTCACGCTGGTGCACTGCCACGACACGCGCGCGCTCTCCCAGTCCATGGACGAGCTGCAGCTCTTCGACGACGGAGCGCCGCACTTTGTGTCCGTACGTACCGCACCCGGCGCGAGGCACACACTGCTTCCTATATATTATGATATTATCGGCCAACTAGTTAATGAGTTTTTTTTTAAGTTGTGGGAGGAAACCGGAGAACCCGGAGGAAACCCACGCAGATCAGGGGGAGAACACACAAACTCCACACAGAAAGGCGCCCGAGGCGGGATTCGAACCGCCTCGGGCAAGACCATTCTTTCTGTGAGGCGCGGATGTTACCACTGCGCCACCCTATATACAGCGATGCAAGTGTAACACGCGCAGCATTTGACGTCTGCAGACAGTTTGACTTATTCATCAACTGGAAAGTGCACACAACGTATAATTCAATTAAAACGTAAAAGTGAAAGTGTTTTCCTACTTAAATGTGCAGTGGGGTGGTAATTATCTCCATGAGCCTAAGACAATTTACATATTTCACGTTTCTGCATTGGAGGCTAGTTTTATCACAGGACAGCCATGTTTGATTTTCTAAAACGATCTTTAGTTCATTGACCCGCAGAGGGATAATGGGCTGATTTGACCTGTTAAACAGGAATGAACGCATTAACTCCCAAGTGTACTGTAGCTGTAGAACCACTCAATCAGTGAGTGATTAAATTCAGGAGGGTCCACTGCTTTGGCTTGCATTTTGAAGCAGTGGCTTGTATGTCGGTGGAAACCGGAGTCCCCACACAAAACCCATGCTTATGAAAGGATAACATTCTAAAGAAAATTGCTTTACTGTAGTGTGTGCTGTACTGCCTTCAGGCCATGTGAATGCCCAATGAGTTGACGGCCCATTGAGTTGATGGTCTTGCAGGATTTGATGTCCCAGTGAACATTTAAATATGAAGTTCATTCCTTCAAACAAGATAACGCTCACTCAGAAACATGTGAGCACCAGCCATGTGAGCACCAAACTGTAGTCCTTGAAATCATCTGGTGATAGTTTCGTTGTCTACTGTAGGTTATTTTGATAAGGAGCCAAAGTTATCCTTATTTGGATGCCAAGTTGGCAGTCTATTGCAGACTGCAATATCATATTTGACAGTTTGCAAGTCTGCTGTACACAGTGAAGCTTTGATGATGTAAAATGCCTCAAGCCATGAATTATGTTCAATTTAATCTTGCATCACGTAGTGATTGTATTTGGGGCTTTGGTATTTGAGAATGTACAACACGAAATAAAAAAGCCGAGGCAGCATCTCCCTGCTGATATGAGTACGAGGCAGCAACGATCTCATTTCCATAGACACGCTTAGTAACCCCATTCTATGCGCATTGTTAGTTTTGCATTAAGCGGTACCCGCATGTCAACCACAGTATATTGATCGACCGAGTTGATCCGTGACCTGTATATGAACTCGCAACATTTTACTTGTGAGCGACATGCTTAGGCCATATCACCACTCAGGTATAGCAACTCGGACATTTCCAATCCGGACATTTCCAAGTTGTAAAGCTGACCCAATCCCGGTGCTGCCCTTTGGTCGCCACCCTCGCAGAAGTTCATCAAGGACCCGTACACGACGACGCTGGGCAGCTTCTCCAAGGTGACCAACTTCCTGCGGGAATCTCTGGCGCAGCCGCACGAAGTGCCGCGCCACCGCCCCCCCAACGAGATCGCAGACCTCCTCAATGAGTCCATCCCGGGCCTCAACATCAACCAGCAGGAGGAGCCGGGATTCGAGCTCATCACCTGTGTGAGTGCGACTCGCAGTGGGCGGCGCGCAGGGAACACACGAGCAGATGTCTTGACGTCACCACACGTGGTATAAAGGCTCCCTTTAATAATAATAATTTTAAATGTATAACGCGCACATATTCAGTCACTGTCGAAGGCACGCGCTCGACGAGAGAACGAGTCGGAGGCGCGAGGAAAGCGCAGAGAGGCGGAGGAGGCAGCCAGGCGGTTTGCCGGCGCCATATTGCCACACACTGCTTCCTGTATATTAGGATGTTATCGGTCAATTAATTAATGAGTATTTTTTTTTTATTGCTAAAGCTGTTGCTATTACTCGTATGCGTACGTACTCAAGTCTGACGTTAGACCAAAGATTTATTTACGGATTTGATGTGAGCCATCTTCTGAGCTGACGTTAATGCACCGCCTTGCTTCACTGAGCATTAGGCGTTGCTCATCTTCACTGATGCTCCGATTGCAGTAGTGGAAATTCCGCAATCCTTTAGTGGAGCCCAGTCTTTCTATGGCACTTTTTGCCCTGTACATAAACTTTCCTTAGAAAGGTTGATTTAAATATATTTAGCTTCCACTATGTTCCAACTTTGTTATTGGTGTCATGACATGAGGCAAAAATTACCCTTTTAAGTCGTGGTCATAAAATAGTTTAATTTTATAAAGTGTTTGAATAATGGCGATTTTCACAACAAGCAGTGAAATGTTGCATCCTGTCAAAAAATGGCTCCTGGAAGCTGACGCGTCAGAACTATTTTTGAAGTTACTTCAATAAGCCTCGTATCCTTCACAGGACAGCACATCCTTACTGTGTATACCCTCTAAAGAGCATTTGTCGCAAGGCCATTTAAATTCAATTTACTTATTAGAGCTCGCATTGACAAAATTACTGTAAACAAACCTACTGGCTGTGGCCATCATTTCACTAATCTCGACAAGCCAACGTAATCGTGAATCCGTAGTTCCAGTTACGTTGCCTGAGTGTGTCCTGTGCCAGGACTGTCACGATCGTCCCGACTCATCCAGCCACCTCAAAAGACGCTGGCCTCGATGCTGCCCCCGCCGCGCCTTCCTTGTCGGGAGCTTTTCCAATCGCCGTTGCCGCGTGTTTGCGCTTTCAGACCGAGCTGGGACCCAGGCCACACGTGCAGCGACGGGAGCCGGTGATCCTGGAGGAGTGGGAGCGCTACATGGACCCCGAAGGGCGAGTGCGTGACGTTGACAAACTGAAGGCTGCCATCTGCCAAGGGGTAAGCGTAATGAGATTGCTTTCACCGTAATACTCTTACCACCTCTACTGCCGACATTGCCTAATAAACATAAATTAAATATACCGTAATTTAACGTGTCGCACATTGGGCCTTCTTCAGTGTCAATTTGTATCTTTCCTGGGTAAGTAAGTGGCTATTTTACGTCTTTTTTTGGGATTGGGATTTTCATACAATTACTATTTTATCGCCTACTCTTCCACATTGGCCAGATGTCTTGGAAGAGATGAGTGTCTGTATTTTATCCTACGACTCTCTAGAGCTCTCTCCACCAGAGACCCTTCTGCCAGCATTGGCATAAGCAAGCATTATTAGGGCAGCCCCTTGGCCTTTTTTTAATTTTCATGTTGGAAGTTACCAAAGTGCACTGTTGAAACTATCACAAATGTGGGTCACAGATACTAGCAAGGAGCGGTGCCCACTCTGCACGGTGGCGTTATGACTTACCTAGGGCCACCGTTCTCTTAGCGTTTGATGGCGGGTGAAATGATTATAGCCTCGTCGTGGCTGTATTATGTTATCAGAATCCCCACGCATACATGTTTGTTTGTCAGCTGTAACAAACACTATAGCAAATTAATACACGTCTGGGAGTAATACACCAACAGTATCACTAGAGGGACCATCACCAGAATGTTGCATTGTCATGTGAGAAAAAAGAAATTCCCCACAAAGTTTCAGCCTCGCGTCGGACAGGCTGAGAGACGCAGCCTAGACATGTGCCTACAGAACAATATGAAGCTCGTATTTTTGTTGCTTCTTCACGTGAGAGATTTAACGGCGTGTTGCTGGTGTTCGTGGCAGGGTCTGTTACACGCGCTGCGGAAGGACGTGTGGAAGTTCGTGCTGGGATACTACCCTTGGACAAGCACGACAGAGGAGAGGAAAGCCATCGTGAAGAAGAAAGCGTGCGTGCCAGCCAACTAGCACTCGCAGCACCCGACCACATAGTGCGATAGCGGGCATAGGCAGTGCTGTGGGAATAGCGTTCTGCAACGGTTAAATAATTGATCGAGCATCACTACTAGTATTATACTCTCTTGTGTGATTAATAGGAGGCAAAACCAATAAAGCGCTGAGGCTGCGCCCATGGCTTTGGTTTATTGGTGAAAATTCCATGGCTCTGAGCCACTGGTGAAAATTCCAAACTCTGCATGATACCAAACGCTAATTAGCTACACAGTGCTGATATTCATTTTCCTGACCCCAGAGGGATGTTGAGCTTAATGGACCCCAACCAGGATCTGAACTTGAAAATCACTGATAGCAAGTCACGCACTGAAAACTACACCTCCGAGCTGGATGGCATACAGAAAAGCTGAGAAAATGTGGAAGAAGATGCAATTCGAGAAATAATACTACTACTATGTGGGTTCTCCAAAATAGATGCTATAATAACATTGACATGGAGATAAGATTACCGTGCATGAACTGGTATTATGTTTAGTGCATTAATGGACCGTGACAACACTGGATCGGCAATATTATTTAAAAAGGGATCTTGTGCGTAAATAGAAGATGGTTTCGTCTATGTAACGCGACCCCATAGCTTCAAACCTAATCGGCAGATGCAGTGCAAAGTACACACACACATGTGCAGAGTTGAAAGGCTGCTGGCTAGTGATAGCCAGTGTAAGGCCTTTTAAAAAACATATCAGCAGTGGCTTGGTTTATATATTGTTTCTAGTTTCCTTGCTAATTGGCGGTTGGTTTCGATACCTATGACTGCTTTTAAAAAGTCTGATAGTAAGTCTAAATGCTTTTCAATTGTAAATACATGTATGGTGCAGCTGCATGGAAGAAATTCAAGGCCATTTTAGGAGCATAGTGCTCTGCTTTGTCAGTGACCTTGGGGAGCCTCCGAGGCTGCTGGGTTGATACCCTGCTTTGTTAAATTAACGCTGCTTTTTACTGATAGTGGTAAACATAACGTCAGCAGCAATAACCTAATTACTGTTTACCCAGTTGTATACTGATCACAACAGATAAGAGCTTATTTTTGCATCTCTTAGGTGTTAGGAGGGGACGATCAATGCGTTGCTGCAGATAATTTCACAGATTAGTTTGTGATGCACTCTATTGTTTTTTTTAAGAGAACGTTTGTATATTGCCGCCGTGTGCAGGGATGAGTATTTCCGCATGAAGCTTCAGTGGAAATCTGTCAGCGAGGAACAAGAAAAGAGGAACTCCAACCTACGCGATTTCAAGAACCTAATCGGTACCAACTTCCGCTGTGTGCAGTGTTCGTGGAGGGCATGGTGGACCACTTTGTAAATCTGGCTCTTAACGTGTGGGGGTTGGTAGATTACACGGCGTTTATCTTTTGCGATATTCTCGCACACAGGGTATTCCCAATAAGATGCTCCAGTTTAAATTGCACATAGTGCAAATTGGTGTGTATTTTTGGGATTTTTTTGGTAATAGGCGGTACATGGTGCTGTGGTATCTTGTAGAAGGCAGGGACCCATCTGTGCATCTTTCATAATTCTGTCTCTCGAAGTGCTCGAGTTTTCCAGAAAAAAAACGCCAGTTAGGAAATTGACCATCATTGTAATGTATTCTAAGGCTTCACCAAGTCTCAACGTGCATTTTCAGGAGGATCATGTGTTTGGATGTTTGACAATGTTTTCGTAAGACTAGCCTGTCACGTGCAACTGGAGTATCTGGAGAAAACCCACGTCTTTACAAACCCACTTGCTGTACTGCGACCTCCTGGTCACCATCAATCATTTATGATTTATATAGCACCTCACACCGGCGTGGCAGGTCTCCAGATCCCAGCTCGCAGCCCAGTGGGTTTGGCAGGTTCACAAATCTACATGGGCCACCAACCATTGCCTCCAGTGCATTGGATTACAGGTGTGTGCCACTGTGCCTGGCACATTAAGATACGGAGCTTTGATTCTAAACGGCTTCAAAAGTGTGCTTGCCTTGCAGTGCCAATGCTGCTGGAAGTCTCTCAAAGGGCATTCACTGCTTTTTTACTGCAGTTAAAACCAGCATGTATTGGTGTGTGTGTGTGTTCACCAAGATTTCTGTAAACTATTTTTACTGGACATGTATTAACCCAAAGTTGCTTTTTATAAATTACACGTAATTGGAAAAGACAATGCGCTTCGGTATTTGTGCTGGCTTTGCAAAACAAGTTGGCCCTTCTAAGACCAAACGTGTGCACGTTTGCTCACAGTTCAGTGACACGTTGCAGTTTTGCAGCAATGTGTAAATAGATTAAACGGTAAAAGGGCAGCTTTGATGGTTCTAGGCAGTGCAAGTGACATGCGTTTAGGCACCCTCTGGCTTGAATACAATGCTTGTTTTGTCATATGCGGTTTGGTGTGTGAATTGCGCTTTATGCGCCGATGTTAGCACAGGTGCCGCCTGCTGTTCGGTGTTTGACGCTTCGCTGCATGCGTTTGCTGATGATGTCACGGCGGCGTCTGACCCGTGCCCCCTTTATTTTGTTGTTGTTCATCGTTCACAGAGAAGGACGTCAACAGGACAGACCGCACCAACAAGTTCTACGAGGGCTCCAACAACCCAGGGCTCACCCTGCTTAATGACATCCTAATGACGTACTGCATGTACGACTTTGACCTGGGTGAGCATCAAGTCTGTGTGGGCTACGAGTGGAATCTCTGCCTTGTGCTTTGGGAGTTGTGGCCTAATTGTTATTGCATCATAATATCTAGGAAGCAGTGTGTGGCAAAATGGCGCCGGAAAACCGCCTGGCTGCCTCGTCTGCGCGTTTCTTGCGCCTGAGTCGTTCTCTCGTCGAATGAATACCTTGGACATTGAATGAATATGTGCGCGTTATAAATGCGAAATTATTATTAAAATTATTATAAGATCACAAGAACCACTGTTTTAGTGTGCATATGTGGTTAAATGGTATCTGCGATCTGTCTTTTGGCTGACTTGTGCCAATTCGAAGTTGGCTGGGTGGGTGTGGTGCTACCCACCCTACCCCCTGGTGTGCTGTGCTGGCTTTAATAGGTACAAGCGAACAGTTCTTAGTGCTTCAGCCTGCAAGTCTTCATGGGAATCTTGTATTTTTCTCACGTGTGCCTGCAGGTTACGTTCAGGGCATGAGTGACCTGCTGTCCCCCATCCTGTACGTCCAGGAAAATGAAGTAGATGCCTTCTGGTGCTTTGTAGGTTACATGGATCAAGTGGTGAGTAATGCATTCAGGCCAAAGGTAACAACATGCCCATTGCAATTCACCTGTGTGTGAATACATTGGCTTATCCATTGGGAGCAAGACTTACTCTCCTTAAACCAACGTGTGCTTGAAACTTCCCTCCGCTGGTCTCATGTAAGCATGTGTTTATTATGGGAACTGTGCTTGTAAAAATGTATGCGTCTATCCTGATAATAGCTAACGTCTACTGAACTGAAGTTGATAAGTCATAGTGTCTCCCTACTCAAGTGAGTGTGGGTTGGTGCTTATATCCATGTATAGTCCTGAACCATTGGTGAAAATTAACCATTCCGATAACAGAGGTTAGTCTCTCATTGGACATAATGGTTATTGTAATGCTAATAATTAGTGCACATATTTTGCATAGAGTAATTTTAACACGTTTACATGAAGCCAAGCTGAAAGACAACGATGTCCAGAAGCTAGCCATCGTGCTTCGAAGAATCGCGAAGAAGAAGAATGTAACCGTCAAAGTATTTTTTTTTTATTAACGGCAGGCGTGTTTTTTTTCCCCTTTACGTTGTGTTATTTGTGATTAAATATGTACGTAGTGCTAGCGGTTGCAGTTGATAGCTCCTCACTGCGGCCCAACACAATACCAAAGCTTTGTTTATTGACGCGTGACTCCTGTCGTGGCGCAGCACCACAACTTCGAGGAGAGCCAGCAGGGAATGAAAACTCAACTCGTGCAGCTCTGTCAGCTTCTGCATCTGCTTGACCCAGGCTTTTGCGACTACCTTGGTAAGCGACACAGTAATCTAATTCGTATCGCACTAATCCTTTAACAAAAAACTACGTAAGAGATCACTCAGATGGAAGGAGTCTTTTAAAATATGCAGTATATCTGCTAACTAGCTACATTTTGCTCTGAAAATAAAAAGGTACATTTATTACGTTTTTCTCTTGACTACTGATTTAGTCAGTGTGTCTAAAAAAAACATTATTGTGCAATTTGCAGCGCCGTGAATCTGCTGCTTATTGAAGAAGTTTCCATGAATGAAGAAAGCTCGACCACCCATGTTGAGCTTTTGTGTGAATTACTCTTTAAAGATAAACATATATTTGTTCCAGGTGTTTTTTTTACATTGATAGAGCTTTGTTTTTTTATTTATGGCAGAAACACACGACTCTGGAAACCTGTACTTCTGCTTCCGCTGGCTGCTCATTCGTTTCAAGCGAGAGTTCTCCTTCCACGACATCCTGCGCCTCTGGGAGGTAAGAAGTCGTGCACATTCCTACAAGTCGGAATCACGCGAAGAGCATATTGCTGTTTGTACTGGGTTCGCAGATCGCTGATGAGTTGTGATTTATGACGGCTCCCGTACAGAGAGTCAGCCGGCTGACCTTAAACATCCACAAAAGCATCCATAAAAAGTAAAACCAGTCCATCAAAGTGGTGATGAACACCACGCCATTTATTGTTTGGTTAAGGAGTAAATTTGACTTGAATTTGACATTCAGATCTCAAAACCGTTGTCACAGACACAGAGGCGCTTGGATTTGCTTGACAAACTGTCACTGGTTGTAGTTTGATTGTGGGTAGTGTTGTTGAGACGATCCCGGTGTCCTGCGTGTGCCACAGGTGATGTGGACCGGCCTGCCGTGCCAGAACTTCCATCTCCTGCTGTGCTGCGCGATTCTCGACATTGAGAGGCAGCACATGATGGATGCCAAGTGCGGCTTCAATGAGATCCTCAAGGTCAGGCCCTGCTTTGCCTCTCTCTGCACATTGCTAAGCCTTACTTTCTTCGACTATATGTATTCATTTACCTTCAAAATTATACTATATACAGTATTATTATGTTGTTGTTGTTACTGGTTTGAAAGTCCAGTATGCAGGAGAACCTGGAATGGCCGGTTGCCCCCAATGGTGGGGGTATTATAGCAGAATTATACGGCCGGATGCCCTTCCTGAAGCCAGCCTCCTTTAGTCGGAGGGTCTATGGATCAATTTGTCTGGAACCTTCCCCCAGACCTGCTCACCAAGGGAGCCCTAGCAGGAGTGCTATGCTGCAGGTGATAATAGCTCTGGAGTTAATTGGAACATGTAAACCCCTCCACCACTATAAGCTTACGATCCATGGGGCGATATGTATTATTAGGATGATTTGGAAATTTTGAGTGTGAGGTTGCATCGTTGCTGAACTGCTCCATTCTGAGTTAAGTGCTCCAAAAATAAAATGTAAGATGCAATTCGTTCTCTACCCAGCCATGTACCATAGCACACACTGGTAATGTAGAGCCACACCATAATAATGCTGAGCTCCATATTCCGGTTGCACTTATTAAAATTGCACCATTCGATACGGGCGCCCACTGATTATGTTCCTTAGACTGTGTGGAGATCGTGGTGAGGAATGCTGCTCAATGTGGCCGTCTCGCTGTGTTGCAGCATGTGAACGAGCTGTCGATGAAGCTGGATGTGGAGGAGATCCTCAAGAGGGCGGCGTCGATTTACCTGCAGCTGAGCCAATGCAAAGTGAGTGGCCGCACAGCCTGCGGCCATGTCTGCATTTCCTCCAAAAAAAATGCGTACAACTCTTTTTCCCCGTTAGGCCTATATCACACCGTTTTGTACAGCGCGTTGACATAAGGTCGCATTTCGATGCTATATAAATCCAAATTATACGTTTATAGTACGGTGGGTGATCAAAAAGCCCGTGTGCTCGTAACAGTGGAGTTGTAAGATCAATCCTGTGGCGTTTGTGATTGGCTTTTTGTGAGTTCTTACTGATGATCCTTGCTGTGTGGCTTGAGAAAAAGTTTACGGTTTTGTCGATAACATCATAATATATAGGAAGCAGTGTGGCAATATGGCGCCGGCAAACCGCCCGGCTGCCTCCTCTACATCTGCCTCCTCCGCCTCTGCGCTTTCCTCGCTAGGCCTCCGAGTCGTTCTCTCGTCGAATAAATATCTTCGACGTTGAATGAATATCTGCCACGCGTTATAAATGTGAAATTATTATTACTGATAGTACATCTCTGTTTATGAGTTATTATTAATTGTTATTATTAAAACCCGAAGCGTAAACCGGGTCTCGACTTTCCCCCCCCTGCTCGCCATACGGACACAGGAGCTCCCTCGCTCCATCCTCGAGATTCTGGGCATGGGCGAGGAGACGGTGGGCGCCGGGACGCCCGAGTCGGGCAGCAGCAGCAGCACCAGCAGCGGAGGCGACAGCAGCAGCAGCAGAAGCAGCGGCGGAGGCAGCAGCCCGTCGGGGGCGGGAGAGAGCCGGAGCCCAGCTCGGGGCTCGCACGCCGAGAGCTCCGTGGCCAGCATGGCCGACAGCAGCATCGAGATCGTGCAGGACGACGAGAGTGGCAATTGAGCCCGGGCGGCACGCGCGCGCGGCCACCGACTTTGTCTGTACACTTAAACTGAGATCTGAATCTAAACCTTAGCTGTGATCCTCGTACTGAATGCCGGAACTTAGCGCTGACTGTAGTCCTAACTGAATGCCCTAGATTTGATCGTGGCCCATACACAAAACCTTAGCCGTTGTAACCCTAGCCTAAATCCCAGACCAAAACCCCATTTACAAACCCTTTGTGCTAACCCCAATTCTAGCTCTACCCCAAGCCCTAATCTCATATTCTTAGGTCTTACCTACCTTAGACATAAACGATGCCCTTTTTCTCACTTTACATCTCTATACAACACAAAAAATGCTGTAGGGTAGGTGTTCATTACTTTTGGTGCCTGACAAACTACTTTTAACAGTTATAATTGAGAGGCAGGAATATGGAATCAAGGCGTGTTTATTGTTAATAGCACATTTTTTTGCATTGCAGCAGCGCATGCCAAATGATTATAACTTCCGTTAAGCCCGCCGGGAATATGAGACCACTTTGACTTGAGACTCAGTTGCAGGACACTGGGTTACATGTCGTCTTGTAGATGGGTATTGAGTTGATATGTAATTGTCTAAACTGCTCAGCCTGCCGAAAAAAAACGCAGGGGAGCATTGTGTTTTTGTTATTGTGTTGAAACCAAATTGTCAAACGATCAACATGTTTAGGAGGGTCGCTTCATAAGCCGCAAGCTCTGTTTACAATGCGCTTGCCGTGACCATTGCAAAACAATATGCCTTATTTGTAATTGGCTGGGATGGCCACACATGTCTACCAATGTGTGCCTATGCCACAGTCTGGGATTTGGTCCCATCCTCCTGAAACAAAGTTTCAAGCCATAAAGTGGTTCTGTGTTCCATTGTGTTCGGCCCAATCTTCCTCAGACAGGCTTTCAAAGTCGCCAGCGTATCGACACACAAACCCAAATGAGGAACGACACCGCATCTATAGCAAGGGTAATGACCCCTCTCATAAACTATGGTTAATTTCTTTTATTTATTTTACATTCAGCGTGTTACATGTTTTATGTACTTACCGACAGCACGATCACCTTCCCATTGAGCAGTTTGTGTACTTACAACAGTGTTCATCTGTCACAATGTAGAGAATGAGTCATAAAGTACATCGTACTGGCATGGTGGTATAATGCTTTTATATGTTCAGGCAAAATTGCTATCACTTTGTGTATTGGCTGCAAAGCCGTCTTGACTACCCACAGCCACTTAAAGGTCTACTCTGAAGGAAATACATGAGCTCATTATTACTACAGCAGGCAATGGATGCCCACGACACACCTGTTGGAACCCAGTAATGTTGCACATCCATAGAGTTAAACGTTGAGATTATGGATATTTAACTGGCTGTACATTTTAAGTTTTTGAATCTTTCTAGATGTTAGATAGATGTGTATTATTACAACAGAAAAATTCCCAGGGAACCCGTAAGCTCACTGGGTATTTTTCTGCTTGCAAGCTCACTAACAAACATCCATCTACAATAAACATCTACCTGGTTACCGGTGTTGGCGGGCGAGGCTGTGCTGGGCACGGAGGGAGGAGGAGAAGGAAGACAAAGGCGGCCGGGGACAGCTGGCCTCACCACCTCCACCGGGCTTCCTTCATCTTAGGAATGTATTATTAGAAAAAACATACAACGTATGCAATATAGTGTATTCCTATTTTGCCACTGAAATTAGAGATTCATTGCAAAAAACCCCACGGTAGGTAGGCCTGCAGTTTCGTACTTGAGAATATTGTGCGTGCGTGCATTATTTCGGTTAAGTGTCTTAAACAATACCGAATAGATGACAACGGCGTATTGCTTGGGTTCTCGACTTGCATAAACCACTGTAATGTGTTTTGTGATGGAGTGGACCTCTGGAAAGGCACAATTGTTTAAGCAAAGTTTAATACATGTATAGTGTATTCTGCACACGATCAACTTTTTTTTTTAAACATGTAAAATTCATTGCCATTTTGGTTTACTTTTTATTTTATTTCGAAGCTAATAAGCCTTACTTTTTTCTCCTTGCGCCTTGTTTATACATTGGTGCGCCAGATAAGGTGGTGATGTATTCTCTGTAAATATGCATTATACACAGTTGGGCTGCATTAAAGTGAAATGTACCGGAGTAGTTTGTGTTGCACTTTCTAATTCTTGAAAGCGAGCTCTGTAAATGGCTGAAAGGCTAAAAATGCAACATAGCAAATTGAAGGAAATCTGAATACTGAATGATGTAAGTAATTACAGTAAGGAAGCTGCATTGCTTATACGTTAAGAATGTTCAAATTACAGTTGTCATTTCTTGAATTGGTAAAACTTTCTTTTGGATTAACGTGGACCATAGTGGCTGGGCAGTTGTGCAGTTTATACATGTGTAGGACTTTTCATGTGAACATACATTTACCTTGTAAGCGTACTTTTTTATGCCTAAAATACATCTTCAGAAAATCATAGTCATTCAAATTGAGTAAAATATGTAATTGCAATAATGTAGTTTTATGTTGACTCGTTCAATTAAAGGTGGTGTCCAAGAATTTGTTAAACACCATTGCAGGATAAAACTAGCTGCATGAAACTCGTTACGCTGGATCATGAAATCCAACGGAAAAGCGTTTGTATATCAACCGGATGATTTAAATAAAACCAAGTGGCACAGAATGGAGGCCTGGTGTTTCATGTGGCGTCTGCATATTGCATAAATAATGTCAGTACGGTCAACCATTTGGAAATCAGCTTTTTTGCCTTAAACTTGAACTGTGCCAACTTTTTACAGTAGGAATACGGTAGTTATTCTACATCCCACTCAATTGAAATCTAAATGAATGTGCGTAACCTTGCTGTGTACATTCTGACATGCACGTGCTTTTGTGTTACCCTAATTCCATTGCAACTATGCTAACACGACAATTTGGCAACGTACGAAAAGAGCCCAATAAAATGTATTTATATAGCAATTTTGTGAAATGTCCCAAATAGACTTCTCTAGAAACCACAAGTGACCTAGTGAGTTGTCAAAACACTAATTTAGCATCTATTCGAATGTAATGGAGCAGGTGTGTTTTTATGTACATACAGGTATGTCCTTAGTGAGGGTAGTGTTCGAATCCTTCATAAGCGAAAAATTTACCTGAACGACACCAAGGTAAGTGTCTTCAATGTTCCATCCAACTTGTTGATGTCTCGTCTGAAACTTCAGAGAGCCAGCAATATTCCCAAATGGACACCAGGAAGGAATCCCGGTCAAAGCAGTCGTAAAAGCAGAACACATCAACAAGAAATGTTAGCAGATCGTGTTACACGCTTGGAACATGATGTCCCGTAGGGCGGGTACTATGCGAGTAACATCTAAATCGGTAGAAGCGTTCACGTCGCGATCCCCGTCGGGTAGTACTTGGTATTGTCCGCGAATTCTACCAAACACTTCAAGGCCGAGCTTCTTTGCGATTCTTCGAAGCACGATGGTCAGCCTCTGGACATCGTTGTCTGTCAGCTTCTTTGTTGTCTTGAACAACAAGCAAAGTCGCTGGCGACGACAACGGAATGGCCTACCCCAAGGTAGTGTGTTGGCTCCCCTACTATATAACA
>JAZEWU010000011.1:5564508-5577432 GCA_036362915.1 Geotria australis | reverse complement strand
ATCAGCAACAGACATAAAAGGCCGCTCGTCATGTAGCGGCAGCCAGCTGTCTCCATACAAATTACAGGGAGGGGTGGCGAATGGATCACTGGTGGAATACTTAAATGGCTTTTGTCCCATTTATTAGCGTTTCCTTTTGTGTGACATTTAAGTCTTTTTTTTTCCATTTACTCGTGTGCCCTGGTGACCAATGTTGCCACAGCTGCAATCATCTATGGGCTCAACACACATTAACATGCACACGGATGCATTCGCGGTGGCCCACGACAGGCATGTTTTGCTTGATCTCGAATTGCGCTTACTACACAATTACCATTCGATGATGTAACCGACTAGCGTGGTGGTCAGTGCGCTGGTCCTAGAGACAACTTTGCATGGAGTTAGATGATATAGATGATAGCTAGATGTTTATTATTACAGCAGAAAATACCCAGTGAGCTTGAAAGTTCTGGATGCGGGATTCCTGCGATAGAACAAACGCTTGAACTAAGCATTTGCTATTCCAATCGACATCGGGAAAATTGCCGGCTTACTTTCGCCTCTGCAGTGTCCACGGAACTACACTGCCCTCTACTGCCCTCAGTGCCTACTGCACCTGTTCAATCGGCACTTGTGGTCATCCATCCGAGCTCTATCCAGGCTCTACTTCGCTTGGCTTCTGAGATCTGAGGAGTTAGGGTGCATTCTAGGTGATTTGGTCTTATCCGCGAATCATATACTGAATTCACAGTGTTCTCCCTTGTAGTAAGTAATTGAAAGCAGATCGAATGCTGTTCCCCATTACCATCAAGCATTTGGGTACAGATTCTCCATCAGACGCTTCACCCAGACTGCCTCAAACAGCGAGACAGCTGTACCTTTCCCAATGTCCCTTTCAACTGACCGCTGATGTGTCCACTAGACTGCGATGTTTAGCACAGTGGTCAATCTGTTCGCTTTGTATGCATTGGCAATTAATGTGCGATTACCCTTGCGAGCGTGGGGCGCCTAAATCAAGTGCGACCACCAATTTATTTACGTAACCTCCTCACGCAATTACCGTGAACCGGAATGAGCTCATCAAATTCGCTACGCATGAGAAACGTCGCAGTTTGAGCTTTAACCTCAAAATAACATCAAGGATCTCAGAGATGCTGGCTCAGCACTTTTACATGAGCCTGAGGCATCATTATAAGGGACACCCTAAAGGATACCAGATTTTAATGGGATATTAACATACCTTAACATGTTTTAAAATTATGGTTAGAAGCAGACTCGCAGGGTTAATTTTGTCTCGAAGGATGTTTTCCCTGCTTGACGTATGAGAATTCCTCCTAAGAGCTGCTCGTTCAGGATAGCCGTGTAGAGCGTTCCTCCTCTATCTATTTCGTGATCTTTTTGTCATTTTTGGTTTCAATTGCTCTTGACAATCTGACCATTGTTTTTGATACATCACCCATTTTGGCTACATGACCTCTGCTCGTGTTAGGTTTGCATCATCATCATGAGCCATAATAAATCGACTGCTGGCATGAACGGCCTCCTCGAGTTATGCTGTCGATTAATTGGCCTGCTGACTACATTTCCCCCGGTTTTCATGCATATCAGAATAAAATCAAAACGTTATTAACATTTCAACATTGAAAATCAATGTGAACCCCATAATCCTTACAGTTGTTTATGTGTCCTTGCCAATGTTTACGTTTGCAAGCGTTAACCAGTGCTGGCAACAGTTATGCCATTGATTGACTTTTCTAGGCCTTAGCGGAACGTGACTTAGTTCCTGACCAGTGGTTGAATTTATCGTGGTTTAACGGTTTTTATCGACGAGAAAATGTACTGCGAGAACAGATTCTGCCGTCATATCGATGAGCTGGATGAAGGCCCCCATAAGCCACCGCCACCTCTCACGATCCTGCGACATAATAATCCACCCAGCACCCACAGGTTGGCTCAGTGGTAACATCTGCGTTTGACAAAAAGGTCCTGCCTGAGGCGGTTTGATTCTCGTCTCTCTGTGTGGAGCTTGTGTGTGTTCTCTCCCTGGTCTGCGTGGGTTTCCTGCGGGTTCTCCGGTTTCCTGCAACAACTAAAAAAACACTCATTCATTAATTGCTCGATTACATCATAATATATAGTAAAGCAGTAGTTGGCGGGTTGGCGCTGACTAACAGAGCGGCTGCCTCCCCTCCACCTCTCTGCGGTTTCATACAGCGCTTTGGGACCTCTGGGTGAACGGTGCTATGTAAATGTAATAAATCCCCCAGGAAGAGCTGGAATCTGTTGCTGAGGAAAGGAATGTCTGGTCCACTCTCCTTGGACTGCTGCCACCGCGACTCTCACCAGGACAAGCTGTTTTGAAAATGGATGGATGGAATTTAATTGCTCCGTCTTCTTGGTAAACGCCCTCTTAAATGTGTTCCTAACACGTGCGTATAGATGATAACAAATGAATCGAAGTAACGATTTTCATAATCCCACATTGAGATGCTTCCTTGCATATGGGAGTAATTTGTGTTTTAAAGCAATGTTCAGCAATGTTTTTGCTATTTACATTACAACACACGAACCAACAACATGAGGACATTAAACATTTATGACCGGAAGTTGTTATTGCAATATCTTAGTGTTCGGAAGGGTCTGTTACTACCGTGCAGAGCCGGGTCACGTTCACCGAGAACATCAAATTCACCACTGCACACAGCCAAGTGTCGTTATTATTAAACAAGTAGTGGCATGATGCTCATCCTTTGCTGGCGGCTGTGTTCCAACGGTGGAAACTCTACGTAACCCGTGGCAGGGGGCTGTTGTTGCTGCCTCTCTGAAGAAGCAAAAGAGTCGTTTATAAGTGACAAGTGACGCTGAAATAAGACATAAGAGCCTTGATGTTGAGCAGATTTAAATTCGAAATCATGAATCGAGGGCGGCACGGTGGCGTAGTGGGTAGCGCTTCCGCCTCACAGCAAGAAGGTCCCGGGTTCGAATCTCGGCTCGGGGTGCCTTTCTGTGTGGAGTTTGCATGTTCTCCCCGTGTCCGCGTGGGTTTTCGCCGGGCACTCCGGTTTCCTCCCACCGTCCAAAGACATGCTGCCAGGTTAATTGGCGTACTGGCTAAATTTCCCCAGGCGCCTTGCGATGGACTGGCGTCCCATCCTTGGTGTTCCCCTGCCTTGCGCCCTGTGTCTGCCGGGATAGGCTCCGGCTCACCGCGACCCTGTATTGGATTAAGCGGTTTCTGAAAATGAATGAATGAATGAATCATGAATCGAGGGTCACAAAGCGCTGCAAGGATTCAAACCCGGTACCCTCAGTGTGGATATGCACACAAAGCTCAAAGCTCCCCCGTATAGCCTTAACAGACTGTAGGGTTAAGTGCCGTTGGCAGCTCGGAGGGGTGTCCAGCGTTACGCCCGGCCGCCTTTGTCTCACTAGTGGCAATGTTTACACACCGCACTTAGTACTCATTTGAGGTTGAATCGAACTAGGGGAGGCTCAGGACCGGTTTAGAAAATCGTCACTTGGTGTTGGCTGTGAGCGGAACTAAAACTCGGTTCGCCAGGTTTGTAGCCCAGCGCGCTGACCACTCAGCTGCCGCTTCCCACAATACTTACACACAAACACTTGCTCCGTTATGTATGGGATGTTGATTCTCTACAAAGCGGTCCTCATTCCGTGGACCCTGGAGGAGGCAGAGCGTCCTCGGGCAAGGTGTCTCCTCACCCCCCCCCCCTCCAGCCGTGGCGGTCCCGTCACCACTCCGACAAACACATTGGGAGCCACCAGCTGTCACTTTATAGTCGATAACATCTTAATATGTAGAGGACGCAGTGTCTGCCCAATGTTCGAGCCAGCTTACCGCGTAGCTGACATCGCCCTTCCCTGCCTCTCTGCGCTCGCTCGCTTCTCTGAATCGTTCTCCTGCCTCGTCGAGAATTAACGAATATGCGCGCGTTATAAGTGGTTAAAATAAAACGGTTGTGACAGCAGCACGATTCTCTGCCCAGGGCTGCCACACCACCCTTGCAGCCCGTGTTGCTAAGGCACTGCCTGGAGCGATGACTGGCTAAACCAGCCCCAGACCGGGAGTTGATCGTAAGTCTAGTGCACTGACTGCCCCAAGTCTCTCCTGGACACTGCATGCATCTTGTCGTGTATTTCCAACTGCACATTTGTTTGTTCGAAATTTATATGACTCTACAGAATGTTTTTGCATTCAAATTTCGCCTGTTTAATTTCCCCAGTGGACATCTTACCAGATTTTGGGCAATACTTTACTGCACACGTTATCATATTTACTTCGGACTTTTAATTGCGACGGCAAAGCTGACAATGCAGCATTACACATGTGCGAAAATAACACTGTAAATTAAGCGTTAAAAACACATTAAGCTTGCCGATGGTAATAACCTTCACCGAGGTACAAAATGTCTGCAGTATGTAACGTAATGGGCTCCAAGCCCCCTGTGTTTGGATGAGTGATTTGAAAAATCTGTGCAGCCTGGCCATCTTCATGGTTTGGTGACTCATTTTTCATTTCTCGCATGAATGGCCGCCCTTGAACGTATGCCGCGCGTTCTTTGCTCAGATAGAGCTCACGGAAACTTGGAACGCTTTAACTCAGCATCGTGATTATCTAAATTTCACACTAAAACTCAGTTTCAGTTGAGGGGATGATCAATATATTAATCACACCGACGGCAAAAGCATTTGTAAAGTATTCAAAATGTCTCGGAATTATTTTCAGCCGTGGTTAATCCACCGCTGTATGAATGCCTCCCCAATCTGCAGTCAACCCCTAGGATCATTCAATGTATTACTCCACCGAGCACAGCCACATGAACTAGGCAGCATATCCGAAGCATGTTCGAAGACATGCTGCCGAGCTCATGTTCTCTGACTCAATTGGCCCCGGTGCCCTTCTGCTTCTTTGCGATTCTTCGAGGCACGATGGTGAAGCCTCTGGACATCGCCGTCCCCCGGTTCCACCCCTCCACGCTGGACAACTGTTTTACGTAGCTCAACGGTTCCTTCCAGCTTAAGTAAAAACTGACTGATTTCATTACTCCATCTCCTTGGTTGACGTCCTTTTAGATGCTTCCCACTCCTTGGCTGCTACTGAGAGGGAGATCGCTCGACACGGCTATCCCGAAAGAACAGCTCTAAAGAGCAGCCATCATGAATCGAGCCGTCAAAACCTACATCAGTACTGTGTGCGTGTGTTTAATAACATCGACAACGTAGGACGATAAATAGTATTACAGCACTGTGGTTAGAGTGCTTTGCTAACCGGTCATGAGCTCCGTTCCTGGTTTGTGGTGTGCTGTGGCTGTCTTCCCTTCACAGTCCCGAGACTGAGCACCACTCTGTGGGAAGCCAGCCGTGGTGGTCACGCTAAGCACAGACCGCCCCCCGCAGTGGAAATGTGGGATATTCAGCTCCGACCCAGGACCACGAGTTGAGATAAACAGAACCCCCCCGTTTCTCGTTTCAGCGGGGAAACACTTTGAGGTTTGACTAGTATCATTCGTTGCTAAAGTTGGAATAAACCCACCAGTTAATTCTATTCAAATAGCATTTCATTTACATTTAAGTATTACATTCATACCTTTGAGTAATACGTTTAAGTAATACATTCAGACCCTAACAGGAGCGCTAGTCTCGAGACCTGTTCACCCAGAGAGACCCTAGCAGGAGTGCTAGACTGCAGACCTGTTCACCAAGGGAGATCCTAGCAGGAGGGCTCGATCTTAGGTGATATATTCTGGGTTTCATTGGCAAACGCACTAAAGTATTCCTGTACCTGTCATTATTTAACCAGCAGTTGAGTCTGTTATTACGTATCAAGTGAAATGCAGGCAGCTGCAGGTCGGCTAAGGATGCGTGATCTCGTGTGGCCACAGTGATTGATGGGCTATCGGCTGGACATTGTCTCCCAGAAGAGCAAGCACTGTGGTTTGGATGATGATATACCATATCGCCATGCTATTGACATGTATTCGGCCGGTGCTGTGTGGGTGTCTGCAATGTCCTCGTGGTGTGGGTGGGATACTCCATCCAGTCTCAGCGATGCCTCATCATTTATATTCAGTGCAACGCAATACGTCATAAACAAGCACCCCGTGAAGAGACCCGACAAAGAATATCGCGGGTTTTGATAATGATAATAAACTCTATTTGTAACGCGTGGTAAATATTCATTCAATTTCGAAGATATTAATTCGAAGAAGGAACGACTCAGAGGCGGAGCGAGGAAAGCGCAAAGAGGCGGAGGAGGCAGCCAGGCGGTTTTGCCGGCGCCAACATATTGCCTCACTCAGCGTCCTATATATTATGATGTTATCGGCCGATTCATTAACGAGTGTTTTTTTAAGTTATGGGAAGAAACCGGGGAACCTGGAGGAGACCTACGACGAACAGGGGGAGAGAACACAAACTCCACACAGAAAGGCGCCGGAGGCAGGAATCGAACCTCCTCGGGCAAGACCATTCTTTCTGTGAGGCGCAGATGTTACCACTGCGCCACCCTGCCGCCCGTGAAATCTATGTGCACCATCTCTCAACCGCATCCGCTGCACAAACCATGGCAACACATTCGGCGGGTACTTGATGCACTGTTAGTATCACTCTTGCTAACCCTTATATATATAAAAAGTCCTCTTCATATATATAAATATTCAACAAGTGTATTTGGTGTATATTGTTATTATTATGGGTTTTATGTTTTCGTTGCCTTGAGAAAAAGGTGTCCGTCTTAAATTAACTATGTTATTATAATAGAATTAACGCCTCTGCAGCGTGTGGCTGTGATCATGAAAAACAGACCGTGGGGCACGTAACGACCGAGAGGGTGAATGAGCGGTTGAGCGAGCGAGTGGGTGAATGAGCGGGTGAGTGGGCGGGTGAGTGAGTGACCGGTCACCCAAAACACACCATGAAGAACATATCGACCGACTGATCGATTCACGAATACGATGGACCGGCCCGCGATACACACCGTTACTCCTGACGAAATCACGTGGCTCTCAACCTGCACCTGAATTCACCGTTATAGTTGTTGCTTAACACCTGCACGAGCCTTACAAAAGAAGACGTGCAACTTAAAAACTGAAGCGACGATGTAATGTCATCCACGCACAAATGTAAACAATTCAGATACAGAAACACTGAAATTCAGTTAGCATTGACCACCAAACAATGGCTAATGCCAGTCTTATGGAAAGATACGTAATAATAAAGATATGCGCTGGTGTTGCTATATTTTTCAAAATGTTCACTTTTACGTTTTTTCTCTCCATTAAGCCAGAAATATTGCAGGTATAAAATAAGGAACAGATGGTTTAATTTTCCCTAGAGTTCTAGTAATCCTCGCAAGCCCACGATCTGACGAATGCTACCCTTGTTTTTAATAGCATCCACTTGAATTCCACTCGTAGAGGTCATTTGATACAGAATCACTTAAACCTTCATCTAAGGCCGGAGACGCGTTTAAATATTGATAGTTTCAGCAGAAATAAAAAATAATATGTTTTCCTGATATTGTTTTGACCTTGATATTTGTTTATTTTGTTTTTAGCTTAATTTATTTATCACGATGATTATTACTCGCTGGAATCTATCGTGCTTACTGGAGCTTGCAAGTAATTTTCATGCCGCGGGAGCCACGCTGGGAGATTAACCCAGAGGCACGTTGGTCAACGCCGCACACGCATTGTGTGATGAACGCTAGCACCTCGCACGCCAAGCGTGTTTTGTTTAAAACACGAGACATCCAGTAATTATTTTGGGCCACCTTCAGACATCGGCGCTAGAATGCTTAACCCGTGCATGGAAAGCACAGCCTCGAGCCAGACGTACGACAGAAAGCGGTTCTGTATCAGTGCCGGAACATATTTGGCAGCGTTTATACTGTGTTCGAATCCAATATTTGTTGATTCACGTTTATAACTTTTACAATAAACGTCCTACCAAGTGTATCCCGGTTGTGGTGTCAATACCCGACAGGCGATCTTGTTCCAAGCGTGTAACACGTTCTTCTGATGTCTCTTGTTGATGACGTGTGCAAGGGTATTTATTTCATTACCGAAACAACATCGATCCATCCATCCATGGTCAGAAACCGCTTAATCCTGTACAGGGTCGCGGTGAGCCGGAGCTTATCCCGGCAGACACAGGGCGCAAGGCAGGGCTATACCCACGATAGGACGCCAGTCCGTCACAGGGCACCAGGGGCAATTTAGTCCGTAGGCCAATTAACATATGCAACAGCGTGTCTTTGGACTCTGGGAGGAAACGGGAGTGCCCGGCGAAAACCCACGGGGACACGGGGAGAACATGCAAACTCCACACAGAAAGGCCCCCGAGCCGGGATTCGAACCTGGGCGCCTTCTTGCTGTGTGGCGGCAGCGCTACTCACCGCACCACCGTGCCGCCCCTGGCACCAAAACAATTATTTGAATTCAAAGGCGAATCAGTGTCACCGAGTGAAAAGAAGACAAGCGTGCAGTGCAGAGAAAGAATTGGAAGCGATAGGTGCCGTGCTGAGGAGGAGACACGGGCTGAGGTGGTTTCGGCGAGTCGAGTGAAAGGCGGAGGGCGATTGGGTCAAGAGATCTGCTCTGTGATGGAGGAGGTGGGGGAGCGAGGCCCAGACCGAGAGACACAACGAGACGCGGATCGAGGTGGTGACGAATGATACGAAGAGAATGGGTCTCACCCCGGACGATGCCCAGGATCGAGATAGGTGAGGGGAGGGGGTTTGGGGGGGGTCGGGGGAGGACAACCGTCAAAGCCAGGTGAAGCTGGATAATGACCGTTTAACCCGGTTGTGTGTGAAGGTGAAGCGACTATTCTGTGCATCCCTAGATTCGGTTGAGATGTGGCATTCATCGTGATGAATAGCAGCGTGTTAAAGGCAGACGTGCTGCGGCCCTGCACGCCCATGCCAAAGGTAACGGTGAAACTTTTCTAACAACGGAGTCCATTGTACAGTTGTTATGTTCCGAGGAGCTACCGAATAGGATGATGGTTAAAGCGCCACTTACTTTCAGCAGCGTTTGGAAGGACAGGCTTTCTGTGTGCCTTTACAGAGCACTGAAGCGATGGATTACCTGACTGCATTGCATCGCCAGTATTTAATTGAAAACAGCATTGAATGGCATCCCATACGTGATATTGATTGTTATAGATTTAGATTTCAGGGTGACAGACCATGCAAAATTAGAGGTAATACTTTTTTGGCTTATTGCTCGATCCGGTTATTGACAAACTAGCGACGTGACATGTCACACTAGTCTGTTATATTCATTTTCCAACATTTATTTTGACCACAAGAGAGATGCATTCGTATGGATTTGAGAATGGTCACGTTTGACGAAAGATAGTTTATGACGAGACATCGCTTAATCCACATTGCACATGTTTTTGTGCAAGATTTGTGTTGCATCTGTCTCTCGTGTATCGAGACCCGTGGTGATACATTTTCAAAACAGATAATAAGCTGAGTTACAAAGACTATCATCATAGTGCAGAGTACTATTTTGATGACAAGCTAACGTTGCATGTCCTTGTCACAATACGGCGTTAGAGATGTACGCAATTTATGCATCGCATGTATGTCACAGTCTATGTATTCTACACACTCGTGCAATGTACCGCAAAGCGGTTATTTAATTCTAAGTTTTGTAAATAAACAAATATTCAGCCTTGCCTTCACCCTGGATACGTGCTGGGGTAAGTGCTGTCAAGGAGTTGTCTTATTTACGCCAGCAATACACAGAGGGAGGTGTTGATGAAAACGCAATATCAGACACACACCGCTGCATATTTACTTTGGGTGAAGTTGGCCCAGGTCATGCACAACCCAAGCAAAAACAACCCCATGATTTGTAATGTGCACGATATTCGTTCAATGTCGAAGGTCTTCGTTCTAAGAGGAGAGTGACTCAGAGGTTCGAGAAAACCGCAGAGAGGTGAGTGGGAGGCATCCACGTGGTCAGCCAGCACCAACCCACCAGACACAGCGTCCAATATATTATGACGGCAACGGCCAATTCAGCACTACATTGTTTGTGTTTCACAGTGTATTCAATCTAATATCAACTCACAGCGAATTTAACTGTTGCTTACAGACCATTCTACTGTTTGATATATGCCCAGAAAATCCCGATAAATCACCGACAAACAAGAAATGTCGCCGCGAATTCCGAGGAGAGTGACGTAGTTGTTTACGCTGACCTTGGATGTTCTCCCCCAAACGTTAACGGCTTGCGAATCATAAGACGCATCAGAGCGCATCCCACTGTGACAAGTCATTACCGTGAATCAGCGCCCGTTAATGAGTCTCGGCTGAAATGGGGGCCCTGCTTCCACCGATGGTGCCTTCCAAGCGCGGTGTCTCGTCTCTCCGAATGATGTACGCGTGTTTCGGTCGCCACATTAACTCACGGATCGATGCAGGAATGCCGCACTTTCGTATTAACTATACCTGCCGTTCTCAACCCCTCAGTGGGCCGAGAGCCCCACCCTGGACCTTTAGGTGCGAAAGGTTGATAACCCGTGAACTATACGATTTACGCAACTTATTTACGCAACTTATTTACGCTTTTGATGGTCGTTGATCCTCACGTTCGTGTGTCCGTGCGTCTTACGCAATATGTTGATCAGGACTTGAGTTTTTGGAACACAGAGTCAGGTGGGAACTTGCTAATGACGGTGGAGGGCGGAGCGGTGAGTAGCGCTGCCGTCTCACAGCTAGAAGGTCCCGGGTTCGAATCCTAGCTCGGATGCCTTTCTGAGCGGAGTTTGCATGTTCTCGAGTGTTCGCGTGGGGTTTTGCCAGGTACTGTGGTTTCCTACCACAGTCCAAAGACATGCTGTTTAGGTTAATTGGCTCGCTGGCTAAATTGACCCCAGTACCGTGCGACGGACAGGCATCCAGTACGGGATATAGCCCTGCCTTGCACCCTGTTTCTGCCGAGATAGGCTCCGGCCCTGTTCAGGATGAAGCGGGCACCGACAAACGGTGACGATATAACGTATAACAAACAAATATGTCGGAGACGAATGTCTAACCCGTAAGCCTCGTATACATGCATTCAATCGATCGGTAATGAAGAATAACTGATGATGGCGACGAGGTGCTCTTGATGTGTGGATTCACACGACTCGGTGACCGTTTCACACGGTGCATTTAGCAAAATGCATCGTCGTTATTTTGACAAATTAATCTCATCGCCTCTAATGCGCGGAGACGAATGGCGCCGGCAACGTGGCGTTTGTGGCCCACATCGGTGGAGGCGAGTCGTGACTGCTTCAAACGCGCCACTTGCCGTGTGTGTGTGTGTAAAGAGTAAGCCACATCACATATGCAACTCCGTCCTTTCTTTAGTGTGTCAACCGGTATTGCGTTTGCAACTGCTGTGACTTTTAACTGTGAAACCAATTGCTTGGCATTTCAAATCAACCGTAATTCATACTGTGTAATGAGCAATAAAGGGCTTTCGGAATTGAGGCCATACCCAAATAGAGAAACTGAAAATAGTATGATTTTAATTTCCGATATAATTTGCGCTGTGACATTTGCACATGGTGACACATTTCATGCAAACGTATCATCGACACGGTTTAATAAACGGTGCGTTTTTCAATCAACCTGGAGGCACAATCACACACACACAACCTTCCAGCTACATTGCTTGTCCCCGCACTCAGTTAACTTAGGATAAATAATAATAATAATAAGAAACAATAATGTATTGCATTTATATAGTGGCGCCTTGAGGCGGCACGGTGGCGTGGTGAGTAGCGCTGCCGCCTCACAGCAAGAAGACCCGGGTTTGAATCTCGGCTCGGGTGCCTTTCTGTGTCGACTTTGCATGTTCTCCCCGTGTCCGCATGGGATTTCGCCGGGCACTCCCGTCTCCTCCCACAGTCCAAAGACACGCTGCTGCATATGTTAATTGGCCTGCTGACTAAATTGCCCGCGGTGTCCTGTTATGGGCTAGCGTCCCATCCTGAGCATATCCCTGCATTGCGCCCTGTGACTGCCGGGATAGGCAATGGATGGATGTTTTGTGGCTGCTGCAATGAGCATCGCGCTCACTCGTTCGAGTGCGGGGGATATACTTTGACTTTGAAGTTTCCGTGTCGTTCACCGCTTCACGCGAATGCGCGCAGCCGCGTATTCGGGGGTGTGAGGGGTTAATGCGGCGAAGAGGCGGGCGCTCGTGTCGCCGACCCCTGCACACTTCATAGGAGGCCACCGCACACCCAATTCGAAACGCGCGTAGTGTCACTGGGGGGCACCGGGCAAAAGAGATTATGTTTTTCGCGTGATAACCTTGGACTGGTCTCCCAGCACGCTAGCTTGTTGGCATAATACGAATAGATGTATCTGTTGGTCCATTGCGGGCTATCGGTCTGCAAAGCCAATATGCCACCGGAGCAGCACAAATATCCATCACTTGCCACACCAGTGTGCAGTGAGCTTGTGTGCTCAAACACAAGGAATGTAAATTCAACACGAAGGCTTTCGTGAGCAATGTTATCCATAGTATAAGTCCTTTCAAGGGTTAGGCCACCCGACACATTGTGAATGTTGTGGGTTCGCTCTGTAACATGCCGGCGTGCTGAATTAGTAAATAATTGGCACGTTTTGTTCACGTGACAACCCTTACTAATTTGCTTTGTCGGGTGGAGGTGGGTTTACGACACTTATTATTTTTTACGTGATCTAATAATAATAGCATTTATAGAGCGCCTTTCACCCGAGGGTCACAAAGCACTGCACAGTGCTGCGGAGAGAACGGCACGCCAACAACGACAGAGAACGGAAAATCAGCAACATTAATTTTTTACTATGGATAAGGAATGTGTCGGGATGCGATACTGGTTTCCGTGTAAAGCGCACTGGCTCTGCGTTGGAGTTTGTGTTTTAGAGGACACTGT
>JAZEWU010000011.1:5552450-5563276 GCA_036362915.1 Geotria australis | reverse complement strand
ATGGATGGATATATAGGAAGCATCCATTCATCCATCCATTTTCAGAAACCGCTTAATCCTGTACATGGTCGCGGTGAGCCGGAGCCTATCCCGGCAGACACAGGGCGCAAGGCAGGGCTATACCCAGGATGAGACGCCAGTCCATCACAAGGCACCGGCGGCAATTTAAGTCCGCAGGTCAATTAACCTATGCAGCAGCATGTCTTTGGACTGTGGGATGAAACCGGGGTGCCCGGCGAAAACCCACGCGGACACGGGGGGAGAGAACATGCAAACCCCACACAGAAAGGCCCCCGAGCCGGGATGCGCGCGGAGAGCGTGAGCGACAAATCACCCCCGGAGTTCCCCGCACTGCGACTCGCGCCCAGCCATCGCTTTTGCTGTCGAGCTGGGAACGCGGCCATCAGTTAACTTGCAGGTGGGGAAGCAAAGGTCACGCGGGTCACGCGGCTTCTCTTTCAGAATATTTCAGAAGCCCCGTTCGTTTGGCCAGAATCGAACTTTGTCGTTCCAATGAACTCCAGAGCTATATCACCTGGAGTCCAGCACTCCTGCTAGGGTCTCCCTTGGCGACCAGGTCTGGAGTCCAGCACTGGTGCTAAAAAAAAAAACTCATTAATTATTTGGCCGATAACATAATAATATACAGGACGCAGTGTGTGGCAATATGGTGCCTGCAATACCGCTTGGCTGCCTCCTCCGCCTCTGAGTCGTTCTCTTGTCGAATGAGTACCTTCGACTGTGGATGAATATGTGCGCTTTATAAATGTAAAATTATTTAAAAAAAAGATAGATGGATAAATGTTTATTGTCATCATCATCATCGTTGTCAGAAACCGCTTAATCCTGTGTACAGGGTCGCGGTGAGCCGGAGCCTATCCTGGCAGGCACAGGGCGCAAGGCAGGGCTATACTCAGGATGGGACGCCAGTCCATCACAGGGCACCGGGGGGCAATTTAGTCAGCAGGCCAATTAACATATGCAGCAGCATGTCTTTGGACTGTGGGAGGAAACCGGAGTCCAACGGCAAAAACCCACGCGGTCACGGGCAGAACATGCAAACGCCACACAGACAGGCACCCGAGCCGGGATACGAACCCGGGATCCTCCTTGCTGTGGTAAAATAATAATCGTAAAAGCAATTGGCTAAATGTCCCATGAGGGGTTTTCCTGAAAAGAGACTCAGCTACGCTTTTCGTGTCAAACAAAGCGATTATTTCCCAATACCATGGGGTGACGTGGCAGCCGCATCTGCTGCCCGCTTCATCCGTCTCTCGGCTCCTCTCTGGGGCGTTGATTTCCCCGCACACGGGCTTCGGCAAAGCCTTGGTGCGAAATTGATGAGCTCGCAATTGTGCCAAGTTTTGGGCGGGGGGGGGGGTTGCACGAGAGAAGCCACTCTGATTGATTGTGCCCATGTTTTAATTTGTGTAAGACCTTGCAGGCTGGCTCATGGAGCGCTGGCCAAAAGTAGCGGCTTTGTTAGCAATTACGTTACTAGCAGGGTACCCGTCCTACGGGCGATCTCGTTCCATGGGTGTAACGTGTAACACGTTGTTGTGACGTTTCTTTGTTGATTACGTTTTTTGTTGACACAAGTGCTCTTCAGATTGTTGCTCTTCAGAGCTGTTCTTTCGGGATAGCCGTGTCGAGCGATCTCGCTATCTCTCCCTCGCGACGTTTTGCCTCCCACGTTGGAAGTAGAGAGATCGCTCGACACGGTCCTGGGCCACGGCTAGGTCGACTCAGCCTCAAATGAGTTCCTGGTGCGGTGTGCAAAAATCGCTGCTAGGGAGACAAAGGCGGCCGTGCGTGGTGTTGGCCACCAACCACCTCGTAGCCGTGTCGACCTTCATAGGTGCTCGCTAACAGTCTGTTAGGGCTATACGGGGGATATTTGTCTTTTGTGTGTGTCGGACAACGGTAGCGTTGGATGGCATCACTTTGAATCGGACGCTACTGGCTATTAGACCATGACACTAATGGTACAGGGTGAACTGCGTCGTGCCAAACCAGGAACCCCGTTGTCTTACTTGACTCAAGTCCAAATTGAAGGCGATGGGAGGGAAGACATTTAAATGCACTAATCGATGCTCAGTGATAAGTAACGGTGTCTGGAGTTAAATGACGCACACTAATTATGTAACAGCACCAATGCTTCGTTGCAGTCTGTCTTAGGTCTGTCTTAGGTGCCTGTCTGCTCTTCTGCTCAGTGACTATTACACACAAACGAGACCCTCTCTCTGAACATGAGAGACAGGAGGGTCGAGTACTCATCGCAAGGACCTGGCATCATCGTCATCACCACGCGAGAGCTGCTGTGGCCAGCACCACGCCCGGCCGCCTTTGTCTCCCCAGTGCTGATGCTTACACACCGCACTAAATACTTAAGGCTGAATTGACCTATGGAAGGCCCTGGTCTGGTTCAGACTTGGTAGCAGGGTTACATCCGCGTCTCAAAGAAAGAAGGTCCTGGTCGAGGCGGTTCGATTCCTGCCTGAGGCCGGTTTCTGCGTGGACTTTGCATGTTCTCCCCGTGTCCGCGGGCTGTATAGGTTAATTGGCACCCTGTGTCTGCCGGGATAGGCTCCAGCTCACCGCAACCCTGTCACACACGGTGTCCTGTAAACGAGGGACGCAGTCAATACCAGCGTCCTGATCAGAGCTATAGTCTCGCACCGCATTAACTTTATATGCCGTTCTTAATTAAAACATCAAGGTAGAAGCGTTCACGTCGCGACCCCTGTCAGGTAATACTTGGTGTTGCCTGCGAATTCTACCAAACACTTCGAAGCCAAGCTGAAAGACAACGATGTCCAGAAGCTGCCCATCGTGCTTTGAAGAATCGCAAAGAAGAAGAATTAAAACAAAGCACTGACCTTTACACTTCCCCAGGTTTGAGTATAGTGGCTGACGGCATGTTTGTGAGGCGCGGGTCTCTCATTTATGTTTTATTCCCCCAGGGTATGGGGCCGACCGGCTGAGCTCGCGGAGTTGAGTCCTTGTCACGACAGACATCGTTGAGATTTTTTTTCTAAATCCAGGGTGATTTTAAATTAGTTATTGCCCCTGTTATAAAAGAACATTTCTAGCAGAGTGACATTGACTTTGTGTTTCATGTTACGTTTTCGTCTGAGTTCTTAACTCATATTCACGACCTTAGACTTGTTTTACTATATGAATTTCCTGTATTAGAATGTTCTATTTTTGGTTAATGTTAGGTTCTATTCTATTCAGAGACGGCATATTTTATACATTAATTCATTCATTATTAGTACCCGCTTCATCATGTGGTGAACCAGAGCCTATCCAAGCAGACACAGGGCGCAAGGCAGGACTATACATAGGATGGGACGCCAATCCATCACAGGGCACTGGAGGCAATTTAGTCAGCAGGCCAATTAATCAGCGATAACGCACATGGCCATTGGGAGAACATGCAAACTCCATACAGAAAGGCACCCAAACTGGGAATCGAACCCATAAGGGTAGTCAGTACTTTCACATTTGTCTTACAATACTCTATTAAATTGCACTCGTGGACGGTACCCCAGAGGCTGTCTATAGCGCTTTACTCTCTCATCATATTTTAGGTTTTATTTTGGGTGCATCAGACGCGTACAGATGGCCAGTCACCCCCAAGTTGACTGTTTTCTCGACCTGGTGTAATATTTTTTTACGGATTAATTTGAACTAGATTTCTGTGCAGGGCTACGGGGACAGAAACACAAGGTTCAATCTTCTAAATGTGACAATCTGCAATGAGCCAGATGGGAGGGATTTGTTTCAAGTTCCGACGTCAAAGTACGTTACTTTATCATCATTTTTCATCCGTTAACTAACGTAGAGATGCTGTTGTGGTGTAATGCCGAGCGCACTGGGCTTATAATCGAGAGGCCATAAGTTCGAACTACTGGCACAGTACTTGAAACAATTATACCGTTGATGTTTGCTCTTCAGAGCTGTTTTTTCGGGATAGCCGTGTCGAGCGATTTCCCTCTCTCCCTCGCGACGTTTCGCCTCCACGCTGGAAACAGCATCAGGCGTGGATGCGAAAAACATCGTGTATGAGATTCATGCCGAGCAATTCGAAATCCACGATAAATCAACCGTAGCTCAAACTTATATATCCATTATCATAACAGAAACCGCTTAATCCTGTACAGGGTCGCGGTGAGCCAGAGCCTATCCCAGCAGAAATAGGGCGCAAGGCAGGGCTATACCCAAGATGGGACGCCAGTCCATCACAGGGGCTATTCTTTATAGATCGCCAAATCCCGAAAGAACAGCTTTGAAAAAGCAACTGTCATGAAACGAGCCGTGAAAATCTACATCACTACAATTGTTGAGCTCAACAATTAATGACCACAGTGACCGATATAATAAAAATAAATAAAAATATATAATCATCATGAACGCAAACATAATCATACAAGCCCCCCCACAACACTGTGTGTGATGCATCTGATGATTAATAAACGCATTGGAATGGTAATAGCACGGAACTTAATGCTGAGCACCAAATGTGCTCTTCCATTAGTGATGAAATTCCAATTAATTTCTGCTCATGGGAATATAATGTGTGCTGCACCATCCTTAATAGGAGCTCGCTAACGTCAATTGCACACTCACAGTCTTGTCCACATGAGAGATCTTAACGTTAGTTTCACACATTGTGTCTCTGGCTCTTCGAATGATTGCTTCGTGTGTGTGTGTGCAGTCTATTCCCGACTTACGATGCGGTTACATATCGATGACCCCGTCGTAAGTCGATTTGATCGTAAGTCGAAGGACGTGAAGACGATTGGACTTGCCGATGACTGGTACCAGCGGTGTCAAGATCGACCTCTGTGGAGGAGTTTCGTGAAGGACGCTACTGGGCAGTTGGAGGCAGTCGCCTTCCAACAACAACAGAGGGCGGAGGAGCGACGCTCACAACAGCGAGCCAAGCGCCGGGGGACTAAAACTCAGCAATCTGGCACGGTCGGGAGCACAGGTGGTGCCCCAGCCAGTCATCTCAGTCAGCCAGCCAATGGCACATGGGTCTGTCCTGTGACCTCCTGTCAGCAAGCCTTCGACACTCTGCATGGCCTCAAGGGGCACCTGGCCTGGCACAGGCGCCGTGCGAACATCGCCGCCACTTAGTGGCGAACGGCGGTTGTTGTTGTGTGCCGTGTCGACATTCATAGGTGCTCGCTAACAGCACTTGACCCTACAGTCTGTTAAGGCTACACGGGGGATCTTGTATTTGTATTTTTACTTTATCTCGCATGCACGCAAACACTTTAATGCATTCCGTTCTACAGTGCCTTGAAGTTGAAGAAGTGTGTCAAATAGAGACACGATTATGGAGTGTTGAAGAAGCTCAGTCTCGGTGATGCTCATTAGCAGTTACAACTGTCTGCCCTGACTTCAAAGTTTTGTTAATGAGAAGGGGGGGGTGCTGAAAAATATACTTTTGAATTGCTTTGAGGAGCTCTCTAGTGTCGTGTTAAAAAGCACAGCATTCGCACATAGTGACATCACTGAAGCCCTGCTGAAAGTTACATTAAAGGAGTTTTCGTCTAATGAGAGGAGCGTCAAATCGGCGTTGGACAGGCGGGGACAGCCTGTGTGTATTTTTACGGGACATAAAATGTTTCACAGCCTCCTACATGCCGGAGAAGTGCAAATCGCCAGTTTCAGAAGTTTCATCCCGACATGTTTTCAGTTGCAGAGCGTCATCAGGATGGCGCCGTGTCAACATTCGTGCCTTGCAGAGACAATGTCCCGTCAGAGGCAGTTCGATCCCTGTCTCGGGCGCCTTTCTGTGCAGAGTTTGTGTGTTTTCCCCATGTTCTGCGTCGATTTTCTCCGGGTTCTCCGGTTTCTTCCCTCAACTAAAAAAACCCCGCTCATTCTTATATTGGCTGATAACATAATTTGACTCGGACGTTCGTTCATCCGGGATGGAACCACTTTTAGAACTGCCCACTTTGAACTGTGACAGACAAAAAGAGAATTCGAGTTTTGTTTTTCTCTCTTTGAGGTATAAGCCCACATGTATGTCAGCATTGAGAGTACTGGCTTTGAATGCTTCATAATGGACAGAACAGACGTGACAAAGCGACTGCATTCACGCATTGAACCTTAGATGGACAGCGTCACAATAAATAAATTATTGCAGAGGTAAGGGACTCATCTGCTGTTAGAAATAAACATGTATTTGCTGAAAGGCACTTTCATTGTGCTGTCCTTGGCAGGTTGCGAAGGCGTGATATGTTCGCTGACACTAATGCACGTCCAAATGGACCCAATCGCATTGCCGACCATCCAACAGTCATTCCTCTCGGTGTGTCCTTCAGGCGACTGGGCTGTGGAATGCCGCCTCCCTTGCTGGCTGCGAAAACTTTTAAACTCCCGGCAGCGAATGCGCGCCACACACACACGCATACACGGAAACGGCATTGCGTAAGAATATTTTGTCGTGTACGTTGTTGAGACGAAGATTAAAAAACGGGGCTCTCGAAGTAAATACATTGAGCCTATTGATGGGCCATTTGTGGCTAAGAGGGTCTCTCTGTCGTGGCGCAGATAACGGGGAACGAATAGACTTGACTGCTTCATCAGGCTTTAAGAAGGCCTCTTCCCAACTCGTGAATCACACTCACCAACTTTATTTAAAGAGCTGGATGCCGAGGCCGGAGACGTGTCTGTTACTTGAGCGCGTGAGAGAGAGGGCTTGTTGTTTAAGTTTCCGTCCAAGGACGGGTTCATAGCTCAAGCTCCCGCCATCCAGTCTCATCCGGCTCGCCCCTCTTCACCTCACAAGGTGGTGGCAGAGGTATCGCAGCAAGAAGGCAGCAGGACAATTCACCTATGCAGCAGCATGTCTTTGGACCGCGATAGGAAACCGAAGTGCCCGGCGAAAACCCACGCGGACACGGGGAGAATATGCAAACTCCACACAGCAAGGCACCCGAGCCAGGATTCGAACCCGGGTACTTCTTGCTGTGAGGCGGCAGCGCTACTCACCGTGCCACCATGCCGCCCCCTTTACATTTCATTGTTATTATTAGAAGCAGAAAGCTAATTCAAAAGAGTCTTGGGCCTTATCGATGCTTTCGTGGATACATTAATTACGCAAATGTATATTATTCCCACTTAGGTCACAGTTAACGGAGTGATTTCATATTGATATCCGTTATATTCTCAACGCTGATTTTTCTGCATAGCAATGTGAATACACACACGCATGTAGCATATGGGTGTCACATAATAGCTTTTAGGCTGGCGGGATTATAATTGGAGCCCCTTTAATCTTCGCTCAGAGGCAGAGCAACACCATTAGTCTGGCTTGAGTTGATTGCACGAATTGTAAGCCGTAGAGGCAATGTGCCATTGTCACCAATGTGGAACTAATTGTACGGCTGACTCTCGCATTAAGCGCGCTGACATGTAACCAAACACCCCTTTAAAATAATTGTGCCGAAATTTGGCTTCTGTAAAATAGTGATTATTTTAAAAATTCCCCGTCTGTTTGCGAAACCTTCCACTCACGCATCGCTGTTTGCGTAGGCGTCGGTTTCGAATTTGCGAGGTTTAAGTCTTGTCAGTGTATTCATCAACCGCGTGTGATGGGTTTAAGACTGCGGAAGAGATTCCGTTGGGCGCGCGATGAACAGCGATCGTCAGTGAGTCCCCGTTACTGGGTGGGGATGGGCAGTGAGTGATCAGTCACCGAGACCTCGTCACTGGGCGGCGAAGACCAGAGATAGTCGGTGCCGGAGCTGGACCCACTGGGGGTCACGAAGCAGAAATTATCTTTGGAAGATCCCCTCTGAATCCTAGTGAGATGACGGAAGAGATGTATTAATGTAGGTTTGTATCACCTGAAGGTTAAAGATGCCTCCAACGTGGCAGGCAAAACATTGCGATGAAGACAGAGGGAACGCTCGACACGGATTTCCCGAAAGAACAGCTTTGGAGAGCAATTCTCAGAATAGATGTAAGCAAGAGATATAGATGTTAATTAGCTGCATGTGTATTTTTGGCACCAGAAGTTGAGCCGATTTTTATTTATTTACCCCTATTTGTTTACACTGATCAAGGGCCGTTGAGCTGCTTGGGTCCCTGAGCATTTGCTTGCTTCGCTATGCACGAGGCAGCTTTATCAGAGGTCCTGGGCTGTTAGTGAAATGACGCAACTATAACGAGGCGAGAGGGCTACCAATCCTGACCAAGTTTGGTATTATTTGGTGGTGATGCATTGCCAGTGGAGGACAAGCACAATTAACAACAACAAAAAACTCAACACATTAATAACACTCCCTAAAAAAACCACGTATGTAATAGGTACAATATATATTTTCTATCAAGGCATGTGTTGAGGGGTTTTTTTTGTAAGCAAGTAAATGCACATTAGTGCTTATTTTGTAATTCAGAACGGGATAGCGGGCTCTTTTAACCCTTTCTAGGATTTGAACTCATGATTTTGTTTGAAGCCAAAATGGCTTTTGAGATATTGGCCGCCTATAGGGTTTTTTTTTATTGCTGCAGTAATTCACAATTGATGCCCCATCCCTTCACTGTCCTTGTGCTACTGCAGGTTCAACGGTCCTTGCTTCTCAGGGATGACAAATCTTATTTGACCAAGGCCGCCGCCACACGCTTTCTAAGCCCCCTGTGCCTTCAAACGGCATCAATATCGCGCATTGTCTGCACATGTACAACTAGTGACCTGGACTTGTTACGTTTATTTGAATTGTATAGTGCATTCAATATGTACAATATGAACGGGACGATCAAAAGATGCTTTGGTCAGATGGGGCTACAAGACCGGCCCAACCACCTGTGAATGTGGAGAAGCAGACCATACTATGGAACACTGCCTTGTCTGTGCTCTACTACCCAACCTCTGCAGCTCAAAAGACCTTGCGGAGTTCAATGAAAATGCAAGGGGCTGTGTAAGAAAATGGGAAACTGTAATTTAACATCGCGCTTCGAAGAATCGCAAAGAAGAAGAATATGTACATGTTATTAATACTGTCCTCAGAAAAGCCACACTGGGTTCTCACACACTTTATCAGGAAGGGCCGATGCTTGGGACGTGATACTAAAATTTTTTGAACATGTCTTACAAAAGGGATGAAAATGCCCCTGTATGTGAAGAGCTAACGCTCGTACTTCACATGGAAGGATTTTAATCAATCTCACTATGTATAGAGGACCTGTGAAATTCACGGAGCCCTGTTCCGGTGTAATGCGTACGAGACACGTGTCTCTTCAAGGGAAACGTTGACGTGTGGGGTGCAGACCTCATTGTACATTCCCTTGATTGCTTTTTTGGAACATTGCATTCAACCAAACTATAACATTTATTTTTTTAAATAAAATATCTCATTATGGGAGCGGCACGGTGGCATAGTGGGTAGCGCTGCCGCCTCACAGCAAGAAGTCCCGGGTTCGAATCCTTGCTTGGGAGCTTTTCTGTGTGGAGTTTGCATGTTCTCCCCGTGTCTGCGTGGGTTTTCCCCGGACACTCCGGTTTCCTCCCACCATGCAAAGACATGCTGCCAGGTTAATTGGCGTACTGACTAAATTTTCCCAGGCGCCCTGTCATGGACTGGCGTCCCATCCTCGGTGTTCCCCTGCCTTGCGCCTTGTGTCTGCCGGGATAGGCTCCGGCGCACCGCGACCCTGTACAGGATTAAGCGGTTTCTGTAAATTGATGGATGGGATGGATGGATGGGCATCTCATCATCGTCATCATCATCGTGGGGAGGCGAAACATCGCAAAGGAGAGAGGATGAGTGCTCGGCATGGCTATCCCGAAAAAGCTATTCTTTAGAGCAATTCTCACACATCGAGTCGTCACAACCAACATTAGTAAAAATCCAGGTCAGTTTCTGGTTCTGAGCTGTACAGACTCATGACCAATTCAATCTCAGCTGGATTTATAGCTGAACATTCCCTACGCTAATAATGCTCCAAGTGGCACGCGTCTGCCCTTGTTTATATTTTAAATCTGTTTCATCCGCTTTAGATCCACAATGTACCATGGGACGTCAAGAAAATATAAATGGATGTGTTCTAAATGAGGCAGAACATTGCTTGCTTAAAATAGTATGCGCGCTGATGAATGGCTGGCGAAGGCACGTTTAATTAAATAGTTTAAGAAAGCGTTTGACCTTGTGTTACAGTCTGTCGCGGCCGATCATGCAAATAACGCCTTTAAACCCGGCGCATTTGTGGCACATGTATCAGGCAATTGATGTCATCTAGATTTATGAAACTGTGCGAGACAAGCCGGCACCAATGAATCGATATCGTAGATCGAATTGATTTCCGAGGCCATTACCTGGAGAAGCTCAAAAGCTGTTTGAGTGAAACGTCATTGTACGTTGCTGTTAAATTCATGTCAAGTCTTAAGCCACCAGCGAGGATGAGCTTTATTGCTCAGAAACTGATCAATATTCTGGCATGTATAAATGACATGTTTGTAAAAGTGACAGTTTAGTTTGTAAAAGTGACATTTTAGATGGAGGAGGGGGTTAGGCAATACCACGTGGCCTATCGCCAAAACAAACATGGACTACCAAATAAGATTCGTTTGAATCCACCGAGATAATTAGAGCACAGCTGACTGTGCAGAGCTGCAGCGGTAATGACTTTGCAAACCTTTGGATGTGCCTCATGTAATCAACAGATTTTTTCCGGAGATACATATATTTTTTCCTCTCCAGATGTTGTTAAAATGTTCTGTGTTTCCACTGCATTTGCATTGCGAGACCAGGTAGGCCGCTGGGTCAAATTATTCACGTGGCTGCTATTCAATACGTCTATCA
>JAZEWU010000011.1:5515443-5533667 GCA_036362915.1 Geotria australis | reverse complement strand
GTATTACCTGACAGGGATCGCGACGTGAACGCTTCTACCTTGACCCCCTCTGCTGTAATAATACACATCTATCTATCTGTCGTTGAGAATGTGTGTAATTTATGGTGAAGCCTCATTCAGCCATTCATTCATTGCCAGAAACCGCTTAATCCTCTACAGGGTAGCGGTGATCCGGAGCCTATCCCGGCAGATACAGGGTGCAAGGCAGAGCTCTACCCAGGATGGGACGCCAGTCCATCACAGGGCACCGGGGGCAATTTATTTCGCAGGCCAATTCACCTATGCAGTAGCATGTTTTTTTGACTGTGGGGGGAAACCGGAGTGCCGGGCAAAAACCCATGTGGACACGGCGAGAACACGCAAACTCAACACAGAAAGGCACCCGAGCTAGGACTCAAACCAGGGACCTTCTTGACGTGAGGCAGCAATGCTACCCGATCGGCCACCCTATTGCCCGTCGCTTACACAGTGTTCCAAATGAAAAGTCTGCATATCGATGGCACGACGCCAAAAGCGCACCCGCATTGTAATTGGGGTGGCCTGTTAGGAAGAAGATGCCACGGACCCTTGAGTGAAACGTTAGGTGGCACGGGAGACCTGGGGAGCTATTTTCCTACTGTGTCTGCTGAATAATGCATGGCGCACGGAGGAAGAGGGCCGTAATTGTGTGATGTGCGTTCGGGGGTGTGGTCGCTCTTCGAGTCTCTCATTCCGCGCCTTCTGACCTCATCGCACAACCTCATTAGTGGGGGTGCACTCATAAGCGTCAAGGCTCTTGTTAAATTATAGAATTTTATTGAGTTAATCCAACGAGCGAGTTGCATGAAATTCTAGTAAATCATGCGTTCGACCGGTATTAATTTTAACCGCGGTGGGATTTTGTTTAGAAAATCAGACGCATGTAATTCTCACATCTACGTGGATTATCCGGATAGAATACAAATGAGCCGTTCGTAAATGAACGGTGATTGAATTGGAAACAAGTTACATCGGCAAAATAACATCCCGTTTGCATTCCACTGCTGGATGAGGTTTTTCCCATGTGTAAAATTACACTGGCGTCTTGAATGTTTATGAAAAGGCATTAATTTGCATCTAATGAATCATTATGATTTTATAAATCAACGCTATTTGCATACAGTACTATACATGCACGTAAATCATTATTTTGTTTAAAAGAATATAAACTTTCAAAACAATATTTTGCATATACTGATGTATGTTTTCACTGGTCAATGTGTGAGAATTGCTCTCCGTAGCTGTTCTTTTGGGATGGCCGTGTTGAGCGTTCCTGCTCTCTCCTTCACAACGTTTCGCCTCCCGCACTGGACGCATCGTCAGGCTTCTGAAGCGTAATGATGAACACTCGACACAGCTATCCCGAAAGAGCAGCTACGGAAAGCAATTTTCAATATTCAGAATTGTTCCAATCGCCGTTGAGATTTACAGTGCATTATTGTGGATACAGTACTAATGAAGTCCCACGAGGTGAAAAAGTTGAAAACGTTATGGATTCCAAATCCACTTCAGAGTCCGTCCGTGCAGACACACACAGTGGGCAGCCACAGACAGTCGCTTCAATGACACAGGCAGCCTCGCCCTGTGCTGGCTAAGGACGGCGTATAAGGACGATTTGTGAATGGACTAATGCACGCATAGAGCAGCCTTAGGGGAGACACGGGGAAAAACGACAGCCCAAGGGTCTTGCGAGAGATGGGTAGCTTTTATGATTGACCTCGGCGCTTCCCAACGGATGAGAGATACCTTAATGTATTCTAAAAGCAGCGCTTCGGCGATGAAATTCTGCAGAAATCTGCGATTGGAAAGACAGTAGAACTTTGGTTTGCAAATTGTTCAAGGAATACTGCGATGCGCTTCATGGAATATCAATACACGGGAAGATACTGTAGTTTCAGTGGAATGCAACAATAGTACAGCCGCTACCGTTATACAGCTACATGTGGAGTTCGCATGTTTTCCCCGTCTCCGCGTGGGTTTTTTGACAGGAACTCCGGTTTCCTCCCACAGTCCAAAGACATAGGTCACTTTGGCCTGCTGACTAAATTGCCCCCGGTGCCCTGTGATGGACTGGCGTCCCATTCTGGCGTATATCCCTGCCTTGCACCCTGTGTCTGCCGGGATAGGCTCCGGCTCACCGTGACGCTGTACGAGATTAAACGATTTCTGACGATGGATAATATTGGTCTGAAAATTGGACAGACCAATGTGCTACAAATGTTTTGTTTATATGTGGAGTCACAATGGATGTGCTCACTTTCACCTCGCTCACCTATCGGGCTCCGTATTATCGGTGTGCGCCACCACGCCAGGGGTTGACACGACAGATTATTACACGTCGTTAAAAAAAAAACCATTTCTGTTTTGTTGTCCGTGATGTGATTGCCAAGATGATAAAAAAAAATTGTGTTTATCTGGCGGAGATACATACTGGCGGGAGGGAGGGCGTGTGCAGGTACGGAGGTGTTTGTGTACACCCACATTAGTTTGTCCTCACAGACAATTATTATCCAGTATAACTGTATAAAAACGGTGACGTTAATACATAGGCTTTGCTCAGTGCGGTGTCAAATCGTGCTTTATCGGGACATGCCCAGGCGGTCCCCAAAACGAACGACCATCAGCCGCAGCACTGACTTGCCTTTGTGTTGTCATTTTTCAGCACCGTTTAATCCTGCGGGTTTCGCCAAGGCTGCATGCACATTTAGCCTGACGTGCATTTAATTAGGTTGGTCGGGAGTCGCTCGGTTGCTATCGCGAGAGCTGCAGGCTTGATAGTCTCTGCGCGCATTCTCTCTATCTCAGCCGCACGTATCGGCCGCTCGCTGTCGCGCGTGAACGTGCAAAGACAAAGATCCCCCGTATAGCCTTGACGGACTGTCGGGTCAGGTGCCCTTAGCGAGTAGCACCTATGAAGGTCAACACGGCACACGAAAGGGTGGGTGACCAGCACCACGCCCGGCCGCACTTTGTCTCCCTAGTGGCAATGTTTACACAACGCACCAGGGATTCATTTGAGGCTGAGTCGACCTAGGGGAGGCCCAGGCCCGAATCAGAAAATCGGCCACTGGTGTTGGCCGTGAGCGGGATTCGAACCCGCACTTATGAATGCCTCTGGCTCGGCTGTCTACATGTCATGGAGCATGTGTTTGTACGTTAGTGTGTGTGTGTGTGCTGGTCACCCACCCCCTCGTGTGCCGTGTCGACCTTCATAGGTGCTCGCTAACGGCACTTGTCCCAACAGTCTGTTAAGGCTATACGGGGGATCTTTGTCTTTGTGTGTGTCCGCACCTCGGGTACCGGGTTCGAACCCGTTGTGAGCGCTAATTTTATCTCCGCAACACTAATGGTTTAACGGCTCATTATAGTTTCGCTTACCAGCTATTGATAACTTTTCTGAAACGTTTATAATATTTCACCTTTTCATTCCTGTCTTCTGCACTGCCATCAACCCTCTGAAGCACACTTTTGCCTTTATCCTGATGTGAGAAGAACGTGGTACTTCCAGCAATGATGCGTGAAAACATTTCGCGTTATCAGGTTGCCATCATGAACCTCGCACGGTCAAATTAACGTTTTCTGAACACCTGTGCATAACCAGTGTTCCTATACATACAAGTAAAACAAAAGTGAAGTGCAGTCCTGCAATTTGTTGATAACTTTCGGCTGAGTTAACCTAGACGAGGCCTAGGTTGGGAGGTGCTGTTATCGACTGTCACTGGTTTGCAAGGCCATCCATCACACTTGTTGCTGTTTATATCGCAAGAGATCAATCATCAGCGTTCACACACAGCTACGTACGAAAACCCACGCGTGCAGGCACAAATTCACACAGGTACACGCACGGTCAACTATCACGTACACACATCGTGAAGCTCACCGTTCTGCTTCAAGCTGCCGTCAAACGCATCTGTGCAGAATGCTCAATGAGCAGGGGGACATCAGCGCTGAACGCCGTATCACGGCACACATGCAGCACGGTGGCTGAAACCTGGCGGCTATACGAGCAGCCGAAAGAGCAAATGTTTATTGACTGTCCAGGTGACTTGTCGTACGAAATGACCTTCTTACGGGTCGCAAGGGCAGGCAGCCAGGACGACTACTCGGCAAGAACGCACGCACTCCCCGACACTCGATTTGCGAGTTAACATTAGGTTGGCCAAAACAATTGTGTGTTTACTGGTCGTGGTATCCACTGGTGAGTATTGACCTTGCGTCCTTGTCCACCGAGTTGTTTGCTTCATACTTTCTCTCGACGGCTATAATAATTACATCTGTACACTGGAAGGTCTGTATACCGTATTCTCCTGAATATATGTTGCACATTTTTTTGTTTCTTCTGTATTTCAAGCTAATGTTGGCGGTACGGTTGTGTGCGTGATGTATGAGACCAGATTTATGTAACTGATACTGGGCACAAGTTTGGGCTGCGTTTTAGTTTCGGGAACGTCCTGTAATCCGGGCATCAGGGTGACGCAATGGCAACATCTGCGCCTCACGGATAGAAAGTCCTGCCAGAGTTAGTTCAATCCCCGGCATCGGGCGCCTTTCTGCGTGGAGTTTGCGTATTCTCCTACTTATTCTGCGTGGGCTTTCTCCAGATTCGCCTGTTTCCTACCGCAACTACAAAAACACTTATTAATTGGCCGATGACATCATATATAGGACGCGGTGTCTGGCAAAATGTTGTCTCCAGAAAGGGTAAAACCTTTTCTCCTTTTACGTGCACTGAATTCGATTGAATCTTTCCGAGATGAAACCTCAGCGCACCACCGCTCCATTCTTACACCAATACCCTGCAAATACATACCAGCACTCTTCCTCTCGGTCTCTCGCAAGCACACGAACGATCCTCCGTATAGTCTTTAACAGACTGGAGGGTCAAGTGATGTTCGCGAGTACCTGTAAAGGCCAGCACGGCACACGAGAGGGGTGGGTGACCAGCACCACGCCCGGCCGCCTTCCTCTTCCTCGTGGTGATGTTTACACACAGCACCAGGTGCTCATTTGAGGTTGAATCAACCGAGGCGATGGTCAGAGGCTGACCATCGTGCTTCGAAGAATCGCAAAGAAGAAGAACCGAGGCGAAGCTCACGACCGATTCAGAAAAATCATCACTCGCATTGCTTTTGAGCGGGACTCGAACTCGGGTCTCCGAATATGCAGCTCAGCGCGCTAACCGCTACCCCACCGCTCCGCACATCACATGAGCTTCGCGTAAATACACAGTATGCGTAATCTATTTTGTATGCGAGTAAACATTTATGTCATTCCTTTCGGGAGTTGCAAAGCTCCCAGCCCAGATGGTGGCGGTCACTGCCCCGGCATAGTTTCTATATTTAGCAGCAAAGGCTCCTTGCAGGGGGGGGGAGGTGAGTTAGGGGAGGAAGGGGGTTGACCACGAGGGGGTGGGCAGCAAGCAAACGAGATGTGCTGCAGAGTTGACAGCCAATCATAGCGATGCGGAGCACGCCATTGTCAAGCGAGCTAATGCGAGCAAACACTGCTCTTGTCTGGTGAATGTGATGTCGGGGGCTGGGGGAAAAAAAAAACACCCGGACCCACGCTATTTATGGATTTCCACCCGAGTCAGGCACGCACATTCTGCATATTTGATTGAAATAAAAAGGCCCTTGCATCACCGATAGGGGCCCATGTCTGGGAATTCTCCAGCACTTGACACGGTCATCCCTAAAGCACAGCTCCGAAGAGCAACCATCATTGAAAAGCTTATCAATAAAATATAACATCACCTCTGTTAATAAGTGCACATATACAAAGACATATTTAAATGAGGTAGTTTGGTTTCGCGTTTCTAATATCGGTTGTAAAAGTAGATTTATTCAGGAAACCAAAATAAAAACCAGATTTATAAGTGATACTTTACGCAATAGTTGTTTCTCACTGCGGCATGCATATTTAAACAAAAGCGTCGAGTGGTTTCCCAGTGTGTGCGCTGCATATGAAATCGCGTTGCACTGATTTATTGATAGGGCTGCACTGTGGCGCGGTGAGTAGCGCTGCAGCCTCACAGCCAGAAGCTGCCCGGGTTCGAATCCCGGCTCGGGTGCCATTCTGTGTGGAGTTTGCATGTTCTAACCCGTGTCCGCGTGGGTTTTCGCCGGGCACTCTGGTTTCCTCCCACAGTCCAAAGACACGCTTTTACCGACGTTTCGCTGGAACTTACATCTGTGAAACGTCGGTAACATCTTTGGAGGTAAGTGCTGTTTGTGCCCCGCTTGATTCTCCAACATATCGACGAGTATACAACACTTACATTTTTTTTCTTCACATGACCTAAACCCTTAAACAGAGCTTTACTATGGATAACAAGCCTTCGAGTTTAATGATTTATTGATGTCGCTGCCTATGGATCTCTGGGTTGGCGAGAGTTGTGACGCCGACAGTGTAGTTCTGGCATGGGCGGCACGGTGGCGCACTTGTAACTCTCGCGCCTCACAGCAACAAGTCCCGGGTGCGATTCCCTACTCGGGTGCCCTTCTGTGTGGAGTCCATGTGCGTGGGTTTTCACGCGGTACTCTGGTTTATTCTCAATGCTAAAAAGTACAGTCATGAATCGGGCAATAACATCATGATATATTGGACGCAGTGGCTGGCAAATGTTGGCACCAACTGTGTGGCTGCCGTCCCCTACTCCCCACCTCTCTGCGGTTTCCTCGTGCCTCTGAGTCATTCTCTCTTCGAATACCTTTGACGTTGAATGAATACCGTACGTGTCATAAATTGCAATTAGATTTTTAATTAAGGGTCTGGGGGATTTTGTTGCTAGCCATGGCCAGGAACCAACTCATGTTTGCCGGTGTGGGGTCCACTGCCTCTCTGTTTCACAGTAAAAATTCCAGGAAAGAAGATGCGCAGTTACTTTTTTCGAATGTCTCATGACGTGCACAGCGTGTCTTAATACATTTCCCTTCAAAAAACAGAGCAGCCGAGCTGCCCAAATCAATGCCCGGCTTTCGGTTGCCAGGTGAATATTGTCATGCATGGCCAAGACCAAACGATGAGTGGAGCGCAATGTTCCGCAAACCTGATCTTTTGCTGAATAATTAACGATTGGTTGGCATTAGAAGAGTTGTGTCGAGCATACCTCATCTGTCCTTGGCAAAATTTTCTATACACATAGGAATTTCTCGAGAAAGGAGGAATGCTCGATACGGCTATCCCCAAAAAGCGGCTCTTGAGAGCAATTCAACTTCATCGAGCCGTGAAAAGCTACATCCCTCCCGGAAATGAGGGACTCGTGCTGTGTTCCACAGCAGCTCTCACTGATCGCCGCAATTTTGCTTTGTAGAGATAACTCATTATGTATTTCTTGCTCGTCTTTTTAATTATTGTCATGTGATTGTTTAGTTTGCGTATTTGCCGTTATTTGTTTAAAGTGTTAGCCTTAATCTAGTGCCTGAAAAGTGTGACAAGCCCAAGTTTCTCTTTTCGACCATTAATCAGCTCCTTCGTCCTGCCACTCACTCAACCTCGTCTCCAGTTACTAATAAAGATCAGGCGGATCAGTTGATTCAGTTTTTCTCTGAAAAAACTGAAGCCAATCGTATCTCTACTCAGCCTCAATCACCAACCAATACCCCAATAATCGTTCCTCCACCTTCCGTGACATCAAAACTCCTCACATTTTCCGCATTAACGGAATCTGAGGTCTCCTCCCGAGTTACCAGATCCCGGCCCTCAAACTGCACCTTGGATACTTTCCATCCAAAATCATCCGGCCAAATTTCAAACCCCTGGCCACGTACGTTACTAATATGTTCAATAACTCATTCCACTCTCGTATCTTTCCGCCACTGTTCAAACGTTTTTTTTCCCCATATGTACTGATGTAGGTTTCCACGGCTCGATCCATGATGGTTGCTCTTCAGAGCTGTTCTTTCGAGATAGCCACGTCGAACGATCTCCCTCTCTTTCGCGCGACGTTTCACCTCCCGCGTTGGGAGCATCATCAGGCGTTCTTGAAACATTTCAGCTTGTGTGTTATTGCACGAAATTATTTTGCAGAGAGTTGAGAGACAGATCACGCGAACAAAGAATCGCTCCACTGCCACGCACCTTACGTGGAATGTGATCACTAAACCCGACTTGACTTGGGTGTTAATTGGCGCTCGTGCGTTCTTCGCGACGACCCGCTCTCCGTGCACACTCGCGGCCTCGCGATGACCGTGGTGCTCTCGTCTCTATGGCAACGGATGAGAAAAAAAAATTGTCAGCCGGGATTTTCGCCCCGGCAAATATGACGCACGCAGAGGTTTCGTCCGTGGGTATGCGGGGAGACCGGGAGACGCTGGGCCCGGGAGCCGGCTTTAAAGATGCTCTGGCGGAATAGCCGTGTCGAGGGTTCGTCCTCTCTTCTTGGCGTCGTTTTGCTTTGCAACAATGGAGTGCATCGTCATCTGGCAACGTTGGAGGCGAAACGTCGCAGAGGAAGGCGGAGGAAAGCTCGACAGGGCTATACCGAGATAACAGCTTTTAAGAGCAATTCTCATGGGTGGTGCCGTCTTCTTTTCGATTCTTCAACGCGTGATTGTTATATGACAGTTTCCCGTTTCTTTACACAGTTCTTTGCATTTTTCTTGAACTCTGCAAGGTATTTTGAGCTGCAGAGGTTGGGTAGTAGAGCGCAAACAAGGCAGTGCTCCATAGTGTGGTCTGCTTCTCCAAATTCACAGGTGGTTGGGCCGGTCTTGCAGCTTTTGATCGTCCAGTTCTAGTTTTCAGGCGGTTGAGTGTCTTCCACTGAATCCATGGTGCTTCTGAGCCAGGAGGGAGGTCTCTACCAGGGGGGATTCCCATGCCAGTTGGAGGAGGGTCACTCTCAAGCTTTTTCGTCCAGAGCTGCAGTCTGGTTTCTTCTCGAGATGTTGTTAGGGGCTGCACATGGCTGAGGAAGCTTCTTCTTGACTTCACTCGTTGGGCCGGGGGTTGACGTCCATGGAGGAGGTGGCGTTCATCACTAGTAGCCTTTGTCATCTCGACTAGACTGGCCACTTCCCGTCTGATGTCAGCAGGGGCAATGCCAGCGAGGAAGTACAGGTTGTTTGTGTTGGTGGGTTTCAAGCAGCCAGTGATCAGGCGGCAGGTGTTGTTCAACGCTGCGTCAGTAGAATAGCAATGTCTACGTCCAGAGTTTTTGTGCTGCTACATATTGGTGTAGAAAGTCAATCGGTTGATGGAATAGAATACTATTATTTGGGCAGACACAGAGTCCTGCCTTATGCATGCTGTCACCCATAATGCTCCACATCAATACATTTGCACACAACATTTATTTTAGCGGGCGGCACGGTGGCGTAGTGGGTAGCGCTTCCGCCTCACAGCAAGAAGGTCCCGGGTTCGAATCTCGGCTCGGGGTGCCTTTCTGTGTGGAGTTTGCATGTTCTCCCCGTGTCCGCGTGGGTTTTCGCCGGGCACTCCGGTTTCCTCCCACCGTCTAAAGACATGCTGTCAGGTGAATTGGCGTACTGACTAAATTTCCCCAGGCGCCCTGCGATGGACTGGCGTCCCATCCTTGGTGTTCCCCTGCCTTGCGTCCTGTGTCTGCCGGGATAGGCTCCGGTTCACCGCGACCCTGTATAGGATTAAGCGGTTTCTGAAAATGGATGGATTTATTTTAGCCTTGAACAGCATTCCATTGTTAAAACGGAATGCCTAACCAGCAACATCTCATTATCCAGCAAGGATTTTCTTTATTGCAAGCTGAACTGCTAATAAAAATTGTCAGCCGGGAGTTTTACAAATCCTGGCCATGCCTCTCATCCTCCATCAATAGTGGTTGTTATGCCAATAGACGTGCCCCTGCCACAGAAATGTGGAATGGACACCACTGGCTCAAGGTTGTAAATGGGAAATGAACACCGCACTATGCGCACTTAAAAGGAAAAACTATATCGGTACGCAGTGGTGTCACCAATTTGGCCGTGATGACCTCTCGATATTAGTTACACTCTTGACTTACACCTGATACTGCCGTTGGCGTGGGTGCATCGATTAGATTCCAAGGGCATCTCAATGGACCAGTGCACCTGTGTGTGGACGCCCCACAACCATTACGTTTCATTGGCCAGGCAGGACGGTAGCTGTCGCCTTGTTGTGTCGCATGAATCCTTTAAGGAGCTTGCAATAATAATAATAATAATTCAATTTATATAGCGCCTTTCACCCGAGGGTCACAAAGCGCTGGGTATTTTTCTGGTGTAGTAATAAACATTTTGAATGATAATAATCAACATCTATCACAGCAAAGAAGGTCCCAGCTTCGATTCCCGGCTCGTGGGGCCGCCTATATTGAGTTTGCATGCTTTCCCCATGTTTAAGTGAGTTTTCGCCGAGCACTCCGGTTTCCTCCCACTGTCCAAGCACATGCTGCCCAGGTCAATTGGCTTGATTAAGTTTACCCCGGTGACCTGCGATGGACTGCCGTCCCATGCGGGGTATAGCTCTGCCTTGCACGCCAATTAAGGTCACCGCGATTAAGTGGGTACTGGCCATCCATCCATTGTCAGAAACTGCTCAATCCTGTACAGGGTCGTGGTGAGCCGGGGCCTATCCCGGAAGACCTAAATCCAGGATGGGACGATAGTCCATCACAAGGCACCCGGGCCAATTTACTCAGCAGGCCAATTAACCTATGCAGCAGCATGTATTTGGACTGTGGGATGAAACCGGAGTGTCCGGCAAAAACTCACGCGGGCCATCGTGTGTGGGAGTGGCCGACTTGGCCTCAAATGAGTACCTAGTGTGGTGTGTAAACATTGCCACAAGGGAGACAAAGGCGGCTGGACGTGGTGCTGGCCACCCACCTTCTCATGTGACGTGTCGATCTGCATAGGTGCTTGCTAACATCACCTGACCCGAAAGTCTGTGAAGGCTATACGGGGGATCTTTGTCTTTTTGTGTGTGCGCGAGTAATGAGCTTGAAATTCGTGACTCCGCCATTGGCTCTGGAGGTTGTAAGGTTCAACTTCCCGTGATTTATTTATTCAATTTATTCAAGATCTCTACACAGGGCAGCTCATTTTATGCAGTCCGCTCATTTACAACGAGACCCTTTCTGATTTATAGGTTCAGCACGGATGTTACTCTTGTGTCATTGCCCCCTTAATGGCTGGACTCCGTTGTATGTCTGATTAGTGGCCGGCAGTCGCTGTGTTTACCCTTGTGTTGAAACCCGCGTTAATGCAAACATGATAATATGTGCACAGTGTACAACAGGGTAGGCAAATGAGAGAGCCAACGTGACAGATTATTGTTCGTTAATGGAGCGGCACCGTGGTGCGTGGAATAGCTCTGCCGCCTCACATCAAATCGGTCCTGCGTTCGATTCTCGGCTCCGGTGCCTTTCTGTGTGGAGTTTGCGTGCTCTCCCCGTGTCCACGCGGGTTTGCAAGCTCACTGCGTATTTTCCTGCCGTGATAATGAACATCTATCTAAGAGCAATTCTCATCGTACACGACGCAAACACATACCCATGAAGGGAGAAGCACAGTCACGGGGAAACGCTCGCCATCAGTTTTTTCCGCCGTCATTCCACGCCGGGTAATGTCTTTCATCTCATTGTCAGAAACCGCTTAATCCTGTACAGGGTCGCGATGAGCCGGAGCCTATCCCGGCAGACAAAGGGCGCAAGGCAGGGGAACACCGAGAATGGGATGCCAGTCCATCACAGGGCGCCTGGGGAAATTTAGTCAGTACGTTCACAAGATAAATGATCGACAGAGAGCAAAATCTCACTTGAACAGAACTTTTTGTCACTGACTGGTGTTTTAATCTGTGCCAAATGTTTACTGGTCATGTGGCTTCCCTTGGCTGGAATTGCGTTTCAATGTGCTCTATTCCATTACTGCTTGACTCAACTATGATTGGGATGCCATAATGCTGGATTTACACGACTCGACTATAATTGGAAAGAAGCACTCGTGAATGAAAGGGTTTTTTTTTACAACGGGATTTAAAAGTGCACAGGCGCAGCAACATTTTAAATAATACAGCGGCTTCAACCCAAACGGGTTGTGTAAATAACTCCATGAAACTTACATAAGTACAATCTTTTAAACTACCACTTGCATTGCAAGTGACCATGGGAATCCCCCTCAAAAGTAAAAACTGTTCCATCTCTAAAACATAATTTTCAAGTATCAAGTATTCAGCGTGCCGCCTCACAGCAAGAAGGTCCCGCGTTCGAATCTCGGCTCGGGGGCCTTTCTGTGTGGAGTTTGCATGTTGTCCCCGTGTCCTTGTGCGTTTTCGCCGGGCACTCCGGTTTCCTCCCACCGTCCAAAGACATGCTACCAGGCTAATTGGCCTACTGACTAAATTTCCCCAAGCGCCCTGCGATGGACTGGCGTCCTATCCTCGCTGTTCCTCTGCCTTGCGCCCTGTGTCTGCCGGGATAGGCTCCGGCTCACCGCGACCCTGTACGGGATTAAGCGGTTTCTGATGCTGATGATGGATGGATGACGTATTCAACGTGAATGGTACTCGGGATGGAAGAAGAACGCTCGCTCATAACGTTTATCAATGAAACATATCTTGAGTGACGTGTGTGTGTGTTACGGGCGCGAGGGCTGTATCGCTCCTGCCCACCCGGGGTTGTCACAGCTGCTTCAACAGCTCCGCGTTGGCACGTGCTCTACGTGCCGCTTGGCAGACCCCGTGACCAGGCACGTCGCAGCCGCGGGTGTTGCGGGTGTTGCGACACCCGCACTCTCACAGAAACATGATTCCATCCCCCCCACTTTTTCCTGCAACAGCCGCGGCTACGACGCGCCTGCCAGTGACGCTCGTTCGGCCGAAGAACTGCAGATTTACGCCGGAGGCCTCGGAGGGGACCTACTGTCGCCGGCTAGGTCGCATTTGCGTCACCGAACGCTATTAGCTTGTTTAATTAGAGCGGGCGGCGTCGTAACGAGATCATCTGAGTGGGTGATCAATCGCGGTGCCCCTGAGCTGCTGGGGTGGGTAACGGCGAGTGATTGACCGGAGAAAAGTGGATTAAGATCCTGTAACCCTGCCCTCTTTGCTTTGTGTGTTTAAATAGTGGGTAAGCTGTACGGCGTGATTTATATGCAGACTATAGGCCAGTGCAAGGCTGTATGGTAATTCACTGATTTTCAGTACCCGCTTCATACCGTGCAGAGTCTCGGTGAGCCGGAACCTGTCTCGGTAGACAAAGGGCGCGAGGCAGGGCGATACCCAGGATCGGATGTCGGTTCATCGCAGGGCACCGGGATGATTTAGTCAGCAAGCCAATTAACCTATGCATCAGCATGTCTTTGGATTGTGGGAGGAAACTGGAATACCCGGTAAAAACCCACACGGACACGGGGAGAACATGCACATTTTGCACAAAAAGGCGCCCGAGCAGGAAGTCGAACCCGGATACTTCTTGCTGCCTCCGCACAGAAAACAGATAATACATTTCAGATCACGAATATCCGAAAACAGATGTTTGATACTGGACAGATATTACTTGGCAGATATCAGATAACAAACACACATTAGATAGTAATAGTAATAGCATTTTATATAGCGCCTTTCACCCGAGGGTCACAAAGCGCTGCACAAGGGCCGCGAAGAGAACGGCATGTCAACAACGACAGAAAAAAACAACCAAAAACCAAACCAACAAAAAATAAATGATGTTATCGGCCAAATAATACATTATCGTAGGCTTTACGCCTCTCGCTCATCACAGCCATCCGAATTCAGACGGAGGAGATGTGAGGTCATGAAGGAGACAGGAGGAACACTCGTCAAGACTATCCCGAAAGAGAATCTCTTGAGAGCAATTGTCATATATCAGATATCCAAGAAATATGCTGCACGCATACCAGCACAATTGCTGCCAGCTTCCGACAAAGCGGTAGTTTTGGCATTGATCCTCGGGGGGTGATGATGGCGTGAGGAATCCTTCAACAAGAATTTCCACTCAAAACCTAGCTTGCAATCACACTCATGACAACGCCGATCGTCGTGAATACCTCCTGAATCGATTTCATCTGCAAATTCATATCTTTCAGCGCTTTGTGACCCTCGGGTGAAAGGCGCTATATAAATTGATATTATTATTATATTATTATTATTATTAATTTCAAGGTTTTTAGAGCTGTTTTTTTTGGTTAAAAATAAGATCAAATGAGGATCACACGTTCCCACGTGTTTACATAACTGGAGCGGATTTGTCAGAAGAGAGGTGTTCCGTCTGTGAATCTATCTAGAGCCGTGTTCTGTCGTCGTTTTACAAATTTGTCACTGCTGTGCCAAAAGTGGGGTGTGATTGCGGGCATGCTAAGGGAGTGACCTGACATTCTTAAATAACTCATTTATTGAGAATTGCTCTCCATAGCGGTTCTTTCGGGATAGCCGTGTCGACTGAGAGCCGTATCCCAGAAGAACAGCTATGGAGAGTAATTATCATACGTCGAGCCGTGAAAACCTACATCGGTACACACGGAGGTTGGTGATTGATGGCAACAAACTTCCCCATCACTTCCTTCCTTATAGCCCTGCCTTGTGCCCTGTGTCCTGTGTCTGTCGGGATAGGTTCCAGCTCATCGCAACCCTGTACAGGATTAATCGGTTGCTGACGATGATGATGATGATGACGCTTACGGTCTTCTTCTTCTTTGCGATTCTTCGAAGCACGATGGTCAGCCTCTGGACATCGTTGTCTTTCAGCTCGGCCTCGAAGTGTTTGGTAGAATTCGCAGGCAATACCAAGTATTACCTGACAGGGATCGCGACGTGAACGCGTCTACCTTGACCCCCACGCTTACGGTATCACATCTCTTCTTTGAGCAGCTCCTGTATGTGTTCCGCCTCCCTCTCTCGACTGCCATTCCATCACTTGGTTTGGTCCATAAATGATTACCGCTTGCAGCGACATGGACTGCCCGAGCCCATTTGTTATTTTTCTTATAGACGTTGTTTCGTCAAATATCACATCGCAAAGTCTGCCCAAGAGATTTAAGCTTTTTACAAAACAGTGTGTGAATCAATAATTAAAATAAGGCACAGTGCACATTCCATTGCCACACTGTGGTCATTTATAAACTATAGATGAGTGCTTGCTACCAACTAAAAGAGATCACAAGACGACTGTATGGCCTTATAATAATATATCCTATGGCTGAGCATTTAAACGAATCACAGCAGACCCTGCAGGGCTCACAGATAAAGTTGAAGCGTTCCATTTCCCAATATCCTTGCCTGTTTGATGCACAGCATGCATGCGGGCTTGCGATGGGCTAAGCAAATTTAATAAGGATATCGTACATTTAGTATTTGCATAATTCTTACGATGAAAAACTGTCACCGAGGAAGGTGCTATGTTTCACAGACATAGTTTACACGAGTTATGTGTGATCCCAATTGATTTATCGGCAGAATATTTGTTTCAAATTTGGTAGCATTTCTGTTGCATGTCGCCTGCAAACAAATAATGGCCTTCTCCCTTACAATGACGCCACGGGTGCTTTAACATACGCTGTGAAGTTGGATGGCGCGTATTTTACGATTAATCCACCGGGATTTGCTCGGCGCATTATAAATTATGCTATTATTTTTCATTATTATTATGCCTCCAGCGTGGCAGGTGTAACGTCGCGAATGAGGAGAGAAGGAACACTCGACACGGCGATGTCGAAAGAACAGCTATAGTGACAGTTGGATGTTGATGATTATTATTTCCGGGGTTCCTGCGACACAACAAACACGCGGTTCTCATACAACCGGCCGTGACAACCTACATAGGTACGAGTGAAAACCAACACGTGGCGGGAGTTGTGTGCGGTGCCGTCATCGATGGCCGGCATGACACCCTCAAACTCGAGACAGCTGGCCGCTTGAATTGATCTCGGAGAAGCCACCAACGTTAAACCCGGCATCTCGGCCGCGCTGCCTTCGTGTTCCAACCTACAGCCGCATCAAATCACCGCGCAACTTAATTTTTTCAAAAACACAACCCGCCCCCCCCCATATATTCGCTCCTAGTTTGGTGTCTTATCTCATCAATGTGATGAGAAATGAAAAAAAAAACCCAGAAATAAGTGAATCGTTTGTAGGCCTTTGATTAGTTTTAATTAATGTTGACTGCAACTCCGTTTGTGTGTGTGTGTGAGTGTGTTCGTGCGTCACTCCGTGCGCGCGCGTGTGGGGAGCGGTGGCCCAGTGGTTAGCGCGCTGGGCTACAAACCAGGCGACCCGAGTTCGAATCCCGCTCGCAGCCAACACCTGTGACGATTTTCTGAACCGGTCCTCAGCCCTCCCCTAGGTCCACTCAGCCTCAAATGAGTAAAATTTCACGAGAAAAAAGTAGTAATAATAAATAAATAAACAGTGCGCCCTCACACAGAAAATCTCCCAATGTTCGAACATTCTACACAGTTTTTCAACATGACGTGGCAAATAAACGTTGCCACGTAAATGTTTTTGCCGTGATATTTTTTTGCTGACGCGGTATTAATTTCTTATTCAATACTGGACTGGTGGAAGGGACTCGGGGAGTGCTAACGGTCCACGGGTTAGGGGGGGACGCAATACTTGCCTTGCCCCTGCGCGCTGGCAACCCACGCTACGCCACTGCTGGCAACCCACCCGCTCTTGTGCCGTGTCGGCCTTCATAGGTGCTACTCGCTAACGGCACTTGCCCCTACAGTCTGTTGAGGCTATAAACGGGGGAGCTTGTCTTTGTGTGCGTGACGGCACGTGACAGCGGCATCCCGCTCGCGTGCTGATTTTGGGAGCGTCTCCTCGTCCGTGTGTCCGCCGCCACCGCGCGTGTGCATTGTCTGGGAGACCCACGCGTCCTATGAGCTGTTAGCCCCGCGGCCCTGCAGCCAGTGCTGCCAATTCGTCATTCCCATGGCGGGTGAAAAGACTACGTCTGCTGACAACCGCTGTTGGCTAGGATTGACACCTGTCCTGTTTCGATTTACTCCCTGGATCGTCTTGCTTTGTGGAGGCAGATTTTTGTCCAGGAAATGTGTAAGCTTTCGCGGACGACATCATTAAAAAGACTGGGATTTTCACAGTTACACGTACAGTCCTCTCTCACTTATTCTGTTATTAACTGAGTCTCAGTCTGTGTTTTGGTGTCTGCCAGATAGATGTTTGTGATTAGAGGACAAAAACACCCAGTGGGCTTGCACGCTCTTCACGGGATTCCTGCGACTGTTATAAGGGTATTTTTGACTCGCGAGCAAATCGATTTACGACGGGGTCATCGACACATAAGCCCGTCGTAAGTCGAGGGGCGAATATATGTTCAGCGTGCCCCGCGTGTCCTAATGTTAAAAGTCCATTGTTTCTCCGGCGCACAGCCCATCACAGTGCTGCACATCACCCGCGTTTTTTTCTGTTCATCAAAGAAAGGCTTTGGTTTGGACATCACACGCACAGCAAATTCATCTGGTCATCCGCACACAGGTTCCTTTTGAACCCGAGGCCCTCCGTGTGAGTCGCAGTGCAACCTTGAACATCCACGCCGCCTGCTCACAGACATCTGCGGATCAAACGCGGCGTGCTGAGCCGGAGCGTGCCGGGAACGGTTCATTCAGCAGCACTGTCAACATCATTCATCATTATTAGCCATCCATCGATCCATTTTCTGAAACCCTTTAATCCCGTACAGGGTCGCGGTGAGCCGGAGCCTATCCCGGCAGACAGAGGGCGCAAGGCAGGGCTATACCCAGGATTGAACGCCAGTCAATCTCAGGGCACCGGGGGCAATTTAGTCGGCAGGCCAATTAACCCATGCGGCAGCATGTATTTGGACTGTGGGAGGAAACCGGAGTGCCCGCCGTAAACCCACGCGGACACGGGGGAGAACATGCAAACTCGACACAGAAAGGCACCCAAGCCGGGAAAACAATAAAAACCAAAGCAACAGAAAATAAATGATTAAGGCTACTTCGAATATACTGAAAGGTCGTGAAACTGGCAATCTTAAGAGCGGCAAAATTCTGCCAGCGTTCCCTAAGATGGCCGTCACTTCCTTGAAGACAAACACGGAGGGAGACAGGGAGGGAGGGTGAGCGACAGGGAGAGACATAGGGACACAGAGACAGGAAGACAAAGAGACAGACACGAGGGGGAAGCAACGCCAATCCAAATTAAACAATGAACATTGAAGCACAAGAACACACACATAGACACACGCAACAGCAAAAAAGCCGAAGCCA
>JAZEWU010000011.1:5496251-5515257 GCA_036362915.1 Geotria australis | reverse complement strand
GCGTTCCCTAAGATGGCCGTCACTTCCTTGAAGACAAACACGGAGGGAGACAGGGAGGGAGGGTGAGCGACAGGGAGAGACATAGGGACAGAGAGACAGGAAGACAGAGAGACAGACACGAGGGGGAAGCAACGCCAATCCAAATTAAACAATGAACATTGAAGCACAAGAACAAAGACAAAGACACACGCAATAGCAAAAAAGCCGCAGCCACCCACAACAACAAAAACACAACTTCCACACGCGACACCACGAGGCGAGTTTAGGCAAGGCAGGACTGGGCCAGGAGTAGGCCGCGCAAAACATACAAAAAAAACAAGCAACAAGAGAATGGCAGACAACAAAAACAAACACCAAAGTTACACGGAAACAAACCACCAACCAAAGATAAAAGGAACAGATGAAAAATGACAAATGTACAACAAATTAAAGCTGAATAAAACCGTTAAACACAGGGAGCCCACGCGCCCCCAGCACGCGGGGGCGCGTGGGCAAGCGCGAAAGGTCATGTGAAGGTAAACTCATAAACATAGCTTCACTATCAATACAATCGTTACATGGTGGGGAAAATAGCCCTGTCATAGTAACGTGGAATTGCCTCAACTGTTCACGGCTTTCAACAGGCACGAGCACTCCGCTGGCACTTATTTGAGTTGAAAGACCCTTAAATCAGACTTAGAGTCGACTTCCAAAAAATAAGTGCCATAGTCCGTGCTCAAATCATAATCCTGACAGCCAAGACCATAAACAGTGGATTGACAATGTGCCATTTGAAATGATCTAGCAGATCATTCCTAGTACGCCCTGGCCAGTCGCTGTGAACCCACTAACAGCGAGGCCACCCAATGTAAAGAGAACTCATTGTTTTATGTAAATTCTGATGCCACACCGAACAGCGTGCGTCCCTGAGTGAGCGGCATACGGACACACACACACACACCCTGCCCATTAGCCGCAGCCACATTCTCGGTCACGTTGACTTGAGAGCTGGCTGTGAGAGAGCAGTGGGGGCACCGTGATGGTAGAATTCACGGAGGGTCAAGAGGTAATGATATTCAGGCTGCCGCGCCCATCATCCACAGAGGCGCTCGTTAGGCTGATGGAGCGCGTGCCGTTCGTGAGCTTTAATCGATACGCTACTTTAGGCGTAGTAAAAGATGACGCCTTTCCGTTAAAATCGATCGGGAAAGTCATTACTTTTAAGGTCCTGCAATAATAATAGCAGATTTAAACTTTTTCTTCACAAAGGCACCTCGCTCTGTGAGAGTTGCTCTCAAGAGCTGCCACGTTTTAAGTTTCGCCGCCCGTGTTGGAGGCACCATCACGCATAGAGAAATGCTATCTCGAAAGAACAGCTCTCCAGAGCAATTATCATATGTTGAGTTGTGAACACCATCTCACTCTATGATGGTTTGCTCTTCAGAGCAACCGTCATAGCCGTGTCGAGCGATCTCCCTCGCGACGTTCCGCCTCCCACCTTGGAGGCATCAACAGGCGAGACATATCGAGAAGAGACGGAGAGTGCTCTACAGGGCTATTTAAATTGCCAAACTATTTACATACCCTCTCAAATGTTCACCTGCCCGCCTACCCACCCACATCGCCCAAACACCTGGGGCTCAGACCTAGCATGGTGGCGGCGTTGGTGGCGTTGGCTCATTACTGTGACAGGTGCCACTGTTAGACCCGTTAGCCTCCCTGGCTGCTCAGGCAATGATGCTCACGTTAGGGCTTTGGCTGTCAGGGACCCTCCCTTTGCCAGCCACCTGCATGGTGAGCCGCCAAGAACCCAGCGCAACGGTGGGTTTGCGCGCTTTATAATGCGCGGCTGTACCTTAAGTATGGCGCTAATTTCCCCACCTGCCCGGCACGTGGAGTGAGTGATAATGGAATCCGCTCTGTGGTGTTATGACCGCTGTGGACGTCTGTGCGTGTGTGTGTGTTTTAGTGCGTTCGTGCCTCTGTGTAGCTCAGCGCGCTGGGCTACAAACCTGATGACCCGAGTTCGAATCCTGCTCACGGCCAACGCCAGTGACGAGTTTCAGAACCGGTCCTGGGCCTCCCCTTGGTCGACTCAGCCTCAAATTAGTACCTTGTATGGTGTGTAAACATCGCCACGAGGGAGACAAAGGCGGCCAGACGTGGTGCTGGCCACCCACTGCTTGCAGTACCATGGCAACATCCATCGGTGCTCGCTAACAGCACTTGACCCTACCGTCTGCTACAGCTATACGGGGGGATCTTTGCCTTTGTGCCTGTGTGTGCGTGCATTGTGGGGTGACTCATAATACAAGGCCGTGATTTCGAGACGTCTGTGATCGTGTTACAGATCGCCCGGGGCTGCTAGCAAACCCGTCTCGCAATGTACCCTTGCCTACCTCTTGCTCACTGCTATGTGCGTATGCTGCTGAAGAGTTTCTGACAAGCACCTCGTGCGCTGCCGCTTTACGCTAAGCGCTCTAACTTTCTTTGTGATGTTGTTTCTTTATACGAGTGGAGCTACCGGGTTCTGAGTAATTGTGTCCGATGTAGGTTTTCACGGCTCGATTCATGATGGTTGCTCTTTAGAGCTGTTCTTTCGGGATAGCCGTGTCACTGATTGATGTCCATCTCTCCCTGGCGACGTATCGTCCTCCCACGTGACATTAAAGAGTTTATCTGGGTGGGGATTACATTCTGGGATCGATAACCGACCAAGTGCAATCGACTTTGAGGTGAACGTGCAGAGAAACAACGCAGGTACGTCAAGATTGGAACAGACTCTCTCGTGTGTGTGCATTCATGTGTGGGGAGCAGTGGCTCGGTGGTTAACGCGTTGTGCTACAAACCTGGCGATCCGAGTTCGAATCCCGCTCACGGCCAACACCAGTGACAATTTTCTGAACCGTTCCTGGGCCTCCGCTAGGTCGACTCAGTCTCAAATGAGTACCGAGTGCGGTGTGTAAACATCGCCACTAGGCAGACAGGCTTGGCTGCCTTTGGCTTCCCAACTCACTGTGTTCAAACGATACCCATCGTCATCATCATTAGTTTCGTATCCATGGTGATTCTTTGATAATTATCTCTCTTCCCCAGCTCTTGCGGTCTTTGGCGAATCGGCACAACGTGTGCTGCACGTCTCAAACCGCACTTAGGTATTCAATTTTTTACGGCTAAGTTAACCGAGATGAAACCCAGGCCTGGTTGGGACATTAATTACTGCTGCTGGTTTTGTGCCAGCAATGAAATCTGGGGCTGCCAGGATTGCCGCGCAGAGCACTAACCATTACGCGGCGCGGTATCAACAAAAACACACGCAACCTCGTATCACGTAAATGGCTACGGCGCTTAAAACTCCGTACGGTAGTAAATTAGATAGCTAAAAAAGTACCCGGCATTTTAATGTGCTATCTAAAACGACCGGTCACAAATATTCACAAAATGGCAGCTTCAGTGTTGCTTAACGTCGCCGCTTCGGTTAACCAAATTGTTCACCGGGTTGATGGTCAAGTTCTGCGTTGTGTGTAGTTCTTATCCTTGTTGTTGTGCTTCCCACGCTACTAGTCCGTCGTGATAAATCTCTTCACCCACCAAACACTTGAATCCACACGAATCTTCTCTCCGCTTTATATTCATTAACACTGCAGACACAGCGTCTGCAAACACACGCCTCGTGTCATTCTGATAACACAATAACTTTTCCCGCGCCTCTCAAGACGTTCTGCTCACGACTAACGCACTCAAAGGAAATACGTACTACACAATTATAGTCACCATATTAAAGCAATATAGCAAACTTCACCAATCTGATATTTAACATCAATAGCATCCATTTCCATACGTTAGGGTGCTGTGGAAATCCTTGTTGACAGCTTATCTCGTTGCCTCACACGTGTGATTTATATGTTGTTGCTCTCCATGCAACCTCAGTGCAGCGGTTTATTCTGTGTAATTGATTTTGATAATCTCTATATATTATTAAGACCTTGGCTTGTAACAGCTTATAACCGCACCACTGGGGGTCAAGGTAGAAGCGTTCACGTCGCGATCCCTGTCAGGTAATACTTGGTGTTGCCTGCGAATTCTACCAAACACTTCGAGGCCGAGCTGAAAGACAACGATGTCCAGAGGCTGACCATCGTGCTTCGAAGAATCGCAAAGAAGAAGACCGCACCACTTTTCAGTCAATGAAACACCCTTATCATGGCTGTTAATATGATAGCTGATCTGTCTTTTCTAGGATCTGATGTGGTCAGTGGTAGAAAGACGTGTTTGTTAATGCGGATTGCCTATCTGGCTCCTCAGCATTTACAATGTCCATGGCAATGCAGTGACAATTACACACAAAATCGAACTCTTCATTCATTCATTGTCAGAAACCGCTTAATCCTGTACAGGGCTGCGGTGAGCTGGAGCCTATCCCGGCGAACACAGGGCGCAAGGCAGGGCTATACCTTGGATGAGATGCCAGTCCATCACCGGGCACCGGGGGAAATCAAGTCAGCAGGCCAATTCACCTAGGCAGCAGCATGTATTTGGACTGTGGGAGGAAACCGGAGTGCCCAGCTAAAATTTCGCGGACACGGGGAGAGCATGCAAACTCCACACAGAAAGGCACCCAGGCCGGGATAACCCGGGTCCTTCTTGCTGCGAGGCGACAGCGTTACTCACCGCGCCACCTTGTCACCCAACATCTGAACCTAATTACCTCAATTGTAAAATTATGGAGCAATCGTTCGAAACGTGAGACTAAATTCCAGATTTATAGACTCATTAATTAGCATCCTATCACACGTATGTAAATTGTTCTCGAAGGTCATGTGGAACTGTGTAATGGCGTTTTAAAAAAAGGAGACAATAAATCAGCAAAGCATTCATTATTATGATTCTGTAATTCAGTTAATTATTTTAACCAAAGAAACCCTCACCCACTCTCAAGACTCATTTGCAGTGAGGTGTTGCTCTATCATGATTCACATCCAACGTGGGACAGAGGAGGAACCCCCCTACCACGGCTATCCCAAAAGAGCAGTTCTTAAGAGCAACTCTCCAAGAGATGCATTATCAGTAATTCTAATTTCAGTGGCTGTTATAAGGCGGTTACATAGATGGCTGAAATGAGTGCTTTTGGCGGGACCCACTTGACATGATGCCGTTTTAATTCTCGCGCGAGGACGTTTCTCGCTTTGTGTCGCTACTTAAACCGCCGTAAAAATACGAAAACAACACGCGGCTACAAATCGGCCTAATTGCCCTCCCGCGCACGGGTGCATGCTCGAGACATAATTCAATTTGCGCGAAAACTTTTCAGACTTGCTCTGATGGCGTTAGAAAATTGGCTTCAGAGGCGCGTTCTAAAAATAAAGAGTCCTTCTGAAAGCCCTTGCCTGGCTGGTAGCTCGAGGCAATTGGCTCCGTTTTGTTAACGACGCTGGGTACGGGGCATGCATTATCCTTCTGCGGAGGTTTATCGTGAATCACCCACACCGAGATTTTATGAAATCTCGCAATTTTTTGGGGTCAATATTCGATTCAAGAATCAATCCTGCTTTCTCTCGTTTGCATTGTGTGTCACCGGCGCCGTCCCTCGATTGTTCCGTCCTGTTTGATCCGTTTCATTTGGCCCCATTCGCATGCGCGTGACGCTCGCGAGTAATGTTTACGATCGTAAATAATGGATTCTCCACTGGCACGTTACATTTCATGAGTCGTGAGTCATTCGTGCATTCTGAGTAACCGCGTAATTTTGTACAGGGTTGCAGGGGACCGGAGCCTATGATGGCAGACACGGGGGGCAAGGTAATAATAATAATAGCATTTATATAGCGCCTTTCACCCGAGGGTCACAAAGCGCTGCACAAAGTTGCAGAGAGGAATACATCCAGGGTGGGACGACGGTCCATCACAGGGCCCCAGTGGAAATTTAGCCAGCAGGTCAGTTAACCGAGGCAGCAGCACCTGTATGAACTGAGGGAGGAACCCGGAGAACCTGGCGAAAACCCACGCGGACACGGGGAGAGCATGCAACCTCCACGCACAATGTGCGTCACCCGAATTTCGAATCGAACCCGGGTGTAAGGCGGCAACGCTACTCACTGTGCCACCGTGCCGCCCCAGTCTTGAGTGTAAAAATTAATATCGATCGATGAATCGTTACACTATCTAGTCTGGCTCCTGTGTCTTCCAAGGCGAGCAGTGGGCACAGCTATTACTGCCTTCCTTCTGCCAGATCCCACAGGTGTTGCGTAATATGTATCTGGCCTCCCAGGTCTGCGCTTCGTGCACCACCATCTGGCGTTTGGTCTTCCCGTTGACCGCCGACCCCTGGGTACAGTCTATATATACAGTCTATAGTCTATACGCACAGTCGAGCAATCTCCCTATCTCCCTGGCGACGTTTCGCCTCCCACGTTGGAGGCATCCTAATTTAGAATTCCACAAGAGCATTTTTATAACACGCTACGTAGACCTGAGTTTAATACTTATTTCTTGCTTCGTGGGATGCGTTGAACATGATTGTTCAGCATTTTATGCCTCTCTACGTAAATGTAAAATGCAACTTGTATGTTTGTGACAATTGCTTTCCAAAGCTGTTCTTTTGGGATAGTCCTGTCAATGAGCGCTCCTCCTCTCTCCTTCGCGACATTTCGCCTCCCATCCTCATGCGTCCTTGACACGGCCTCAACACGGCTATCCCGAAAGAACAACTTTGGAAAGACACTCTCACACGTCGATCCGTGAAAATCTACATCCGCACATTGCATATTTGCATCATAATCCTCAACACGTTTATTATAACCTCTACTAATACCGTACGTGCAAACTGAAAAAAAAAATACTCAGAATGCCATGTTCACTTGAGTCAGAGCAAAGCTTTCAAACTGCAGCCCTTGTCGGTGCAAGTTTAGTCAGTTTTTGTGCCGAAAGGTGCACCGTTGCATACATTAAAGCCACCCTAATTATAGAACACATTTGCTGAATGAATATTGATGCGAGTTTATTTTAGCCCGCGCTGAAATGCCACCGTGTCACGGTAGCGACACAGAGAGCCCCGTTCCTCCGGGCACCTTGTCCAGCCAGTCACATCAGCCGGCAGCGCCAGGGTTTATTGCGTCGATATATTATTACCTGGCTAACGATCTTGGAATGCAACTGTCAATTGGGGAGGTCGCGTGCTCCATAGGCAGTGGCAGGGGGGGTCCTGCGAAGCGGCGTACGGATTAATTGCCTGCGATTAATTAGCCACGGTCGCCGCGTCTCGCGAGCGCACGTACACTGCCCGGACTGAAGGTGCCCTGGGATGCGATTGCGTAAAATGTTAATTTTTTCCCGTTGTTTTTTGTCTTTCTCTCCCCTTGTATAAAAATGAATCACCGGTCACCCTCCCTGGATGTTCTGCTGCAGCCAGCACGTCCGTGTAATTAGCGTCATCGTCTGGGCAGAAAGTCACCCTTCGGGCCTCCGATGGCCAAGCGGCGTCCCTTTGGAGGTGAAACGTGCCTCTGAGTCGTTCTCTCGTCGAATGAGTTACCTTCGACAGTGAATGAATATGTGCGCATAAGACATGTAAAATTATTATTATTATAATTAAACGTTCCTCCCGTGAGGTATGTTTTTTCCGAAGCGCCCTTAGGCAATGGAACTGGCTGTGCAACAGAGTTTGTCTTCAACGTCCTCACTGACACAAAGAACCATTATGACACTCCGTCAAAATAGATGCGCTATGCCGTGTGGGTGTCAGTACACGTATGTGTGTGGATGTGGGGTCGAGGATTGGTGGTGCGGCTGTTGGAAGAACATTGCGCTACGTTCCACGCGACCTGACTCATTCCTTGTCAAGTGCGACATCACCCTGTCTTGAGTCTCCCTTTGTCAAGCCAGCCTGGGTCTTGGTAAGGTGCATGAACTGCACGGCACGGCGGACACAAAGGCTGACAGGCATGGTGCTGACCACACGATATCCGTTTATAAATTAAGTTATAAAAAACAAGTATTGATATAGTCTTTCATTTGCATTATTGCGATTATTTTTCACTTGTGTAAAATATATTTGTATAATTATTAGGAGGATTTTGTCAATCCACTGCTGGATGAAGGCCTCCCAGCATCGTGTCTTGCCCCAGCAGTCTCTTAATGGCCACATATTCCATCTTCGTCACAGGGAGCGATTGCTGCAAACACAGCAGTTTGTGAATTTCAACTAAAAGCTCATTGTGGGTTCGAGTGGGGAAGCACTTTAACTGCAGTTTGTTGTCATTTAACGAATATCTAACGTCAGCCACGGCCGCTGACATACCAGCCAGCAAATGAACACGTTAGGGGGATTACATTTCCAATTTGAGAAGCGCGGCGCAATTCCTCGCCTTTTCCCCGTGAACATCGCCCAGGGGCTGGTGCCGGCTGTGGAGGCGGCAGACCGCCACAGCAGCAACAGCGCCTGCGCTTTCCACTCCGCTTCCGCCGCCAAATCTCCTGGCAATGGAACTGACGGAGCGGAGAATTGCGCCCGTCGAAATTAAGTGCGGGCGTTCATTTCCAAAACGTCCATTCATCAGCGAGAGCCTCGAATGCATCACATTTGCTCCACTCGAGATCGAATCCATCCTAAATGGACACGTGATTATGCCCCGCTTTCTACCGGGACCTGAACTCGCGATCTCGAATGTGTCCCCTGTCGGAGGAACTAATGGAGCCCCTGACTGCAGACAAAGCCTTGCAGCAGCCCACGAGTACACTCGCCATTATCCGTGTTTGATGTGTTAAGGGCAACACGTTGGAAAGGCAATCAAACGTGCATTCATTTGTGGTAAATATAGAGAGGGGTTGCACGCGTTGCAAAAGTAGATTATTATTGTTATTAATTTGAAGGGTCATATTTAATGCAGAACTGTTTTGCAAAAGTGTCAATAATGTTATATTCATGGCTTAGTTTGTTAACCAGTGAAACATTTTTAGTTCCTGAACTCCTTCCAGTCAGCAACGCATCACATTCACGGCTTTCGCGAAAAAACAGCTACGGCAAGCAAGACACCACAAAATAATTGTCATATTTCTTATGATTATAAAATTACAACTGTGACACCAGCGTCACGCCATGCTGTACACCACCTCATTATCTGGACAATGGCATCATGTGAAGGCGAGAGAAGGAAAACTCGACACGGCTGTTCCTAGAGAACAGCTTTGGAGAGCAATTCTCACACATCGAGCCGTGAAAACCTACGTCGATACATATTATTTTTTACATGCAGGATCAGAGCAAGGCTGGCACTTCATTAAACATGCAACCAAACCTAGCGGTGGCCTGTGGTTCTAACTGTTGGACCAACGTTAGTCCAACGTTGGCCTGTGACCCTAAAAATAGAAAGATGAGACCCCCCAAAAACTGAAACAGCCCTTGGGCCTCTGTCAAACGTAATTCAGCTCTGTTTTTGAAACGACACCAAAAGCAATTTGACAATTATAAAGCATTGCTGCAGTTTTTATGACGAAACGTGCTGTGCTGGCAGCTTCCAAAATGCCAAGTCTAACAGTGTCCACTGTGGTCCACACTTTATTGGCAGCCTGTACTTGGTTGACCTTTGCATCATACAAATGATGGGTGAAGCGAGAATATATATATATTTTTTTCTAGCAGCAATTATTTCAATATAACTCACGCTATGGATTTTCTCGAAGCATCGCTGTCTCAAGTTTAGGATGGCGGCGGTTTAATGGCTATGCGTGGCGCGAAAAATCAATTTCGGGAATGCCATCCTTCAGAGGTGCAAATGCATGCAATGTTGCTAAGTCTGCTTTGTAAAAAGCAGCACGGCCCAAATGGCTTGGCAGGAAATTGACCAGAAGAGACGTAAGAATAACAACTTTTTTTAACTGTTCTTCCCTGTGGCATTGATGACAAGATATATTGGACTCCTTGAATGTATGACATTGTCATGGGTTCTATTAGGAAGGCCTCATGGAGGGGAGTCTGGGTGGCTCAGCGCCAAGTCGGCATATTGAGCCGGGACTGCTGGCGGGATGGGGTTTGAATACCGGTTTAGGGCGGCAGGGTGTCGATGCAGAAAGACGGTCCATCCCGAGGCAGTTTGAGTCTCACCTCGGGCGCCTTTCTCTGTGGAGTTTGTGTGTCTTCCCCCCTGTTATGCATGGCTTTCCTCCGGGTTCTCTGGGTTCCTTGCATAACTAAAAAAAAAAACACCTTCAACATTGCTTCAACTGCCATTCTGGATAATTAACTATTCACCTCTGGATCGCAGGTCTCGCGCACTCGACACTACACCACGACAACATCACGGCGACATGGTAGCGCAGTGAGTAGCGTGCTGCCTCACAGCAAGACGGACACAGGTTCGATCCCCGGCTCAGGTGCATGTTTTTCCCCGTGTTCGCATGGGTTTTCGCCAGGTGATCCAGTTTCGTCCCACAGTCGAGAATAACTTGCCACCTGCATATATTGACCGTGGTGCCCTGTGATGGACTGGCGCCCAATCATGGGTATAGCCCTGCCTTGAACCCTGTGTCTGCCGGGATATGCTCCAGAGACCCCCACCTCGCGACCCTGTGCAGTATTAAGCGGAGACTGATGATGATGACCGCTGCGTTAGATTAAAGATGACGGTGAATCCAACGCCCTTAGGAAAAACCCATGTTTTATAAAATAATTTCTTATGAATATTTGATATGAACAAATCCCTACTCATACAGTTCGTTCCACATCGTCACACTGCAAAACTTGAAATAGTCGTTTCTGCCCCGTGGTTCTGCACAGACATTTGGTTCAAATGAATCCATAAAAATATAAGAGCAGGTAATGGAAACAGTCCTGCGTACTGACCGTTAAACCGCGGCAGCGTATCAAGATCCTCCGGAGTCAGGTTCAATTCCTAGCTGCCAGGTGTGATCCATAGCTTTGAATGAAAGAGCTCATTGAAGCCAGATGATTGACAGTCTGTCCTGGGTGAGGGTATCCCAACCTCTCCCAGCGTGACAGGATGAGAGGGGTGGAGCAAACCCTTTCTTGAAATAGGGCGACACCCGTGATGTGAGCACTGGCCCTTAAAATATAAATCACTCTGATCTTTTGAAATCTTCTCACAAATTGATTTTAACGAAGCCAGCAACAATGCTGCATTGTTAGTGACTGGAAAGTGTGCCAACGAAAAACAAACTGCATTTTCGTCACTAACGATGTTTGTTGCTCTAACAGAATATCCGATCATACTTGTGAATCTTTCTAAACCTGCTGTGTGAAGTAAGCCTTTTATAATAATCACAAACCATACTTATAAGGCGCACATATTCATTCAGCTTCGAAGGTAATTAATTCGAAGAGAGAATGACTCAGAAGCGCGAGGAAACCGCAGAGAGGCTGTGGAGGCAGCCAGGTGGTTTGCCGGCGCCAACATATCGTCCTGTATATTATGATGCTATCGGCCAGTTAATTAATGAGTGTTTATTTTTAAGTTGTGGGAGGAAACCGGAGAACCAAGAGGAAACCCACGCAGAACAGGGCAAGACCATTATTTCTGTGAGGCGCAGATTTTACCACTGCAGCTCTTTGGGAAAGCATATCAATGGAATGGTCTCAAGTAAGAGCGGTGCATTCTTACCTTGTTAAACAGAGGACACCGAGGTGAGTGGTTAATTGATGCTACGATATTAATATGCCGCGCTGCATTTAATATGCAGGGCGATCTATTTATAGATACCCCAGTGACTAGTAATGACCCTCTTACTCTCCCAGCCTACAATTGCCGTTAGCAAATCACAGCGGCTATGTTGGACAGTGAGTATCAGGAGAGTGATTAAAGGTTTAATATGCGCATTCATAGTGGTGGGAGACGCGTAGAGACTTTAAATAGTACTAATTCATACATTCATTATCAGAAACCGCTTAATCGTGTACAGGGTCGCGGTGAGCCAGAGTCTATCCCGGCAGACACAGGGCGCAAGGCAGGGTTATACCCAGGATTTTATGCCAGTCCATCACAGGGCACTGGGGGCGATTTAGTCAGCAGGCCAATTAACCTATGCAGCAGCATGTCTTTGGGCTGTGGGAGGAAAAAACCCACGCGGACACGGGGAGAACATGCAAACTCCAGACAGAAAAGGCACCAGAGCCAGGATTCGAACCCGGGTCCTTCTCGCTGTGAGGCGGCAGCACTGCTCACCGCTACGCCACCGTGCCGCCCCTCTTCGGATACCTTAGAAATTGAATGAACATGTTGCCACTCGTTCATAAATAGCATGTATTATTATTAATAATAATCTAATTTTGTAACGCGCGCATCTTCTCCGGGCGCGTTGCACCCGTTGATTCGGAGGCGCGGAGCCTTGCTCAGTCGGTTTGTTGTGAGTCGGTGAAGAGGTGATTTTTAAAAAGTTTTTTGAAGGTTGTGGGGGACTGTGTTTGTCGTAATAGGTGTAGCAGGCTGTTCCAGGTTGTGGGTGCCGCGACCGAGAATCGGCGTTGCGCGAAGGTTGTGCGTGAGCGCGGTGTGTGGAGTAGGTGCTGCGATGAGCTGCGCAGAGTACGGGATTCTGTTGGGGCGAATGGCCGGTGTAGCGATGCGAGGTATTTCGGGTGTCCTGTGTGGATAGCGCGGTGGCATATTCTTGCTGTTTTGTAAGTGATGCGTTGGTGGATGGGTAGCCAGTGTAGAGTCTAGGCAGCCGTGCGTCTTTGCAATATTTGGGTAGCAATTCGAATATTTGGGTTCGATCAGCAGCGCCGCGCCGGTCCCACGTCCCTGCGTGCCGCGGGGTTCCCCAGCGTCGCCCCGGGTGACGATGCGGTTGCCTTGACGACGATCCGTGCGGTCCACGTGTCACGCGGACGCTCCCGTGGGCGAGGCTACGGAGGAGCGTCGCTCGGCAACGCTTTGCTATTCAGCGCCTGCTGCCCTGAAAATGCGCGTTATCATAATGATAATAATAACAGCGTGTTTCATTTATACAGCGCCTTTCGCCCAGAGGTGACGAGGCGCTGCAGGAAATCTCAGAGAGGTGTGTCGGGGGAAGGCAGCCACGAGATCAGCTGGTGTCAACTCGCCAGGCATTGCGTTATATACATTATGATGATTATCCGCCAATTGATTTATTCGTGGTTTTGCTGTTGTTGTTATGGGAGGAGACCAGAGAACGCGGAGGAAACCCACTCAGAACAGGGGGAGAACACACAAACTTCAACGCAGAAAGTCGCCCGAGGTGGATATCGAATCGCCTCGGGCAGGATATTCTTATCGTGAGGCGCAGATGCTAACACTGCGCCACCCGGCCGCCCATCTTCCTACATGCGTCCGCTCGTAACTTACCACCGACTGTGGCGGCGCCTGCTTGCCGGGTCACTTTAAAGGCCTGTAATAGATCACTCCGCCGCCTTTAAGTAGAGTGGAGGAGGAGAGCCATTGCCAGCATGAGTTGTCATTTCACGTTTATGGAGTGCGCACTTTGCTACTCGAGAGGTCGTTAGTAACCTAGCTTTCCATTCAACACAATACGCACAGCCGCGCATCATTGCGCGTATTGTTGTCCATTTGTCCATAACGTACTTTCAGGGTTATCCCTTCGCTCGCTCGAATGCTGGCACCGCGTTTAATGATCTGTGCGAGCGTTCGGTCGGGGCGTAAGGCGTCATAATGTTAAAGTTGCTTTGTACGAGAGCATCTTTGGTTGTTGTCTGCTGAATGTCTCTCAAGCGATTTGTCGGCCGTGCCTTACGTTGTCCTAAGCATCTACTTCAATCGTGGGATCAAGTTGCATAGGTTAAATGGCCTGCTGACTAAATTGCCCTCCGGTGCCCTGTGATGGACTGGCGTCCCGTCCTGGGTATAGCCCTGGCTTGCGCCCTATGTCTGTCAGGCTAGACTCCGGCTCACCGCAACCCTGGACAGGATTAAGCGGTTTCTGACAATGAATGAATGACTGCATCATCTGTGTTTTAATAGTTCTCTGCACTTGCGTGTCCAATCTAGGCAATAACAAGCCGGCACTGTAACAATGCACGCGGCGTTCCTCCACGCTCGCGCGCTGTGTTGCGCTGCGATAACATTAACCAGCGCGTAAAGATGGAATCAATACACATCAGCGAACGCTAATAACTGAGCAACGGTCAATCCTACCCATGCTTCTGCTCAATCGCTTTGCTAACGTCAAATATGCCACCATTGTGGTCACAAAATAAGCATTAATAAACGCTTCCAAAAATACCGTCAAATGACGTAAAGTGTCTAAAATTAGAAAGGTCACGGATGAGGGTCGTGGCTCGGGCCAAAGGGTCTTGACATATTGACATTCACGGGCGCCGTGCAGTGGCAACGATAATTCGTGGTGGAAGAGCCTCACAGTCGAAATCAATGACAGTAAAAATAGGTCGTAAGCGTCGCGGGTTTGATATCACGGGCCTCCCTCCTCCCGATGTCTGCGCTCCACCCGTAGCGCGAGTTTATACCGTGAAACTGGGCACCAGTGCTTCATAGCCTTGCCGTGTGTCGTATGGTCCATAACAAGTCAAAAGCGCCTCAAGGCTCAAATAGGCTTCGGGGTTGTTGCCCCACGTGGTGGTCGGGAGAGAGGAGAGAAAGCCATTACGTGGGATCTAGCGATATCGATACCGCTATTAATGGTGATGTTGTCATTTCATTTGGCGCTAAGTGAGCATGTCGCTCACTTCATTCGCCGTTCAGTGGCGGAAAATCTCCCAAATTCCCCAGTGATCGGAGCGGCGCGCTCTCGTGTGCGGCGTGGCATATTGCCCCGACAAATGATGTCTCTCTTCGTGTTTGTTACTCAACGTGCCTCCCAGCTCGACTGAGTGTGGAGGTAGTGGTGATCTCTGTCGGCTGCTCTGAGCCAGTGTTTGGAATTCCAAATTCCGTTGTCAAAGGAATCCTGTTGTTGCTGGCTGCCTCATGCGCCGCCGCTGGGGGCGCGTGGGCTGCCGCTCCCTGTGTTTTACGTATTTATTGGGGGGGGGGTCAAGGTAGAAGCGTTCACGTCGCGATCCCTGTCAGGTAATACTTGGTATTGCCTGCGAATTCTACCACACACTTCGAGGCCGAGCTGAAAGACAACGATGTCCAGAGGCGGACCATCGTGCTTCGAAGAATCGCAAAGAAGAAGACGTATTTATTTAGCTTTAATTTGTTGTACATTTGTCACTTTTCACCTATTCATTTTCTCTTTGGTTGGTGGTTTGTTTCTGTGTAACTTTGGTGTTTGTTTTTGTTGTCTGCCATGCTCTTATTGCTTGTTTTTTGTTGTCCGTTTTGCGCGGCCTACTCCTGGCCCAGTCCTGCCTTGCCTAAACTCGCCTCGTGATGGCGCGTGTGGAAGTAGTGTTTTTGATGTTGTGGGTGCCTGCGTTTGTTTTGCTGTTGCGTGTGTCTGTGTGTGTTCTTGTGCTTCAATGTTGATTGTTTAATTTGGATTGGCGTTGTTTCCCCCTCGTGTCTGTCTCTCTGTCTTCCTCCCCAAAGCAATTGGACTTCAACAGCGCTCGCTGTGTATTACTATTTAAACGCCTTCTGGTAAAAAAAACATAAACCACAAACACAAAGTAATTTTTGTAAAAGAGCATGTTGGTGTTGAGATCACCGCTCAGTATGAATTACGCTGCCCGTCGCTTTAATGAGAATGTTTTCAAATGAATGTAACGGTGTTCCGGAGAGTAAACACCAAACGGCAGCGTGGAAGGAATAAACGGGACACTTGTGGGACCGAACGGGCCACTGGAGAGCTTAATAGAGGCTCTTGTGGATTATACATCCACGAGTGGTACCCCCATCTGTCTCCATCGCACATTCCCTTTCTGCAGTAGACACAACATCGGCCGCAACTCTTAGAAGCGGGCAGCCACGCAGATCGCTTTATGTTGTTGCTGGTGTAAATGGCTGCTGTCCATGTTGACCCGGTTTGGTCGGTCGCCCCCCAATGGTGGGTGGATTGGAGCAGAATTTTGCCATCGGATGACCTTCGTGATGCCAACCTCCTTTAGTCGGAGGGTCTTCAGATTGTTCACCAAGGGAGACCTTACCAGGAGTGCTAGACTACAGACCTGTACACTGAGGGAGACCATAGCAGAAGTGCGAAACGTGACATGCAGTAGCTATGGGGTTAATTGGGACACGCAAAACCTCTGCACTTTAAGGTTATGATTCATGTGGGAGCACAGATCACTGTAAGACTGGTTTCAAATAGATTAGCACCATTGCTCTTCTGCTAGTGATGGTGAAGTATTCTCACACTACCCTCTTGACCAGGAAATTGGTCAGCCATTATAGACTGTGAGGTATCCATAATTAACTGAGAGCTACCTGTTAATATGAACACTGCACGGATTGATCATGTCAACAGCTGATTCTTCGCCTTAGCTTGAAATATTTCTGTACTACAGCAATCAATATAGAGGGTGGTGGTGAGCTGGAGCCTGTCCCGACAGACACGGTGCAAAGCAGGGTTTTACCCATGTTGGGACGCCAGTTCATCACGGGGCACTGTGGTGAATTTCGTCAGCACGCCAATTAATCTAGGCAGTACGTTTTTGGACTGTGATAAAAACCAACGCGTACGTGGGGAGAACACGAAAACTCCATGAATCATAGCATTTGTTTGCATGTTTTTTGCCACAAGCATGTGTGGCTGCTTGCAAACTGGAACCTTTGCAAAAAGGTGTCCATTTGGTGTTTTTGAGATCTTAACACTTCTCTCATTTCCAGAAAAGGAAAAACCGTGTATATTTGACATTATTTCCACGCCGAAAGGCACCCCAGTCGGGAATCAAACCCGGGGTTTTTGGTGTGAGGCGGCAGCGCAACTCGCACCGCGCCACTCCATGGCCACCGTTTCGCCCGAATGAAGACGCGTTGCCAACTCGCGGTGTTTACACAGCGCGCCGATCGACGGGGTCTAACGACCGAGATCACGAATCAAGGTCAAGACCCATCTGATGAAATAAAGTGGAAAACGGTGGGGTAATTTTTGGAACACTGGATTCCATGATGGAGTGCAAAGGTGCCATTCCGTCTAAGGATGAATGCCTTCAATCAGAGCGCATTGGCAGCCGTGGCACAAGGGTTGAAATCACAGCCACGAAGCGATGGCAGGAGAACTACATCTTCACATCAGCACAGCTCTAAAAGGTGACTGTTCAGAATCAATGCCCCCTTCATTTGCCAAGTTGCCTCTGTCACTTCGTTTGGGAGCGTTGTTTAGAATAATTCTGAAGTGTTTTGTGAACGTATGACATGTACTGATGTAGGGTTTCACGGCTGGATGTATGAGAATTGCTTACCCCGGATGGGACGCTAGTCCAAAACAGAGCACCTGGGCAATTTCGTTCAGAGCTGTTCTTTCGGGATAGCCGTGTCGAGCGCGTGGGGGAGCGGTCGCCACGGCTATCCGTTACAAAAGTAGATTATTATTATCCCGAAAGGACAGCTTTGGAAAGTAATTCGCACTATAACGTAAACAAATATATACAAGATATTACCTTTCCTGGCAAGTGTTAAGATCTTAAAAACACCAAAGAGGCACCTTTTTGGCAGAGAAGGTAAAACCTTACACATTTTTAACATTATCTATACGCTGGCATAAAAGGTGCTCTTAGTCGCAATTTGCAACATATTCAGACTGCGCCCAGGGTGACTCACCCGGGGTCTTCAAAGGGACACCGCTCGCCGTGACTCACCCGCCTGTCGCTCGCGCCCGTGATTAGTGAGCGCCTCTCCTCGCTGCCATTGACCGCGCGGCGGAGTTGACGGGAAACGGCCTCGCGTGAGATCGTAAAGCACGCACGCGACCCACGGTGCTGAGCCTCCCTGCGTCGCGTCTCGTGTACCGACGGGGTCATCAAAGCAAGAAGCTCTGCAGGGTGGTCCAGATGTCTTGTGACCCCGGGGTTTTTTTTCTTCTTCTACCGGTGTGTGATCTCCCGTGAGCCCGTACGCTCACTACAAGCTGTTCTTCAGTAGTATATGAACTCCCATCCAGCGCTTTCTCTCGCTCCTTTGCGACGTATCGCCTCCCGCCTTGGAGGCAATGTCTAACTGTATTTTTACTTGATCAATAATGTGCAATGCTGGGTGTAAATGTTTTGTTGTTGTTTGGTTAATTTGTTATTTATATATTTGTTTATTGGTTTTCGCCGGGCCCTCCGGTTTCCTCCCACCGTTCAAAGACATGCTGCCAGGTTAATTGGCCTACTGAGTAAATTGCCCCAGGTGCCCTGCGATGGACTGGCGTCCCATCCTGGGTATAGCCCTGCCTTGCACCCTGTGTCTGCCGGGATAGGCTCCGTCTCACCGCGACCCAGTAAAGGATTAAGCGGTTTCTGAAAATGAATGGATGGATATATGTTTATTCCATCCATCCATCCATTTTCTAAACCGCTTGTCCTGGTGAGGGTCGCGGTGACAGCAGTCCAAGGAGAGTGGACCAGACATCCCTTTCCTCAGCAACAGACTCCAGCTCTTCCCGGGGGATTCCCAGCCGTTCCCAGGCAATTCGCATATTTGTTATGTCGCAGGAATCCCGGAAAGAGCTTGCCAGCTCATTGGGTATTTTTTCTGCTGTAATAATAAACATCTATCTATCTTCCGACGTGGGAGGCGAAACGTCGCTAAGGAGAGAGGGAGATCGCTCGACACGGCTATCTAGGAAGAACAGCTTTGAATAACGACCATCATGAATCGAGCTGTGAAAATCTTCATCAGTACACTTGCCACAATAACAAAACAATTCGTGCCTGAATATACCCTGGGCCTTTCCGAGGTTCCTCTACTAGTCTACTATAAGTGTCGGGCGTGATGTGATTACATCGGCAGTGGAGAGATAAAGCCTGTATTAGTCTTAATAGGCGCTCGCTAACAACACTCACTCCGACAGTTATCCAGATTGTTGGATTACAAACACACTCACTCGTGCCTGAACAGCTCATTTTGCAAAAATAAGATACGTTTGCCAGAAAACCATTCCCATTACTAACGCCACGTGTGTTGAGTTAACTGAGAAGAGCCCCCCCCCGCCA
>JAZEWU010000011.1:5460350-5481892 GCA_036362915.1 Geotria australis | reverse complement strand
AAGACTCCCATCTGCCAGATGACCTTGCTCATCTCATCCGTTCGTTATCAGTGCCCCGCTTAACCTTGTGTAGGGGGCGCGGTGAGCCAGAGCCTATCCCGGCAGATACAGGGCGCAAGGCAGGGCTGTGCCCTTGATAGGACGCCAGTTCATCGCAGGGGCACCGAGGACAATTTAGTCAGTTAACCTAGGCGGCAGCAACAGCGGCGTGTCTGGACTGTGGGAGCAAACCGGAGTGCCCGGCGACAAACCACGCAAACCATCCATCCATTTTTCAGATACCGCTTAATCATGTACAGGGTCGCGGTGAGCCGGAGCCTATCCCAGCAGACACAGGGTGCAAGGCAGGGGAACACCGAGGATGGGACGCCAATCCATCGCAGGGCGCCGAGGGAAATTTAGTCACTACGCCAATTAATAATAATAATAGCATTTATATAGCGCCTTTCACCCGAGGGTCACAAAGCGCTGCACAAAGCTGCAGAGAGAACTACATGTCAACAACGACAAAGCACGGAAAATCAGCAACAATCTTTTTTTGGGAGTTTACAATGTGTGTTTGTCACTATGCTGATTTCACGTATATTTCAAACACCTACACCTTCTTTCTAATGAAACATCGAATGGCGCAGTGTACCGTTACGCTCCGCGTGCTTATAGCGGGGAACCGGTTTCGAAACGGAACCAATTATTAAAGAAGCGAACGCCTCGCAGGTTTGTGGTCGTGAAACGAAACCCATTTGCATAATGGTAATACTACGCAGCGGTGTTTGAAGTCACAATAAAGCTATGATTAATTCCGCTCGTTCGCTGGAAGGAAAAAAAACATTACCGTAATTGCAGTGTGTTCGGTCCTCCTAATGCGTTGTTAAACCGTGTATTGACATGTAGAAGGATTACAAAAGGGATTTCCACTATTGTTTAGAGGGGGGCAACTTTCACCGATAAGGCATCTGTTTGAGAGCCGCCACACCGCCTGCAAGACAAGCGTAACGCAATCCTTAAGGCTATTGTGTTATAACAGCCAGCTTAAATAAATAGAAGACTGTTCGTGCAATCAAAACAATATGAGCTTAATTATTAGAATTCAACATTTTAATACGAAGCCATCTACTGTACTTAAAGGCGGCACGGTGGCTCGGTGAGTAGCGCTGCCTTTCTGTGTGGAGTTTGGTTGTTCATTCCCATGTCCGCGTGGGTTTTCGACGGGTACTTCAGTTTTCTCCCACAGTCCAAAGTCATGCTGCTGCTGCTGCCTAGGTTAAATTAGCCTGCTGAATAAATTTCCCCCGGCGCCTTGCGATAGACTAGCGTCCCAACCTGGGTGCGCCCTGTGTCTGCCGGGATAGGTTCTGGCTCACTGGAGCCTGTCTTTGCGCGCAAGAAACTGACATTCGGAACGAATTATCCTCATGACCAATACACATCCATCCATACATTTTCAGAAACCGTTTAATCCGGTACAGGGTCGCGGTGAGCCGGAGCCTATCCCGGCAGACACAGGGCGCAAGGCAGGGTTATACCGAGGATGGGACGCCAGTCCATCGCAGGGCACCTAGGGCAAGTTTACTCAGTCGGCCAATTAACCTGGCAGCATGTCTTTGGACGGTGGGAAGAAACCGGAGTGCCCGGCGACTGAGCAAAGATGAAAATGCATATTCCCAACAAAAGCAAAAACGTATTACGAGCAGCAGTTGCATCTGTGAGTAAAACGGGGGGAGTTATTCAATGGCTGTGTTCGTCGTTGAGCTTTGCACCGAAACCGCTGGCTGGCTGTTCACAAATCGCTGTCTGCCGTGTGATATGAAGCTCTGTAAATGGAGCAGAGCGGTGCCGAAAATAGCTCGCTGCCTCGTCGAGCGGTGCAGCGAGAGGCGATTCATAAAAAATACACGCGCACTCACGGATCCACGCGTGCACACGGAGAGACACAAAGACAAAGATCCCCCGCGTGGCCTTAACAGACTGTAGGGTCAAGTGCCGTTAACAAGCATGCATGAAGGCCGATACGGCGCATGAGAGGGTGGGTGGCCGGCACAGCTCCCGGCTGCCTTTGTCTCCCGAGTGGCAATGTTCGCAGACCGTACTAGGTACTCATTTTTGTAAAATCGTCACTTGGTGTTGGCCGTGAGCCGGAATCCAACTCGGCTGGCACGGTTTGCAACCCAGCGGGCTAACCACTGAACTACAGCAACCCAAACACAAAGACACACACACGAACAAATAGTCTCCGTTCGTTCAGCATTCCAGCTTCTTGCGATGAGTGCCGTCAGCGAGCAACCCTTATCTACTCCGGCATTCGTGATATTGACGCACCGTGGATGCCACCAGGCAGTCCGTCCAGTCTGAGCCAACCTGTCAACGCGTCACACGCACTGCGACGATTAATCATTTTAGACTGAGCCGACCTAGGCGAAACCCGAACCAGGCTAAGATGCCAATAGCTGCCGGTGATGCGATGCGATGTGACGCCTGGTTTGGAATTAAACCCGCGGGGGGACTCAAACTGTTGCGCCACCACTCCTCGTAGCGACAAAGGCAAAGGATCGCCCGTGTAGCCTTAGCACACTGTAGGATCAAGTGCTGCTAGCTAGCAGCCTATGAAGGTCCACACGGCACACGAGGGGGGTGGGTGACCAGCGCGACGCCCGGACACAGAGACACACACACACGCACGCAAACACGGGGGCAACGTACGCACGTGCTGTGAGTCGGCGCGTTGCACGAAACAGATCTCGGCTGTGAAGTTGCGCCTAGCCTACATCAGCAGCCGGGGGGTTGTCTTGGAAACCGCTCCCTCTGACGCACTCTGTACCCCGTCAGAGGCCGGCGCGGTGGAAACCCGGCTTCTCCCATCCCGCGCCCTTGTCTATGAGCCGTCAATAAATCAGCTCGGCTCAGAGGAGCTCGTTACCTAGGCCCAACGCACGTCATTTCGTACCGTTGACATACACGCCGATAACAGTGTTGTAGGGCGGCACGGTGGAGTAGTGGGTAGCGCTGGCGCCTCGCAGCAAGAAGGTTGCCGGGTTCGAATCTCGGCTCGGCGGCCCTTCTGTGTGGAGTTTGTACGTTCTTCCCCGTGTCCGCGTGGGTTTTCGCCGGGCACTCCGGTTTCCTCCCACCGTCCGAAGACATGCCGCCAGGTTGATTGGCCTACTGAGCGAATTGCCCCAGGTGCCCTGCGATGGACTGGTGTCCCATAATGGGTATAGCCCTGCCTTGCGCCCTGTGTCTGCCGGGATAGGCTCCGGCTCACCGCGACCCTGTGCAGGATTAAGCGGTTTATGAAAATCGATGGATGGATGGCGGACGCAGTATCTGGCGGGTTGGTGCCGGCTAACTGCGTGGCTTCATTCTCCCCATCCCTCTGCATGATAGGTCGCGCGCCTCTGTGTGGAGTTTGTGTGTTTTCCCCCGCTGTTATGCGAGGGTTTCCTCCGGGTTCTCCGGTTTCCTCATACGGTCCGACTGACTGAGATGACTGGCCGAGGCACCACCTGCACACAAGACACAACAACAACCACCGCCGTTCGCCACTAAATGGCTGTGACGTCACCACGGCGCCTGTGCCAGGCCGGGTGCACCTTGACGTCACGCAGAGTGTCGAAGGCCCGCTGACAGGAGTTCACGGCACAGACCTAGGTGTCATGGCTTGACTGACAGATGTGAATGGCTGAGGCAATACCTGTGCTCCCTACCGTGCCAAATCGCTGAGTTTTAACCGCCCCGGCACTCGGCTCGCTGTTGTGAGCGTCGCTCCTCCGCCCTCTCTGTTCTTGTTGGAAGGCGACTGCCTCCAACTGCACAGTTGCGTCCTTCACGAACCTCCTGCACACGAGACACACACACACACACACGAGCAGTCATCGGTCTTGAAAACCAAGCACTTACCATAATGCTAGCAGCACCGCGCTATATTTAAACGCCTGTTTAAGTAACGCGCGACACTTTTTTATATATATATTCGGTTCCACCTTCTCGAAAGAGACGGCGCAAACGTCTCGTTGTTAATGTTCAGTGACGGGCGCTAATGACAGACAGCGCCACGGTCAATTATTCAGTATCCTGCGGCCGCGTGTCCTGCCTGGGTCTGAGTGAGTGGCGCGAACATCGCCAGACACGAGCTCAGGTGCTGGGGCCGCGTGCAAGCCACGCGTCTGGCGCCTACGTTCGTTATAATTCAATATCACTCGATATAATTCATTCGTTAAGGAAGTGACGGCCATATCAAGGGACGCTGGCAAATTTTTGCCGCTCTTAAGATTGGCAGTTTCACGACCTTTCAGTGTAGTCGAAGCAGCCTTAATCATTTAATTTTCGTTGCTTTGGACTGTGGGAGGAAACCGGAGTAGCCGGCGAAAACCTACACGGACACGAGGAGAACTTGCAAACTCCACACAGAAAGGCACCCGAGCCGAGATTCGAACCCAGGTGCTTCTTGCTGTGAGGCGGCAGCGCTACTCAGTGCGCCCTGCCTGGCGCATCCTCACCTCCTAATCCCAGAAATGAAACATCTCAGTCGCCGATGCAAAGTTTGACACCGCAGTCGAATCCTGGTTGTTTGTAAGAAATATTTTTTTTTTTATCACCGAGAGGAATTACAGGGACGTTGCGATTGAAAGCACTTTTGCGGCATTTTTAGTTTGGATATTAATTAATGATGAGAAATCACGTCAATTATGCCTGGATGGACCCAGTGAAGGCTGTTTAAAAAATTCAACATCCTGCACCTGTGCTCGCTACGACCAATGCACTCAGAGAGAACAAAAAACATCTTCAACAAACACCTGAATGTGTATTTAAAATTGAAAGGCCCAAGTCTTTTAAAGATGATACATGAATTAACATGTTGACTGATGTATATATTTGCTCAATTGATTGTGCTTACGTACATATTTTCAGTTAATTTCACAAGTGGAGTCTAGCGCTCCTGCTAGGGTCTCCCTTGGTGAACAGGTCTGATCTAAACACTCCTGACAGGGTTTCCCTTGGTGAATAGGTTTGGAATGTAGCAATCCTGCTAGGGTCTACCTTGATGAACAGATCTGGAGTCGAGCGCTCCTGCTAGGGTATCCCTTGGTGCACATGTCTGGAGTCTAGCGGGAGGTTCCTAACGCCACCCTCCGACTAAAGAGGTTGGCGTTAGGAATGGCATCTGGCCATACAATTTAGCTCCAATATCCCCACCATTGGGTAGCAACCGGCCAACCCGGGTCAACCTGGATAGCGGCCATTTAAACCAGCAAAGGCAACAACAATTGTTCGGTGCATTTATAGGGAAGCAGGCACTGTTTAATTGCATCATTTTCGCTGGTGTCAAAGTTGCATATTCCGTGCTGCGGGTGATGCAAATTCTGGATTGTAAAAATTTGCAAGAGTTAAAGTACCCCTTGACATCCATCAGAATTTCATTTCATTCCAATATTAATGAGATTGCAGCTTAAATGAGCTGTAAGAGCAAAACCAATGAATATTGAATGCCTTCATTTTCACTGCATGTTTTTTTCTCATAATTCTCATACCAAATTGCACTGACGCAAATGACTGCATACGCTCAAATTCGGTTGGAGAACGTAACATTGGGTTTTAATCTGAGACGCGCTGGATCCTAATGATGTATATAAGCACACTCTATACAGGGTGGTCCAAATGTCTTGTGACCCGCATTTAATCGATCCCTATCATGTTTGTTTCGTTGCTCATTCTTTGCTCATTCGTTCATTTAAAACATACATCAGTACATTCATGTTTTGTTTATCTTCTTCTTTGCGATTCTTCGAAGCACGATGGTCAGCCTCTGGACATCGTTGTCTTTCAGCTCCTCGGCCTCGAAGTGTTTGGTAGAATTCACAGGAAATACTCTTGAAAAACGGCTTGTTCTTCAATAGCACAAGACATCTGGACCACCCTGTACGAGCATTCATCCATTGTCAGAAACGGCTTAATTCTGTAAAAAGGTGTAAAGGTTCTCGGTGAGCCGTAGCCTATCCTTGTTGACACAGGGCGCAAGGCGGGGCTATACCCAGGATAGGACGCCAGTTCGTCACAGAGCCCTGGGGGCAATTTTGTCAGCAGGCCAATTAACCTATGCAACAGCATGTCTTTGGGCTGTGAGATGAAACCGGAGTGCCCGACGAAAACTCACGCGAGCACGACGCAAATGCTACCCCAAGGCAACAGTCGGTGGTGACTGTCACTCACTAACAGAGGAACCATAGCTGTCACTCTCACTGTGTGAGTGACTCCACGTTATCTTGCGGGCTGGCGCCGGCTGATCGCCCACCCTTGACTCCCCCATCCTCTCTGTGGTGTCTTCGCGCCTCAGTGGGTATAACCCTGCCTTGCGCCCTGTGTCTGCCGAGATAGGCTCTGGGTCACCGCAACCCTGTACAGGATCTTGTTGATGTTATTTCGGCTCCAAGAGACGCGAGTCCTTCTCAACAACCCAACGACGCAGCGTGTGATGCACGGCGAAACGTGGTATATAAAACTGTCAAACAAAATTGGCCTTGCCTTTTAACATTTCGATCTTGCAAATAAAGCAAATCAATCCGACAAATTAATTTCATTGGCTTTGTCGGGGGATGGAGGGATTGTAGTCGGACAGTGGCATTCTAGCGAAACACTCAAACCCAACATGAATCAGTTATGAATAAGTCACATGGAATATTAGGCAATTACCGGGCCCTTCATTTACCATTTGATGATGATGATGACGATAATAATGAAAACAAGCGGCTTTTGCGCGGACGTAATTAGTTGTCCCGTATCGTGGGGTGGTGGAAGGTGAAAGCAAATGACATTTGTTCACAATGCCGGCAGCTGGCATTTCGCACGCGTGCTTCCACTGTTGGATTTGCCCCAGTTATGGCGCTGACCAAATTGCACCACTGATAGATTGCGGGCAAAAGGAGGAATGAGATCCGAAGAATGTTACGAATAAATCCGGCGTGTGTCATTCGCTGAGGCCGTAAACCGCCTCGTCGTGTTACCGGAACGCCGCGGCAATTTGCGAGCTCGCCGGTACCACGGCGCGTGGGGTTTTGTTGTTGTAGGAATTAACGCAGGCGGTTAGTGGCAAGTGTGCTTAGTATGTCCCTTGTTAGGGGTTAGGTGACGTAAAAAATAAGTGAACCCACAACACATAGCGCGAGTGTGCTTAGCAGTTTTACTTGCGGATTTAATTTTTTTCAAGATTGCATTTACGCAACTTAATCGCTTTTAAATGGTTTTTTTTTATCTACACAAAAATAATTATTTGTTTTACGATGTTAAAGTGCAACAGCTGTTTCTACTCGTGCTAGGATTTTTAATATATGCTTGAGATAAAACAAAAGCGTGTAAAATTAATGCCACCGTGCGTTGAATTATTCTGTAAACGCGTGACCTAAATTCTGTTTTGTTTTAGCATGCTGCCGCTGCTCGTGCCCTCTTTGTTGTTATTTAAATACATATTTAGACACAAAATATGCGCAACAAATCATCAATGATCGAGCACTTTTGGGTTGGGTTACGTAAAAGGAAGTGTTGTAAACCCGCCTTCACCCGACACAACAGAACGTCTAATTTATAACACGCGCAAATTCCACGCCTGGTCATGGACAAGACACGTACACGGAGGCGTAGCGAGGAAACGGCAGAGAGAAGGGGGAGTCAGCCAGGCGGTCAGCCGGCGCCAACCCGCCAGACACTACCGATGTTATCGGCCAATTAATTAGTGAGTGTTTTAATCGCACGCGACCCTCACCAGGAAAAGCGGCTTAGAAAAATCGATGGATGGACTATTTTTTCGTGGGAGGGAACCGGAGAACTCGGAGGAAACCAACGCAGAACAGGGGGCGAGAGAGAGAACACACAAACTCCACAGAGGCGCCCGAAACAGCAATCAAACCGCCTCGGGCAGGACTTTCGTTCTGTGAGGAGGCGCGGATGTTACCCCTGAGCCTAGCCCGGCGCCGCACTCCATACGAGCTCGCGTATCAAGCGTTGACCTCCCCCCAAGGACCGCATCTGTAATTCAAAATATTTAAATAGAGGCGATGCAAATGCCCGAGCTGTGTGTATAATGCACAAAGAGCATTCGTTCCGATTAGAACGGATGGGGTTGGGGGTGCTGCATACATTGAAGACGCGATGCATTTGCGATGGAATTTAAATTGTCATATTTGTCAAATACAGTTCTCGGATATATTTCCTATGAGAGAGCGTATTCCTACAATGGTTTGTTATTTTGATTGACGTTTGACCGAATGTGAGCTCGATGCTGTCTTGTAATGTGCAAATGCGATTAAGACAAGCAATTAAACTCTCTATTTTACATTTCTGAATACCCTGCAAGCAGCAAGACCACATATGCAATCTGTAACAGCAGAGTTAATTTTCTGAGGTCCTTTACGGTTCTACCCTAATCAACCACTGGACAGTTCTGTCTTCAGCAATGCGGTTGAATGCATGAAAGCGACGACCACGGTCAATATAACCAATGCTACTACAAATGACCATCACTTCTTGAATTTTGCTCGATATCACAGCTGCTGGGCGGCACGGTGGTGCGGTGAGTAGCGCTGTCGCCTCACAGCAAGAAGGACCCGGGTTCGAATCCCGACTCGGGTGCCTTTCTGTGTGGAGTTTGCATGTTCTCCCCGTGTCAGTGTGGGTTTTTTGCCGGGCACTCCGGTTTCCTCCCACGGTCCAAAGACTTAATGCATAGGTTAATTGGCCCTGCGGACTAAATTGTCCCCGGTGCCCTGTGATGGACTGGCGTCCCATCCACGGTATAGGATGCCGTGGTTTTGTGTGCATTCGAGGTGGCTAACCCCCATTCCCACCTGTACCATATTAAACGTTCCGGCCACTTTCTTAACAGTACGCCGTAGCGGACCATACCGGCTTACCATCACACCGCGGTGTTTCATGTCGCCGGGCTTTCTTCATAGCCGTTCGCTAAAAGCCCTGCCACCCTGACAAGCCGTGCATTCAGATGAGTGGCAGGGTGACTCTGACGTTACCATTATAAAATATTTTCCCGCTTTCCGGAGGCTTTGGTCTCGGTGATATTTAAAGCATACCTGTTCGTATTCATCTCTTCGGCCGCCGTTTCACAAACCGTGAATCCATTTGCGAGAATATTATTACCTTTGCTGCGAGGGCGGATTAATATTGGACACGAGCCATCTCGGAAAGGGGAGACCTGGCTGCAGGGTCGTGATAATTAAGATCATTAATTCATTACAGTTTTTATTGCGCCTTTAACACAGAGGTGTCTGGCAAGTATTGGCCAATGTCTGGAAAAATGTTGGCACCGTTTAACGCTGGACTGCCTTCCCCCCCTCGACCACCTCTCTGCGGTTTCCGTGCACCTCTGAGTCGCTCTCTTTGAATAAATACCTTCGAATCTGAATGAGCATGCGGACGTTATACATTTAATTTGTATTAGTATAAGGTCCCAAGGCGCAACTGGAAAGAGAGGTGGGGCGGGGGGAGGCAGCCATGTAGTCAGCCGGTGCCAACCCGGCCAGACATCGCATCCTGCATTTTACAATGGTATCGGCCAATTAATTACTTAGTGTACTGATGTAGGTTTTCACGACTCGACTCATGATGGTTGCGCGTCAGAGCTGTTCTTAAGATGCTTCCAACGTGGGAGGCAATTCGCCGTGAGGGAGAGAAGGACATCGCTCGATACGACTATCCTGAAAGAATAGCTCCGAAGAGCAACCATCATAATTATTGAGTATTTTTTAGTTGTCGGGGGAAACCGGAGGACCTGGAGGAAACTCACGCAGAACAGGGGGAGAGCACACGAACTCCGCCTCACAGAGAGGTGCCCAAAGTGGCAATCGGGAATCGAAACACCGCGGGCAGGGCGTGTTTTCTGCGCTTCTTCTTCTTTGCGATTCTTCGAAGCACGATGGTCAGCTTCTGGACATCGTTGTCTTTCAGCTGCGCTGCGCGGATGTTAGCACTGCGCCACCCTGCCACCCGTGAGTATCGCACCGAGCCAGGCCTAATGCTTCCGGCGAATCAATGTTTAAAGATGAAACGAACGAGATGGGGAGTGGCTCGGAGGAAAGGAGCTTCCAATGTCAGATATCAATATCCGCCCTAATGCTTCTACAAATAGGACTTTCAGGATCGTCCGCCGTCATAGCCCGCACGCCGCAGCTGTTTGTTTATTTGAGGAAAATTGCATCCCTGCGGTTAGCGACACGACACGTATTTTCTAAATATTGTCTTTATTTTTTTATGGGCGGAACACGGTCGGCCTACTGTTGTTTTTTTTGTATCTGCCACTCCGTCTGTTATGTGGATGGTGAAGTTGCCCAGCGGCCGACCTGGTTAATACTGTGGTCGCATTGACCAGGAAAATACTACGTGCCGTGTGCTTCACAGTGGACGTTAACTAGTCTGTGATGTAAATCGCAATAGTAGGGCCATTGCGTGCCAGAGTCCATCCATCCATGCGTTGTCAGAAACCGCCTAATCCTATACAGGGTTGCGGTGAGCCGGAGCCTATCCCAGCAGACACAGGGGGCAAGGCAGGGCTGTACCCATGATGGGACGCCAGTCCATCACAGGGAACCGGGGGGCAATTTAGTCCGCAGGCCAATTAACCTATGCAGCAGCATGTCTTTGGACTGTGGGACGAAACCGGAGGGTCGCCGGACACGAGCAGAACATGCAAACTCCACACAAAACGGCACCCGAGCCGAGATTCTAACCGGGGTCATTCTTGCTGTGAGGCGGCAGCGCTGCTCACCGCTAGGCCACCGTGCGCTCCACGTTGTATATTGCGCGCGCTTGCCTCGCTCTCCCTTGGGGTGGCGGGCTTCAAAATAACCGACAGATTTGTATGTAATGTGGGTTCAAAACGCGTCAGTTATTTATGGCTCACGCTGTGTATGCGCACGCGTGTTTACATGCTTAGATGACAACAGCCGGCCCTTTGGCTCGAGAACTAAGTCATAATCAGACGTTAGAATCCCACCGGGATGGTTGTCTCAGCCCGTCAGCCAGTCAGTGGTCGGCGGGATACACACTGCCGTCTGGGATGTCAAAAGCGCTTGTGCTGAAAACAGGACGGGATCCTTGCCATAGAAATGTAGAATTTCCATCACTAACAAACGGCAGTTGATGGTGATGGGTATTGCACCAGGCTCATGCTACGGGGACACGCGCAGTGTGTTTTGTTGTATATTTGCTGACGTGATTATGGGTACACACAAGGTCAATGTTTGTATTGACATAATTCACTCGCTCAAACCCCGGCTGGTTTTAATATATTAGGACGATGTAATACACGGACTCAGGTTATCATCGTGAGAGGACAGAGCTCAAACGGGGACCTCTCTCTCTCTGGGTGCGAATGAGGCGACTTGGCTGGGATGGTGGCGTGCATCTGAGGTCAGAGCCTCCGAGGGCCTGTACCCCGCGCCGTCATCTCGTCTGCTCTTAACAGCTATCGCGAATCAAGTTGACATTTGTCATTCCGGACGATTGGCTTTTACTGTCACTTACCAAGGTAAATGAGAACATTTTATAAAGAGGTTCAATGTCATATCAAATTTTCATTTTCCATTTATTTTTTTACGTACGTGCAGTAATGGGCTGCAGGGTTGCGCGGTGGTAAAATCTTTGCCTCACGGAAAGAGAGTCCCGCCCAAATCGGTTCGATTCCCGCCTGAGGTGTGTTGTCCCCCTGTTCTGCGTCGGTTTTCTCCGGGTTCTCCGGTTTTCTCCCACAACTAAAAACCACTCATTAATGAATGGGCCGATAACATCATAATGTATAGGAAAGCAGTGTCTGGTGGGTTGGCACCGGCTGACCGCCTGGCTGACTCCCCCTACTCTCTGCGGTTTCCTCGCTACGCCTCCGTATCTGTGTCTCGTCCATGACCAGGCGTGGATTTTGCGAGCGTTATGAATTGTATTATTGTTATAGTGTTTGGGTTGTATTTGTGATACACTATAGCATGTAGTGCTGCCACCTCCCAGTAAGAAGGTCCCAGATTAGTTTCCGGGCTCGGGTGCCTTTCTGTGTGGAGTTTGCATGCTCTCCCCATGCCTGCGTAGGTTTTTGCTGGACACTCCAGTTTCCTCCCACCATCCAAAAACATGCTGCTGCCTAGATTAACTCGCCTGCTGACTAAACTGGCCCCCGGTGCCCTGCAATGAACTGGCGTCCCATCCTGGGTTAGCCCTAACTTGCGCCGTGTGTCTGCCGGGATAGGCTCCGGCTCCCCGTGACCCTGTGCAGGATTCGGCGGGTACTGAGAGTGAATGAATGAATGAAACAATGCACGCGCTAGCAAACACGCACTCACAGACGTCGCCAAGGCAGTGAACAAAGAATTTGTGGCCACGTGCAATTATGAGACGACGATTAAAGCTCACATCGTTACTCACCGAGTTTTAAAGCGATTATCTTTCGAGGCCAGCGTGAGTCATTTGTTAAGGCAACAGTAATTTTTTTTCTACTTGGTGCGAGTCGCTGGCATTCGATCGAGCAACGCTTCCGTAAAAAATATATATATATAATGAGGCATACTTTACTTGAATTATCATTTTCTCTCCGGACCCCGAGGCGAGCACAATGTTCTATAAGAGATGATATCTGCGCCGTATTTCGGTCACGTCCGCTTTCAGAGACGAGCAGCCGACCACCGCCCACATTTGCATACGGGCGGCGCGGCTTTCTTAAGCGAGAAAATAAATAAAACCTACACGCACGCACGGGTACTTGGTGTAGGTTTCTCACGGCTCAGTCGGTGAAATGAACAATGTTGAGGGTCCACTTGAGACGGCCATCCAACGTTAGACTTTCGTGACCAATGTTATCCATAGTCTAGTTCTTTTTGTGAGTTCGGGCACGTAAAAAGTGTATGAGTGTCGTAAACCCTCCTGCAACCCGTCCGGTACGTTGGAGAGCGAGCCTACAACACCTATAATGAAGGTACGACGTTTCGCTGATAGTTGCAATGAGCTTCTTCAGGAACAAGGATTTGGTAAGTCCGGCAAATCTTCATCTCACTGGCCTTCCCCAGCTTGGTTTTGGTGCACCTCTCGTACATTGTCATCAGCCGAGTTTCTTCCGCTGTCCTGCGTATTTTGTGTTTCAAGTCGAACGGCAGTTCCCATCGGGAGAAGTTGCTGCAACGGCCTTTGACACGGGCAGGAAACAAAGTGTCAAGCCTGTTTTCACAGCGTGCGGCGTTTTGACAAAAGAGTTTAACGTGCCGATCGCACCAATGCTTCGGGAATAAAGCGTTTGGCGCAAGCCCCATTGCAGCGTGATGCTTTAGATGGAAGGAAATAACCCTGAATCCTGGCCCAATTAAAACAAAATCGTAAGTGCGCACCATTTATGTCGATATTTTTTTCATGGCACCATGACTTTTTGGCGGAACGACGAGACGAGTCTGCAGAGAGTCAGACTTATTCCACGGTTTGCAATTGGTGCAGCCGATTCGGCACGAACATCTGCCTAATTGTGACGCCGTTGCAGAATGACCCTCGTTGGGCCGGGTTAGGGCAGAGACCAATGATGGCAGAAATTCGGTTTTCGAATCTGCGGAAGTTTCAGCCATCCCGAGGAAGGAAATAAGGGGGAACGCTCGACACGGCCATCCCGAAAGAACATCTTTGAAGAGCAACCATAATCTATGTATCTGTCATGACGTCGGCTGTCAGAGCTTAGCGTTCGCTTGGCATGCCCCCAGCGGGTCATTGGCCGGAAACGCGAGGCCAGAAATGTGTCACTCCACCCTTTCCGTGCGGCGGTGGAACAACTCCCGCGTGAATTTGGCGCTAAATCACGAAAACAAGCCGCGCGTGAATGGGACCCAGTGTCTGTCCACTCGCAGCAACAGTTGAGCTGCGTTCACCCACTGACGGCTCTGAGGCCCGGTTGTCCCCGTTACCATGGAAACGGACAGCCCCCTGCACGATGCAACAACAGCTGTACCGATGTGGGTTTTCACGGCTCGATTCATGATGGTTGCTCTTCGGAGCTGTTCTTTCGTGCTCGCCGTGTCACTGAGCGATTTCCGTCTCTCTCCCTCGCGACGATTTGCCTCCCACGTTGATGATGTTTCCAACGTGGCGAAACGTTGGATGGAGGCGGGTTTATGACATTTTTTATACGTGACCCAACCCGTGAAACGACATATATTTTACATATAGTACGGTTGCCACCTTAGAGGCACGCAAAAAACAGGATATATAGTGGGGCAACAATAATTAGAAGTAGATGTTTATGATCACAGCAGAAAACACCCAGTGAGCTTGCAAGCTCTGCGTGCAGGATTTCTGCGACACAATAGACGATCGAACTAACCAACGCACACAACATGTAAAGAGGGAGACAGAACTGTACGTGTAATTGGACTTTGATTCACTTGTTCCATGGAAACTTACAGATGTCCCAGGACAGCTTTCTCAAAAAGGTGGCCGATCCTGGGAAAAACAGGAAATGTGGAAACCCTTGTGTGCTGTGTGGATGTGTTAGTTTGGGCGCAATTGGCCATACGGTACCACGCCTACAATAAGTTCATTCATTCATTGTCAAAAACAACTTAATCCTGTGCAGGGTTGAGGTGAGCCGGAGCCTAGCCCAGCAGACACAGGGCACAAGGCAGGGCTATATCCAGGATGCGACGCCAGTCCATCACAGGGTACCGGCGACAATTTTAGTCTGCAGGCCAATTAATCTATGCAACAGCATGCATTTGGTTAGTGGGAGGAAACCGGAGTGCCCGGCGAAATCCCACGCGCACACGGGGAGAACATGCAAACTCCACACAGAAATGCCCCCGTGCCGGATTTCGAACCACGGTCTTTCTTGCCGTGAGGCGGCAGCGCTACTCACCGCGCCACCCCATAACAACAACCTTCAAATTAAATATAGTTTCTAATAGATTCACCAGTTACCCCCGTTTGTTTGCTGGTTAGCGGCGTCTGTTGGGAGCACAGGTGGTGCATCTTGCCTGTCAGCTCACTTAACCCGTAGCATCTGGCTCGATCCCGTGACCTTCTGTCAGGCAAGCCTTCAACATGTGACGTGGCCTCAAGGAGCATCTGACCTGGCACAAGCGCTGCGTTGTTGTCACAGTCACTTAGTGGCGAACGGCGGCTGTTATTCTTGTTGTTACACAGACCTGTGATCCAGCACTGTGGAAGCAGCGAGGGTCACAGCGGCAGTGGTGGCGCACTGGTAACAACTGCGCCTCACAGAAAGAATGGTCTTGCCCGAGCAAGATTCGATCCCCGCCTCGGGCGCCTTTCTGTGTGGAGTTTGTGTGTTATTCTCCCCCCTGTTCTGCGTGGGTTTCCTCCGGGCTCTCCGGTTTCCTCCCACAACTTAAAAAAAAAACACTCATTAATTAATTGACCGATAAACATCCTAATAGTAAGCAGCGTGTGGCAATATGGCGCCGCAAAAACCGCCTGGCTGCCTCCTTTGCTTTTCTGGCTACGCCTCTGAGTCGTTCTCTTGTCGAATGAGTACCTTCGACAGTGCATTAATATGTGCGCGTTATAAATGTAAAATTCCGATTATTATTATTGCGAAACGTCCTTCCCGTGAGCGTTTCCGTGCCATGCTACCGCTCGCCGTGCGGTTGCCCGTCTCCCGCGATATGATTTTGTCACGCGCTCCATCACTCGCGCGCTCAGATGTTTTGACACGGGCATTATAGACCACCTCCGAGAGCCTCCTTCTTCGCCGAGGGGGGCGAATTCTGATGATGTATGACAAAACAACAACAGGCTGTAAACAAACCAAGAAGAAAAAAAAAACTACTTGTGAAAATAAGTTGTTATGATTCCGAGCAACGCGTCCACATCGTTGACGCTCGTGGCTGCAAAGGGGGCATCGTGCCCTTTGCCGCGCGGAGCGTGTCGCTTATATAAGGAATCGTGCTTGCCATCGCAACGCGCTGCCAAAGTCGATGCCACGGTTTCCACGCCAAGCCACGGGCGTGGGTGTGGTACCACTGTGGTGTGCCTTGGTTGTGGCCGAGCTACGAACCCGGCCCGCACGAGTTCGATTCCTGCCACCGGTCAACACCGTTGATGATATTCTGAACCTGTCCTGGCCCCCCCCCCCCGCCTTGTGCGGTGTGTGAACATCGCCACCAAGGAAGACAAAGGCGGCCGGGCATGGTGATTGCCACACACTCCCTCGTGTGCCGTGCTGGTCTTCGTAGGTGCTTGCTAACGCCACTTGATCCTAGAGTGTGTTCAGGATATATGGGGGATCTTTGTCTTTGTGGGTGTAGCAGGTATTTTATGTGGCTGTCTGACTGGTAAATGATAAGGCCCCCAGCACTTTGTGGTTGTAAATTAACTGCTATGTAATATTAAATTATAGCCCCTAGTAATATTCAAACACCTTCTGATATTCAACATTGTGTGTTGGGACAGTTCCTTTTAGGCAACGTAGTATGGACTGTTGATTACCTGTGGAATTATAATTAATCCGATCTGATTAGTTGATTATGTTTACGATGAATCTATTTACATTTGTGTTAGGCGAGCCGCAGAGTCTATCTTCCTGTCTGTTTGATCTTTTGTATGTTTTTTCCAGTTTGCGTCGGTGTCGTTTTGCTGTGATAGCAGCTGGAGTGAGCCATTGAGTTTTGTGTGTGCTGGTGCGGTGGATGAAGGTTTTGGCTGGTAGGAGTTCGTCCATGATTATGCTGATGTCCGTGTTAAGCTGCTGGGCCAGGTCGGAGGGGTCAGAGATGGTCTTGGTGAAAGATGGAGCTGAGAGTATTGCTTTTTGGAATTTTTCGAGGTTGAGAGGAAAGTGGCCTTGGTTGTTTGCTTGGATGCGAGCTGGGCGCTGATGGTGATGAGGAGGTGATCTGAGTAGGGGATGGTGTGCGTGGCGAGGTCAGAGTATTTGGGTTGCGTGTGGAGTACCTGGGCCGGGATGATAAACATGATGAACAGATGATGATGACGATGATGGGACATTCATGATGATTTGATTGCCTCCTCATTCCACCGGAGTCTGTTATGTTACGCAATTTGCTCAAAGTATGTGATAGTTAACGCCACAATGTTGGAGTAATTGCGTGTTTTCTAGTCCTTCTTTAACCACATGCAATGAAATGACAGCAGGGTTTCGTGGATACTATAGAGCTGCAGCTGATTTGGAGCTGCCAAGTGACCCGTTTGGGATGCGCCTCCACCCCTTAAACTAAAACATTGTGCTGACCCCTGCTGTGGATTAATGTCCTTGGGAAATTGAACTAAGACTGCGTGTGTGCCGCACTCACAAACCACAAAGATAAACGAATACCCCGTATAACCTTAAAACACTCGTAGGGTCAAGTGCTGTTAGCGAGCACCTATGAAAGCAAGACTGGCACAGAAGTCAAGTCAAGTTTATTGATCACGTACACATGAGATTCTCTGGGACGGTAGTCAATTCAACTTCAATTTAATTCAACGTTATTTGTCAATTCTGCCATATGTACAGGACATATAAAGAATCGAAATTCCGTTTCTCTCAGACCCCGGCGTCGGCACACAAATGGCAGGACTTGGCTTGGATTGGCTTTTCTTGGCTTGGCTCTGGCTTGGCACCGGGGGAAATTTAGTCCGCTACATGTCTCTGGACATGACAACCCTTTATTGATTGGCCGTGTCGGGTGGAGGCGGGTTTACCGTGACTATGGATAACATTGGTCACGGAAAGCCTTCCTGTTAATTTGACAAACCTCTGTGGGGAGGATTAGTCCATTCGCGTCGCAGCCGCGGGTGTTGCGACACCCGCACTTTCACAGAAACATGATTCCATCCCGCCCCACTTTTTCCTGAGGTAGTCTCATATCATATGTTGCGACACCCGCACTTTCACAGAAACACGATTCCACCCCCTCACTTTTTCCTGCAACACCCGCGGCTGCGACGCGCCTGGATTAGTCTGTTTATCCTATGAGCTAAGAGAGCGTGCTGCTATGAAGGGCGTTCGAGAAGGTGCTATTTTTCCGGGCGGCGTTTAAGCGACAATCTGTGCGGCGAGTGCTCTGCGCGCCGCTGACGTCGAGACGACCTTCAGTAAAATACGGCGCGTGTCATCTCACGCGGCCGCAACCACCAGCCACAAACAGGGACGATCCTTCACGAGTCGGCTTCACGCCTCGTCCGTTCCATAAACAAAACTCACCGCCCCCATTTCAAAGGCCATCGTTAAATCCCGCGGATGGGAGCGGCTTGGATCGGTGGCGCGGTGATTTAGCTCATGTGGCGCCGAGCCGGGCGACCTGAGTTTAATTCCCGGTTATGGTGAGCGTGAGTGGCGAGTGATGTATTGGACCAGTCCTGGGAACCACCTGCCACCAATCGTGCAGCGAGCGGCACGGTGCATCGATAATAATAATCAATCCATCCATTGTCAGAAACCGCTTAAGCTTGTACTGGGTCGCGGTGAGCCGGAGCCTATCCTGGCAGACACAGCGCGCAAGGCAGGGCTATACCCCATCATGGGACGCCAGTCCATCACAGGGCACCGGGGCCATTTTTGTCAGCAGGCGAATTAACCTATGCAGCAGCATGTCTTTGGACTGTGGGTGGAAACCGGAGTGGCTGGCAAAAATCTGCGCCGACACAGGGAGAAGGTGCAAACTAGTAATTATAAATAAAACAATAACGCGCCCTTCCCCTCACATGGAAAATCTCCAAATGTTCGAACATTCCACACAGTTTCTCAACATGACGGGGCAAATTAACGTTGCCGCGTAACGTTTTTGCCGTGATATTTTTCCTGCTGACGCGGTCGTCATTTCTTATTCAGTACTGGACTGGTGGAAGGGACTTCGGGGAGTGCTAACGGCCCACGGGTTAGGGGGCGCATTACCTGCCTTGCCCCGGGCGCTGGCAGCCCACGCTACTCCACCGCCTCAGCTACCTACTCGCAACGCCGCGCCCCTCCATGCCAGGCGTCTTCACTCTGCAGCTCCACTGTGTGAAGCTGTTGCTGTTGCTGCGCGATGCTGTGCGTTGAATGCAGAAGCCAGTCCGGGGTTTTCCCACCAGCCGGTTCATTGGTGGGGTTTACTGGCCAAGTCATCTCAGCACGGGGTGCGACTTAATGCTTTGTGAGGAGTGTGGTTTTTACAGACGCTTACTCACACACACACACCCTGTCTCCTCTTCTCCCACACCACATAACTCCTCTGAGATGACCGACAGACTGAAGCCCCAATCAATCAATCAATGTCCCTGACTTAACCAACGTAGACCCCTTTGAAATTGACTCTCAATTTTACAAGGGAGACCATGGGCGACTAAAGCTATGGGGAGGCCAGTTATTATTATCATCACTCTTGGTGATGCCAGCAGAGTACCCGCCCTATGGGCCATCTTGTTCCAAGCATGGAACACGCGCTTTAGATGTATCTTGTGATAATAAACAGCTATCCATCCATCCATGGTCAGAAACCGCTTTATCCTGTACAGGGTCGCGGTGAGCCGGAGCCTATCCCGGCAGACACAGGGCGCAAGGTAGGGCCATACCTACGATGAGACACCAGTCCATCACAGGGCATTTTGGGCAATTTAGTCCGCAGGCCAATTAACCTATGCAGCAGAATGTCTGTTATCAGTCAATTGAGTGTTTTTAGGTTGTGGAAGGAAACCAGAGAATCTTGAGGAAACCCACGCAGAGCAGAGGGAGATAGCACACAAACTCCAGACAGAAAGGCGCCCGAAGCGGGACTAAAACTGCAGGTTTTTCTTTCCCTTTGGCTCAGACGTGCCTACTGTGCCACCCTGTCACATAGCGAGACGGTGATGGGTTAAAATGGCAGCCATTTTCTGTTTCCAAATGGAGCGATATACGAATTTATTTTCCTTATTGACCAGGTTGGAACATTGCCAAGGAAATCTCACATTGATGGATGTGCATTCTCAGGATTGCTGGATATTCTTCAATCGGGCCAGAATGTGATTTGGGGGGGTTCGCTTGTAATGCTTTGTTAGACTAATGCATTCTAATTGGTATCTACAATACAACTGAAAAAAAAACGCAGCAAATGCAATTTCTTTCCTTTTTAGGTTATTGGTTGCCACTATATCTTATCTGAGAAGCTGTATGATTAGTTTGATGCGTGTGCCCTGTATAGAGACGCCTTCACTTGCTTTATCGGCCGTCGCTGTTCGTATCTGATCGTGGGCATCGACGGAGACCGGCGATGGAAGAAGACATCTGTCATTTTAATGTCCTTCTCTTGGTGCCGGTTTCATTTTCAAGAGCCGTGATTCATAGACAGTTTTCCTTGCTGGTCTATGAAATCTGGCCTTGTTTACAGATTATACAATTAATGTGTTTCGTGAAATTGTGGCTTGTGGAGTATAAAATGACACTATAAAATGACACTATAACATTTTCCAAGATTTTGTTTAACCAATATAATTGCATGAATACTTCTGCACTCGCTGTAATGTGTTTAATTAAGTTTCTGTACCCCAATAGTTTATTTATTTACATGTATAAAGCTCAGCTGTTATATCTCTAAAACTGTTGAGCAAAGTTACAGTTTATTGTCATTAAAAAGTAATTTATAGGCTATCAGCCGATTGGGCAGCAGGGTGTCTATGGAGTGGTAACATCTTCGCTCATTGAGGCACAAGAGGCTCAGTGTTTGAGACGCGTGGTACGTAATGCTTAACGTCTGAGTTGTGAGCGACTTGCGGCTTGTACAGCTTACCGCGATTTAAATAATAATAATGAGTGACATTTATAACGCACGCATATTGCCCGAGCGCGTTGCGCCCGTTGATTCGGAGACGCGGAGCCTGGCTCAGTCGGTTTGTTGTGAGTCGGTGAAGAGGCAATGTTGTCGGTTGTTGCCGGTATATATGTTGACCCACTTAATCCTGTAAGGGGTTGGGGTGAGCTGGGGCCTATCCCGGCGGACACAGGGTGCAAGGCAGGGCAATACCCAGGATGGGACGCCAGTCCATTACAGGGCACCGGAGGGCAATTTAGTCAGCAGGCCAATTAAGCTACGCAGCAGCATGTCTATGGACAGTGGGAGGAAACCGGAGTGCCGGGCAAAAACCCACGCGGAAAACGGGGAGAACATGCAAACCCAGCACAGAAAGGCACCCGAGCCGGGATTCGAACCCGGGTGCTTCTTGCTGTGAGGCGCAGCGCTACTCATCAAGCCACCGCGCCACCCACATGATGAAAGTTACAAGATAAAAAATATAAAAACCATGCTGATGACTGCATACGTTTTGTCTGTATCTCATCAGGCGCGCCGACAACGCGACGGTGATGTTCTCGCGTCTCAACTGACAAGGTCAAACAATTACAGGATCCTCTCCGCTGGGCCTTGTGCGTAGACCCAGCTCTCATTTCAACCCAGAGGGCACCGATGATAACGTGACCCCTTTAAACAAGTAGCTGCTCGAGGGCGTTTACCGTAGTAAGGATTGTGTTCGTTTTGTGTTCACAACCGGTGATCGACTTGTCGCGAATCAATCGAACCGAATAATGTAAGATAATATTTTTCCGATTTACAATA
>JAZEWU010000011.1:5433469-5445574 GCA_036362915.1 Geotria australis | reverse complement strand
CTTTCGTTGTTGACATGCCGTCCTCTTCGCGGCCCTTGTGCAGCGCTTTGTGACCCTCGGGTGAAAGGCGCTATATAAATTGAAATTATTATTAATCTCTTTTATTGGTTATTTTGTGTTATTGAATTGTGTTCTGTCTCCGTTGCACAGCTGCGTTTGATCCATGCGTCTAATTATGACGTCCTTGGCGTATAATATACTATGCATACAGTGTACTTCATCTATTCTCATACACACAGGGTTTGATGCGTGTGCTATGACTGTAAAAATCAATGTTATCGGCTTCCCTGCCCTGACGACGCCTCGCCAACGCCTCTAATGTATTCCAGCGCTGTTGTTCACCGAATTGAGATGCAGTTGCATCTAAGACGCCAGATGGATTTAAGTAGCGTACAGGTTGCTGCTGCTGTTGTTGATATTTTGCATCGATGCATCCAGACAAGAACCTAGGGCGGCAGGGTGGCGCAGTGGTAACATCGGCGCCTCACAGAAAGAATGGTCTTGCCCGAGGCGGTTCGATTCCCGCCTTGGGTGCCTTTCTGTGTGAAGGTTCTGTGTTCTCTCCCCCACCCCTGTTATGCGTGGGATTCCTCCGGTATCTCCTGTTTCCTCCCACAACTTAAAAAAAACCGCTCATTAATTAATGAGCGTGTGGCAATATGTTGGCGCGGGAAAACCGCCTGGCTGCCTCCCCCGTCTTTCTGCGGTCTCCTCGCTACACCTCTGATTCGTTCTCTCTTCGAATGAATAACGTTGACATTGAACGAATATGTGCGCGTTATAAATTGTAATTATTCTTATCGACCTCACTTCGGGTAGCTCAGACGGTGACCAGCCGTGCCTAACCACTGCACCACCGCTCCCGTCACTTCAAGGCGCGTTCCGTGGCATTTATAGACAAACTGTAGCCGAAAGCGGCTCTCTTTCCCTATTTCGATGCACGAGCTGCATTATTAATAAGAATAGTCGTATTGATCCGGGATCAGCCCAGGGAACACGAGCTTGCTAGAGGCAGCAGCCTCTCGGGCATGGAAAGTCACTCAGTCAGTTTGTATTTCAGCTGGAAACTATGCAGCTCTTTTTAACAGTTGTCCAGCGGGGAGGGCTAAGCGCGTCACAACGTATCAGGGCAATTGTTCTCCCCGTGTCCATGTGGGTTTTCGCCGGGCACTCCGGTTTCCTCCCAGTGTAAAGACATTCTGCTGCATACGTTAATTGGCCTGCGGGCTAAATTGCCCTCGGTGCCTTTTGATGGACTGGCGTCCCATCCGCGGTATAGTCCTGCCTTGCGCCCTGTGTCTGCTGAGATAGGCTCCGGCTCACCGCAACCCTTTACATGATTAAGCGGTTTCTGACAATGAACGAATGAATGACGCTCACAACCACCTGTGGAAATTGCTCCCCGTTGCGGTGTCTTAACATCGCCACCAGGGAGACAAAGGCGGCCAGGCTTGGTGCAGGCCACCCACCCCTCTCACGTGCCGTACTGGTGCTACTCGCTAACAGGTGTTATAGGTGCTCGCTAACGGCACTTGTGGGAACGGGTGGGGAGGGGGTTCGTTACACGACCGTATCGGTAAGAATTATAACTTACTTTCACCCCTGGCTCGGCATAAATCCAAACAACGCAGCGGAGAACTGAACGGAACAGCCGGCGGAAGCCACGCGCCCTCGTAATCGTGCCATCCTGTCGGTGAGCGACTTTGTCACAGAGACGCTGAGCTGCAGTCGCGTCAGCAGCTCGGCTCCACGCTGTCTGCTGTGCTCGCTCCACGACCGCAGTGCCGGTTTCAGGCTCCGCGCTAATTAATGAGCGGGGAGGCGGCTCCGCTGTCCGTCTATGGGCGTTTGTCCCGAATTTTGACACGTGGGCCCATTAAGCGCGCATCTGTACTTAATTACGTGACAGGGGTCGCATTTTAATTAACAACGTTTATATTCTAGACGTCACTTAGAGCGCTTAAGATTCATCAGCATCGGCTTCAAATTAAAATCGCTCCCGGGGGGGGGGGACACTTGGCGCCCATCATCATTCCGGGGGGTCAATAAAATGTACGTATCGCCTTCAATGTAGAATTCAGCATCGGCTGAATCGTGAGTCGCGCGGATCTGCTGTGATCCCGGCCTCACGTTGCAGGAGGCCTCCTACGAGACAGCGGGACCCCGCTTGGCGCAGCGGTGGTCTTCAGCCTCTATGTGTTGATGGTGATGTCCTATGGAGGATTGGCCCTGTCATGGGAACGTGGAATTTCCAACACCGTGCCTGGTCGTGGACGAGACACGGAATCAAAAGTGTGGTCCCGTGTTCATGGCGCAATGAGGAATATAGTATTTAGAAACGGAATAATAATAATAATATTACAATTTATAACGCGCACAAATTCCCCGCCCAGCCAAAGCGAGATACAGATACTGAATCACTCTCTTATTGATGTAGGTTTTCACGGCTCGATTCACCACAGGTGGTCGCTCTTCAGAGCTGTGGGAGGCGAAACGTGGCGGGGACGAGAGTAAGATCGCCCGCCACGGCCATTGCGAAAGAGCAGCCCCGAAGTAACGCGGCATGCATTTCAAAACGCGCAGCACTGAAGCCGTTACGACCCCCGTTACTGGGTTGCCTGCCGGCAGCAGTGACTCACGTGTTCTCGAGATCCAAAGCCGCGTCTCACCTTGTTCCCTCCACGGAGGCTTTCCGACACTCCATTGGAATTCAACGCGCGTCGCACCGCCTGGCAGAGCTTTGCCCGGCAACAGGAGCGACTCCCGCGTCTGGCTTGAATCCCTCTCGAGCGACCCGGCCGGGCGCCTGCCTGTCACAATTGCCGGCGGGTTATTTATTGTCTGTCTACTGGACACAAATACAAATGCATCACTTTGCCCGTCGCTGCTTTTTTCTCTGAGTGGGAAGCTTCCCCCGCTGGCGTGTACACAGTCGTCCGTTTTAGAAAATGGTAAAAAAAAAAAATGGCCAGGAAGTTACAACCCGGCCAAATGTTTATTTGGCGAATTGAAAAATGTTTTTTTTATTTATTGGTTATAATATTTTTATTCATTTAATATCAGTACTGTACCAGGGTCGCGGTGAGCCGGATCCTATCCCGGCAGACATAGGACGCATGGGCCAGTCCATCGCAGGGCACTGGGGGTAATTTAGTCAGCAGGCCGATTAACCTAGGCAGCAGCATGTCTTTGGACTGTGGGAGGAATCCGGAGTGCCCGGCGAAAACCCACGCGGACACGTGGAGAACATGCAAACTCCACACAGAAAGGCCCCCAGCCGAGATTCGAACCCGGGAGCTTCTTGCTGTGAGGCGGCAGCACTACTCATCGCGCTAATCAATTCGATACCTTATTAAAGTTGACATTAATAATACGGGTATGGCATTACGACGCCGCATCTTAACAATAACCCCAAAATCGACCTTTCTAAGCTGTTCGGGCATCACAGCCAATGCTTTAACAATGTCAACGGAACTCCCGAAATGATGGATGGTTCTCAGCGCGCAATCGCAGGGGTCAGAATTCGAACCGAATTGATAACCACTTACAGGTTCTTGCTTTATTGTTAAGTCAATTGCTCTTAGGCAGTTGCAAAAAAGCCATCCGTCAGCCGTGAGTGTGTGCATTCATTCTCCAGGCAAAAGGCCTCTGGGGCCAGATGCCACTGTTGCTGCTGGCGCTGCATGTTGATGCCTACTTAAAGACCGGGCGGAAGAAGCCCATTAAAGAGCAGCGGAGCAGCACCTGTAATTTGGGAAATGCACGTCCGCAAATGCATGTTCTCCCCCGTGTCCGCCTGGGTTTCAGCCGGGCACTTCGGTTTCCTCCCACCGTCCAAAGACGTGCTGCAAAGGTTAATTGGCCTGCTGGTTACATTGGCCCCCAGTTGCCTGCGATGGACTGGCGTCCCAGCCTGTGGAAAGCCCTGCCTTGTGCCCTGTGTCTGCCTGGATAGTCTCCGGCCCCCCGCGACCCTGTATAGGATCAAGCGCGTACTGTTAATGAATGAATTCACATTCATAAGACGCAACAGCTTAAATAAGATTAGGGTCTTAAGCGGGGCGGCACGATGGCGTAGTGAGTAGCGCTGCCGCCTCACAGGAAGAAGGACCCGGGTTCGATTCCCGGCTCGGGGGCCTTTCTGTGTGGAGTTTGCATGTTCTCCCCGTGTCCGCGTGGGTTTTCGCCGGGCACTCCGGTTAACAATGCGACACGCATTGTTAGACACCGCTTAATCCTGTACAGGGTACGGTGAGCCGGAGCCTATCCCGGCAGACACAGGGCGCAAGGCAGGGCTACACCCCAGATGGGACGCCATTCCGTCATAGGGCACCGGGGGAGGCAATGCAGTCTGCAGTCCAATTAACCTACGCAGCGGCATGTCTTTGGACTGTGGGAGGAAACCAGAGTGCCCGGCGAAAACCCACGCGGACACGGGGAGAACATGCAAACTCCACACAGCAAGGCACCCGAGCTGGGATTCGAACCCTGCGGCTTCTTGCTGTGAGGCGGCAGCGCTGCTCACCGCGCCACCGTTCCGAACCGGTTGATGCGCAGTCAATATTCGAAAATGTGTTGCGTCCCGTTTGAGCTGTGAGTTGGTAATCACACTATGAACCGCCGCATCAGCGGAAGGACCATGCAATGCAAATGGAATTCGATCGAGGGACAGAAATGTTTATTGTCGTAATCGTGCGGAATTAAAATACAAACGCCGCACACATTGTCTTTTTCGCACAGGCGATCATCCGAGCTTACAGTTCCAGCTGATCAATTAAAGGGAAGTCATTACATCTTCCTTTGACATGCTAATGTGCTCTAAGCCACAGATTTGCAGGAAATGAGCAGCTTTTGGAACAAACACAAAATTGTATTGGATGCATGGAGATTTATTCTGATCCGCTGCTCGGTTTACTTTATTTCTAAGCCTCGTTGTGCGAGCTGATAACATACAGAATTCAAGAAAAAAAACATTCACATTGTTTGCAATGCCACGCCAAGATCAGAATGCCTTCCGTAAAGGATGAGCGTACGCCGTATTTATCCGATTAATACAAAAAAGTATTCCGGTGAGACAAACGAAAGGGACACATATTGGATGAGATGTTTAGGTTAAAGACAATTTAAATTGACGACAAATTCAGACCCAAGGCAATGTGAAATTAACTCGAAAGCTGTGTGGTCGATTCGATTCTTCGAAGCGTGATGGTTATATGACAGTTTCCCATTACAACACGTTCTTCTTTAGTTGCAGACAGCCCTTCAACATTTAGAGATATAAGAGTCAGTACTGGCCTTAAAGGCGGCGGGCATTGGCCTCTCTTCTTGCTCCAGACTGAGGGGCTTCTGGCATCTGTTGAGCTTCAGGACATCGTAGTCTTTCAGCTCGGCTTCGAAGTGTTTGGTAGAATTTGCAGGTAATACCAAGTATTACTTGACAGGGATCGAGACGTGAACGCTTCTACCTGTGTCGTGTGCAAGCCATAGTACTGGGGAGACAAAGGCGGCCAGGTACGGTGTTGCCAACATTACCCCCTCGTGCGCCTTAATAAGTGCTCACTAAAAACGCTTGTCTCCATAGCCTATATGGCTATACGTAGATCCGTGTCTTTGTTTGCTTGTGTTTGATTGGCCTCAGGGTCCCGGTATTCGAACCCAGGACCTCCTTGCCCGAGAGGAGCAGGAAGCGAAATGGATCTTTCCATCACGACACCACCAGCGATTCCAATGGCTTGGAGCGCCCTGCATCGTTGACATTGTTACGGGACGCATAGACGCGGGAGCATACAAGTAGAGCACAACAACGGATTCTGCTGCATGGCGCAACAGCCTATACAGCTACCTGTTGCGCGTGGAGGTCACCCATCCAAGCGAGGCAAGGCAAGGCAGGCCCTAACCAGCTTAGCTTGCGAGATCTCACCCGATTGCGTGTGTACCTGGTGAATGTCTGTATCGCGCCATGAATAATACATATTTCATTCGACGCTCATTGTTTAGTAAAAGCTCGCTGAGATCAAATTCTCTCTTGTGAAGGTGACATGCACGGGGGGGTGGCGGGGGGAACACGTGTAAATATTCACCGAGGCACACAATCATCAAACCGTGTAAGGTCCTTGTCTGAATTAAATTGGCGTTTTGTGGCGCCATGGTGGCGCTGTGAGTTGCGCTGCCACCTCAAAGCAAGACGGACCCGGGTTCGATTCTCAGCTCGGGTGCCTTTCTGTGCGGAGTTTGCATGTTCTCCCCCGTGTCCACGTGGGTTTTTTTTCCCGGGTACTCCGGTTTCCTCCCACAGTCAAAAGGCATGTTGCTGCCTAGGTTATTAGGTCTGTCTAAATTACACCTGGTGCCCTGAGATAGACTGGCATCCTATTATGGGTATATTCCTTGCTTGCACCCTGTCTTGTGCCCTGTGTCTGCCAGGATAGGCTCCGGCCTCCCGCAAATCTCTACAAAATGTAACGGATAATGACCGTGCATAAATTTGCGTTTCGTGACGTCACCGAATCAAATTATATCGAAACTAAATCATAGCTCACGATGATGGTGATAGATAGATAGAACACTTTTTATTATTACAGCAGAAAAATACCCAGTGAGCTTGCAAGCTCTTTACGGGACTCCTGCGACACAACAAACATGTGAATTGCTGATTGTAACTTCTAAGTGTGTTGAATTACAATGTTCTGATTGATTTCGTCTGCTGACGCCGGTCACAGAACACGTTTTCTCATCACTCAGACAGCCGCTTGGGCACATAAAACATTGCCCGCGGCGCATTGAAAGGTAATTTCTGTTTAATAGCTCGACTGTGTTTCCTATTAATTAGCAGCGCGCAGCAGGTGCCAGACTGTTAGCGGTCTCTAAACGCCGGAACAGCCACCTGCTGTTGCTGTCCCTCCTTTCTTAGCCCACGCGTTTAGAAATAACTGTGTGGTTTCTGCTCCAGCTGAGGATTTCGTTGACCTATTTCCTTTGCTCCTGGTCGAAGTTATGAACAGTGAGTCAGCGCTGCCGCCTCAAAGCAAGAAGCTCGCCGGTTTGATTCCCGGCTCAGGTGCCTTTCTGTGTGGAGTTTGCGTGTTATCTCCCCGTGTCTGTATAGGTTTTTGTCGGGTACTACGGTTTCATCCCACCGTCCAAAGACATGCTGCTGCTGCTGCGGTCTAGGTTGATTGACCTTCTGACTAAATTGCCCCCGGTGCTCTGCGATGGACTGGTGTCTCATCCTATGTATAGCCCTGTCTTGCGCCCTGTGTCTGCCGGGATAGGTTCCGCCCCCCTGCGTCCCTGTGCAGGATAGGGCGCATACTGATAATGCTGATGAACCGCGTCGCAGTGGTGAGCTTTCCATCGTGCATCACATCAGTGACCCTACGCCACTTAGAGTTCTGGAGCTCTCCTAGGTCAGTTTAGCCTTGAATGCGCACCTAGCATGGTGCGTGAACGGTCGCTCAGTGAAGATGCAAGTCGTGCTGACCACTCTTCCTCCTGTGTTTATGTAGGTTGTTTTCACACCTCGATGTATGAGAGTTGCTCTCGAGAGCCGTTCTTTCGGGAGAGCCGTATCGAGCGTTTCTCCTCTCTCTGTTGAGAGGTTGCGCTTCTCACGTGGGAACGCTCGACACAGATATCCCGAACGAGCAGCTCTGCAGAGCAATCCACCTCCTCTCCTGCCATATGGCGTTAATAGGTGCTCGCTAGCAGCACTCAACCGTACGGGATACCGAGCTCAATGTTAGCTGTATGTGGTGCTGGTCACCCAGCCACTCGCGTGCCGTGTCGCCCTTCACAGGCGCTCGCTAACGGAACTTGACCCGACAGTGTGTTAAGGCTATACACGGGAGCTCTTCGTCTCTTTGGCTTTTTTTTTGCATATGTGGAAACAAGATCTCGTGATATTTTTACGCCGCAGCATAAAATGTACCGTCTGCGGTTTGGAGACTCGCGGATTTGTATACAGCGCGCCTTTCATTGACTCCCTCAGATTGAACCGTAACTTTCTCTGTCACTCCAAGTTCTCGTTTACACAAACCCCGTTGGGACAATAGTCATTGCGATGCAGCCTGCGGATATTTCTTTGTCGGTGGGATTGCATTCCCATTTTCTATTTGTTATTTGCCGTTACGTGTGTGCGCCGCTCCAGCATGTTGGTTCAAGGGCACAGACTTTGTCTCGCTCTGTGAGTCACCGTGGTAGTTTTAAAATCACGTTAGTTAAGCCGCTGACGTCAGTCACCTCGCATTCACCATCACGTCCCCTTGACCGTTGTTGTCCTTGAGATCCTTTTAAACGCGCTCAGATTCGCACGTTTCACCAGTGACTCATCGCGAGATGCGGACTTTATCTTTCACGTTTATTTCGCTGTCACGAGTTGTACTGATGGAGGTTTTTCACGGCTCGATTCATGACGGTTGCTCTTCGGGGATGTTCTTTCGGCATAGCCGTGTCACTGAGCTATCTCCGTCTCTCCCTCGCGACGTTTCGCCTCCCACTTTGGAAGCGAGGGAGAGCGGAGGAACGCTCGACACGGCTATCGCTGTTTACGTTGGTTAGTTAGTACGTTTGTTGTATCACAGGAATCCTGCTTGCAGAGCTTGCAAGCTCACAGGGTATATTTCTGCTGTAATAATAAACATCTACTCATACTCGCTACTCTAGTAAAATCTCGGCTGCTACCAGCATTCATAGTGTCTGTCTCTCTGTCTTCCTGTCTCCGTGTCCCTGTGTCTCCCCCTGTCGCTCACGCTCCCTCCCTGTCTCCCTCCCTGCTTGTCTTTAAGGAAGTGACGGCCATCTTAGGGGACGCTGGAAGATTTTTGCCGCTCTTAAGATTGCCAGTTTCACGACCTTTCAGTGTATTCGAAGCAGCCTCAAGCATTTATTTTTTGTTGCTTTTTTATCGGTTGTTTTTTCTTTCGTTGTTGACGTGCCGTTCTCTTCGCGGCCCTTGTGCAGTGCTTTGTGACCCTCGGGTGAAAGGCGCTATAGAAAATGCTATTGTTATAGTGTACCTTCCCGGGAGCGTATGATACAGCGCAGCGCGTAACCGAGACTCGGCAGACTTTATGGCTCCGAACACAGTCGGTAACTTCCTCCACTCTGCTTTCGCCGCCGCTTTGTTCAAACCACACAACCCTTGGCAATGCACAACCAGGGAGAAAACAAAAATCAATTTATGATTTCCCCGAACAATAGCCAAATCCCCAAAATCCTATAACCTGCAGTATATTCCAGGCTCCGCAACCTTTTGAAGCTCGCTCAGAAAATGAGCATGTCAGCTACTTTGATAAATGGCCGCTTCATAGTTTTCGTTTTTCTATTTTATATATAATTTACGTTAGGAGAGGTCGAATTCTTTTATGGTTGTGCCTCGTATAAATATAATACAAGTCGGTGCCATTCCGTGCGCCACTCTTTGGTGTGGAAATGACCTTTGGTGACTTGCAAAGAAATGTATTTACATCTTTTCGCAGCCGTAGCAAGGCAGGCGCGCTGTGATTGGTTCTCGCTGAAGGACACTTGTTTACACGTTGGCAGATTTAGTGGCATTTTTCTTTCTTCGCGGCTGCTTATGGCTGCAATATTTATTATCTGCCTCCAGCGATAAGACCCATCACACATGGACAGATCCACTCAAGTATGCATGATTTAAACATTCTAGTGATCGACAGCCCATCTTTCCTTCCATTGTCAGAAACCGCTTTATCCTGTACAGGATCGCGGTGAGCAGGAGCCTATCCCGGCAGACACAGGGCGCAAGGCAGGGCTGTACCCATGATGGAACGCCAGTCAATCACAGGGCACTGGGGAAATTTAGTATGAAGGCAAATAAACCTATGCAGCAGCATGTTTTTGGACTGTGGGAGGAAACCGGAGTGCCCAGTGAAAACCCACGCGGACGCGGGGACAACGTGCAAACTCCGAGTAGAAAGGCACCCGAGCCGGGATTCGAACCCGAGTCTCCTTGGTGTAAATCCACACCTGGTCATGGACTGGGCACGGATACGGAGGCACGAAGAAATTGCAGACAGCGGGGTGAGTCAGCCATGCGGTCAGCCGGCGACAACCCACCATACACAGCTTTCCTATACATTCTGATATTATCGGCCAAGTAATTAATTGGTGTTGCTTTAGTTGTGGGAGGAAACCAGAGAACCCGCAGGAAACCCACGCACAACCGGGGGAGAAAACACACGCACTCCGCACAGGAATCGGGGCAGGACATTCTATCTGCGAGCTGAGGATGTTACTCCTGTGTGACCACCGTGCCGCCGCCAATGACAATCAAACCTGGTTGAAAAAATTACAAGCGTCGTAAGTCTGGTTGTCCGGGCGCTGTGAGAGCCAGTGTCAATCCGCGCCGTGCTGGATAACCACTGGACGATCTGTTGGTTTTTGCAATCGCTGATCTATGGCTCGGAGCGCGTCTTCATTAACGGGTAAAATGAGATGGCGTGTTGGCGCGCCGCGTAACGGGCACGTAAATCTTGCGGGTGCCGAGTCTTGAATTATTCTTCACTCTTGGGGCCAAGTGGGAGCTCTGCCAGATCGCGGCCATGTCGCGATGAGAAGGATGCTCCCTCCAGCAGGGCACACACAATTCTAATCATCCATCCATCCATCCATTTTCTAAATCGCTTGTCCTGGTGGGGATCGCGGTGGCAGCAGTCTAAGGAGAGTGGACCAGACATCCCTTTCCTCAGCAACAGATTCCAGCTCTTCCTGGGTGGGGATTCCCAGGCGTTCCCAGGCCAGCAGAAGGATATAATCTCTCCAGCGTGTCCTGGGTCGGCCTCTAGGTCTCCGCCCAGTGGACCGTGCTTGGTAGACTTCCCGAGGGAGCCTTCCGGGGGGCATCCTAACCAGATGCCCGTACCACCTCAAACTGGCTCCTCTCAATCCGAAGAAGCAGCGACTCTACTCCGAGGATGTCCCGGGTTTCTGTGCTCCTCACTTTGTCACGGAGAGTGAACCCAAAAACCCTGCGGAGAAACCTAATTTCTGCCGCTTGTATCATTAATCAACAACATTATTATTTTTTTCATACTTAGAGGTCCAGTTATCAGGTACGGTCCGCTACTGTGTACCAGTGAGAAGGCGGCCGAGGCGTTCAGTGCGGAACAGGTGGGAATGCGGGTCGTGATACACCCGCGGCGGTTAGAAATCTACTTTCACCGCTGACTATTCTTGAAGTCTGTCGGCCTGTCCACAGACCGCCGCAGTCTGTGGAAAAGCCCCGGTCAGCATTTTGTGAAATTACTTTCCATATGCAGCGCATATTGCATTATGGTCTTAATTGTTCCATCCAGTTCCTGTTGCGTGGGGCTGACGCTGCTCAGTTATGGCAACATGACTCACGGGATGCTCCTGGAAACTTCATGGATTAAGGAGCGAAGCTTGGTTGCAACGGATACTTTAAGACTGCTGCCACCGCGACCCTCACCAGGACAAGCGGTTTGGAAAATTGATGGATGGATGAACTTTAAGACGGGAGTCTGTAATGCAATCGGAGATGGTCTTAAAGACCAATAGAGTGACCCTTTTATTCGAATTTTATTTCCATTCTTTATGTTCTGAAATTAGTGGTGGCCGGTAATTGCGCTGACAATGCACGATCAAATGAAATCCGGGCAGTGCAAGGCCTCATCCTGCTCTTACGACCTTGTGCAATGGAAAGGTCATTAGTTCACATCTCGCCTGGGGGTCGACTCATCTCCTCCCTGGGACTGTTAACATTTATAATCACACTGTGGGAGCTGCTGCATGCACGACCCCGCCATGGTAAGGTGGAATGTTCCCGGCTGTAAAGGGACGAGCGGCAGCACGTCGTTGCGTGTTTGAGCAAGGATAGAGGGATGCTTTGATGTTTGTAACGCAGGCAAAGCCGGGTCGCCTTTACGAGCCTAATTATATTTTTCTCCGTCATGCGCGACTCCATTTGCGAGGCCTTTTTCACGTCAGGGGCCACCTGCTGTGAATGTAAAACCTGCCGTGGCTTTGAGAAGAGAGAGTTGAGTTACTGATGACATTATCATTTCTGTGCGAAATTACAGCCCCCCGCCCGCAGCCCTTCCCTCTGACCCCACTCCCCTCCGTCCCCCA
>JAZEWU010000011.1:5392601-5430404 GCA_036362915.1 Geotria australis | reverse complement strand
ATTTCTGTGCTCCTCACTTTGTCACTGAGAGTGAGCCCAGCAACCCTGTGGAGAAATCTCATTATCAGTGGCTGCGGGGAGCTGTTGCCTATCCTGGCAGACACAGGGTGCACAGCAGGCCTATTCCCAGTGCGGGAGGATGAGACGCCAGTCCATTGCAGGGCACCGGGGATAATTTAGGCAGGAGCGGATCTTTGGACTATGAGAGGAAACCGCCTGGCAAAACAGATATGAAGGTGATTGTGTAATTAGAGAAATTTCAAAACGGGCTTTACTAAATGGCTTTCAAAACCCGTCATTTGCAACGCAGTGAGCGTTGTGTGCTCTCAAAGGCTACATCTAATTATAATTGCCATCTATTTTCCTCTTTGTGTTTAACTTAGCACAGCAGGTTTGAGCAAAGATTCCTGTAATGGGGTGCCACCGGTAGCTTAGAAATGAAGATTATTGAAATTCAAAGGGTGCGTTGCAGACCAGACGCATTGATTCAGAATGCGAGTCGCTGCCATTGAAAATGATATACGATAGTTACACCGCCGATGGCCTCGGCGTTCGTTAAGACCTGTCAATGTTACGGATCCTATGGCCAGAGACGAGTCAGCCGTTTTCAAGGGTTTAAGGACAAATCCGCTACAATTACAACCCTGCACTGTAATAGTATATATTTACAACATGCAGAATGCATTAATGAGTGGTAATGATTGCACTTGGGAGTAGTCAGGGGACCGGTGGCGCAGTGGTTAGCGCACTGCGTTCTCAACCTGACGACTAATTTCGATTTAATAATAACAATACATACATTGATGTGGGTTTTCACGGCTCGTTTCATGACGGTTGCTCTTCAGAGCTGTTCTTTCGGGATTGCCGTGTCACTGAGCGATCTCCTTCTCTTCCTCGCGACGTTTCGCCTCACACGTTTGAAGCATCATCAGGCGTTCCGGTTGTATGTGACTGTCCCGCGGAGAGACTGGCCCCTTCCATATGCACGTGGAATGGCCATTATCGGCTCAAGGCCACCAACAGAATCGAACACAAGCCAGGCCGTGTTTGAGCAGAAGAGATTTTGACTTTTGCCTTTGCCATGAAATATAAATGAAGGTAGGTTTTCTAATTTTAAAACGACCGCTGTTGACATCACCGTTTGAGCGTATAGCAGTCACTGTGGGGTGTATTTCGGAGCAAGCTATTTATAAATATATATTTTTTAAAGTAATTGAATCCTGCTTAAACATAACACCACTCTGACGTTATAGTCTCCCTCATTTAATCAAAGTCCAAGTTGACATTGAGACGTGGCGTGATAAAGGGTAATCTCAAACTCGGTCGCATTGCCTTGTTAACGTTTAGGTCAATTTAAATAAGACGATATAAATAATAATAACAACGCAACAGCCTCCGTGTTAAATAACCCAGCGTGCACTATCGTACGAATCCGTATTTAATTTAAGAATCACCCCCATGCGTGTGCTCTAACAGGGCACTACCAAAACAATCCGAGATTCATGTTGTCATCTTTTTGTAAATGCTAGGGTGTTCTTAATTAAGCACTCGCAAAGGGCGGACTATAATTACACCTTGCCTAAATGGCACTGTGCATTCCGCATGACCGGCAGGAACTGGCTAAACGAGTAGACTAAGCGAGCTGTGTGTTAAAGTATTAGGGTCTCGGCAGCGTTTACCATTGCGAGCTAAGGCAAATCCGCGATCCGGTTAGGGGGGAAAATCTGCAAACGGGAAAGATCCGGTCCGAAAAGTTCTGGTGTACCTGTAACTGGCAATCGGCTTTCAAGAGCTTTATAAAAAAACAAACTTGCAACACTTTTATTTAAAAAATTCCCATAAAACGACATTGTCACGATATATTAGCATCGTTTGAGTCAGCACCCTTAAAAAATGTTCAAAGGTAGCGCTTCATAGGCCAAGGTAAAATATTTATTTAAAAAGTTCGGTAAAAAAATGCTTAGTTTCCAAACTTTTAATTCTCCAGCTCTGAGCATAGATTTAGTTATACTTATGCCAAGTTTCACCTTTGAAACTCTTCTCTAACATCATCAGAATGTATATTGTTCCCACTGCCACTGAAGTCTTACAGCGCGTGAAGATAATACGCATGCAAATGCATGAGTAAGCATGCAAATCAGTCCGCTTCACCACTCGTCTACTTTTGGGGGGATTTAAGCGGCATTATGCTGATGTGTATCGCCATGCAGATACATGTGTGTATATGCTGAGAGTGGCATTTAGTGTGCAACAAACTAAAGCCGGAATTGTGTGTGGAAAGTGCCTCTTAGCCGTTTTAATCTAGTTTTGATCGCGCTTGATGATTTCAATTAAAATAACTTCCTTATACAGGAGCCGGGTGTTTAGCACGGGGTGATATTTGCAGCAGCAGGAAGCTCTTATAATGCCGGGAGATTGTAGCTCTCCCAGCCGAATCCAAGCCATTTAGTCAGTTTTTATTTAAGTTGGAAGGAAGCAACAGTTGAGCTACGCAGCTCTTTTTAACAGTTGTCCAGCGGGGAGGTGTAAACAAGTCGCAACATGTTAGGACACCAGAGGTAAGTTAGTCAGGGCTATTAACCTAGGCACCACGTCTTTGGACGGTGAGTGGAAAACGGAGTACTCAGCGAAAACCCACGCGGCCACGGGGAGAGAACATATACATTTCAATCAGAAAGCCATCCGAGGGGGGAATCGAACCGGGGACCTTGCTGTGAGGCGGCTACGCTGCCCCGCTACCCGCTACCATTTAAGAGCTATGTTATTGCATGTGTAGAGACCTTGTGAAAGGCTGTCGTCGTTGTCAGCTCGGGCGAGCGGGATGACGTCACTGAGAACTATGACGTCTCGCGGGAGGATGACGGAGGGAGAGAGCGGGAAAGAGAGAGACGCGAATGGTGGGAAAGAGAGAGGACTGGCACAGAGAAGTGTTTGCTTTGCACCCCTCTGCCGGCTGTACACCAGGCGCCCCGGGCCGGCAACTCGCCGGTTCTCGCAGGCCGCGCTCCCCATCCTCCCCGATGATGGAACCTTGAGTCGCCACCGATGAGCGCCATGACACGAGGCATCCTCCCCGCCTCCTGGGCTGCTCGGATGTGCTCGGCAACCCACGTAGAGCTTCGTTCATCGGGCTGTGCAGGTGGGAGATAAACTCTGCAGATGAAGAGGCCCCGCGGCTGTCCTTTGACGCTGTGAAACGATCCATGGGTGGACCCAGCCTGACTGCGGCTCAAGAAATTTCATCCTTGATCCGTAAGCAGCCGTTCAGGGACTCTCATCTGCATAACATAACCATCTATAAATGCATTTGCTATGGTTTCAACCTTTTGGTCAGGGAGAGCCCAAGCCATTGGCCATCTAGTGAGGTACTCGACCCCAACCAACAGCACCCGGTTTCCTCTGGAGGTGGGTGGAAATGGTCCCAATATATCCAGGGCTACCAATTCGTTAACGCGAGACACCAGAATTGGCTGCAAGGGTGGCACAACACGTTTTCAAGAAGGCTTACGGCGTAAACAATCAACACATCCCCGTATGTACTGTTTAACGTCAGTCGTCATGGACGGCCAATAATTTGCCCGTTTCAAAGCACCCAAAGTTTTAGCCTCTCCCAAGTGAAACAACTTATTGTCATGCGCCTCTTGCAACAAGTCGTGGCGCAACTGCTTTGGTACCACTAAGGTGCGGCGTTGATGTATCGCGTCGTCATACATTAACAGGGAATTCCATGTGACAAAATCCTGTGGTTGTCTGGAGTCACTATCGGCTGGACGATTTTTAACGTCCTCGAGAATTTGCAGCAATTGCTCATCAACATCCTGCTGACGAATCCACTCGGACCTAGGCAAGCCCAAGTCGACGTCACCTTGTACCACCAAAGCAGGGGCCAACCGGTTATATAATTGTTGTTCGAGGTTTGTTTATTGTTTTTACACGTAGCTATGCATTCATTCATTGTCATAAACCGCTTAATCCTGTACAGGTTTGCGGTGAGCAGGCGGTTATCCTGGCAGACACAGGGCGCAAGGCAGGGCTATTTCCCAGGGTAGGACGCCAGTCCGTCACGGGGGAACCGGTGGCAAACCAGTCAACAGGTCAATTAACCTATGCAGCCGCGACCCTGTAAAGCATTAAGCCATTTCTGAAAAAATAGATGGATGGAGCAGGCTTTCTTTGGTTTATTCCACACCCGTCCTGTCGTTCGAGCAAAGAACAAAAAACAAAAAGACGGAGCCGCTCGCTGGAGACGCCGAGGATGCCGCTCGCTCCCGAAATAGCGACTCAGTGACACGGGCCGCAGGGGCGCCGTGGCGTAGTGCGGGACACGCGTGTGTAATGTGGCCCGCGCGGGGGCAGGCCTGGGGCGCGCTGGGCCGTGCGGGGTGGATCCCGTTACCCGCCGCGCCTCTCCCCCTCCTCTCCCCGCGCAGCACCCGAGCGCCTCTTTCTCTCAATCGCCTCGGCGCGCGTCGCCTGAAGGCTTGGGTCTCGCGTGTGCGTGCGTGGGTGGGTGGGTTGGTGCGTGAGTGAGTGAGTGGGCGCGTGGGTGAGTGGGGAGCCGCGGCCCAGTCGTTAGCGCGCTGGGCTACAAACCTGACCACCCGAGTTCGAATCCCGCGCACGGCCAACAGCAGTGACGATTTTTCTGAACCGGTCCTGGGACCTGCCCTAGGTCGACTCAGCCTCAAATGAGTACCTAGTGCGGTGTATAAACATTGCCAGTAGAGAGACAAAGGTGACCGACCGGTCGTGGTGATGGTCACCCACTCGGTCGTGTGTTGTGTCTGTGTCGACCTTCATAGGTGCTCGCTAACGGCACTTGCCCCTACAGTCTGCTAAAGCTACGCGGGTGACCTTTGTCGTGCGTTGGTGGGTCAGTGCGTGTGTGAGTGGCCTTCACGTGGCCTCAAGGTGCATATAATAATAATAGCATTTATATAGCCTGGCACAGGCGCCGTGGTGACGTCACCGCCACTTAGTGGCGAATTGCGATGGTTGTTGCTGTGTGAGTGGGCGCGTGCATGGGTGTTGTGCGTGAATAGGTGAGTGCGTGCGTGGGTGAGTGAGCGCGCGCGTTTGAATGGACGCGTGGGTGTTGGAGCGCGTGTGAGTGAGCGGTGCGGCGCTCTGTACAGAAGCGGGCGAGAACGATCACCGGAACGAATTGATTGGAGGGTGACTAAGAGTTGGAGGGTGACTCAGATCGTAGCGGCATTCTGCTTCAATCCCACAGCCGCTCCGCTGGGTATCTTGCGACGGAGGCACGTGTTCCCATGGTCACATTGTGGTCAATTTCTGTAGGGGTCTTTTGTTTTCTGGCCGCAGGCCGGATTCTAATATGCGGTTCCGGCTATAACAACACGGGTGCAGAATAACATAGCCTTTTGTGAACACGTGCGTGTTTGAGGCAGGCGTAATGTCGGGGCACCGTTGCATAGGTCAGAGAGATGGACCTTAATAAAGAAAATAGAAAACAAGAAGCTCCTCGGCTGCTCTGCATGTAGTGCGTGCAGAGGATGGCACTAAACAAACGGATGGTTTGATGCGGGCGGCACGGTGGCGTAGTGGGTAGCGCTTCCGCCTCACAGCAAGAAGGTCCCGGGTTCGAATCCCGGCTCGGGGGCCTTTCTGTGTGGATTTTGCATATGCTCCGCGTGTCCGCGTGGGTTTTCGCCGGACACTCCGGTTTCCTCCCACCGTCCAAAGACATGCTGCCAGGTTAATTGGCGTACTGACTAAATTTCCCCAGGCGCCCTGCGATGGACTGGCGTCCCATCCTTGGTGTTCCCTTGCCTTGCGCCCTGCGTCTGCCGGGATAAGCTCCGACTAAACGCGACCCTCTAGAGGATTAAGCGGTACAGATAATCAATGATTAAATAAATTCATGTCACCAATAGTGTTTGCTCATTATTGCTCGTCTGAGCTGGAGGACACGGTGACGTCAAACGAGCGCCGACAAATGACGAGACGTCTCCGGCATGGTAACATGTATAAATATTTATTTCTCGCCGTTAAACAGGTATGCTGTATGACAGTTGTATAGCGCACAGTCTTGACGTTTAACACACGGAGGCTCGGTATCGACACTGGCAATGATCGGAGGGATTGTACACAGACCGAAAAACATCCAATGCCGAAGCGTTTGCATATTCTAACATGCTTGATTTGATAACGTACTGTACATTGCACAGGTAGTGTTATATGTCGACTATAGATAGATACATGTCGTATTGAGTGTCTGAACGCCCCGGGTTTGTTGTTGCGTAGCACTGCTGCTACGTACAATCCCACCACGTTTGCGCTAATTAAGCAATGAAACACTTCTTTTTTTTTTTACAGCGTTGTTATTTTTAACGGTTATTTTTTTGTAAAAATACCATCATAGCCACGAGGTGTTACGTTTACACGCCTTATACGCGCGTCGTATACACGCGCGCGCGCACTGCCCCCGCTGTGGAGAAGTACGCTGAGCGTATATAATACCGAGCGTATATACCTAGATGTTTTTATGCACTGCTCTACTTCAAACGACTGTCACGTTCAGTGTTTTTTTCTTCTTCTCAATATACGTATTCTTTTTTGTTTTACCTATGTGTGCATATAATTGCGGTAAATATGATACAATACACGGAGAAAAATTGTATTGTGCATGCTCGACAGTTTGACGTGATGGACAAGACAGGTATCCTAACGTAGACCACATCATGGAAAGAACTTTCATCGACGCTTTTTACTCGGCAGTTTACACTTGAAGAATCAAATCATAGGCAAAGGAAACAAGCACGCCAGCGAAGGTTCTTCGCGCATTTAACGCAATTTAACGTTTGGACATTTGGACCTGAAACGAAACGTTCCAAATTTTTTTGTTTCTTACACGCATAATTGTATCTGTTTTCAAAAATGTCATCGTAGATTTGAAGGAGAAAAATTAAACCCACGCTGAACAAAATTCAGAGGAGGAAGCAGGGAAATCCCAACGTGATATTTGGACAGGTCTTGTCATGCACACCATGCAATAAAAGTAAACACAGTACAGTACTTATACGCGGCAATATTATTACAACAAGGATGTCATTGCACTCTATTACTGTCAAGGTTTAAACCTTACCTCTCTCAGTCGTCTAGTACGGTTGTTGTTGTTTTTTGTACAAGTGGACCGACAATGTCGAGTCTAAGTAGTACGCGTTTGAGGATTTGGAAGATAAAGTGATTGGTGCCAAAGTGAATGAAGTGAACGGCAATCCGCATCCTTTCCTACATCGTGCCCTCAGCTACCGCTGAATCATTCCCAGCTGCGTTAGTTTATCCCAGTAGTAGCTCCCAGACTAATTACTTCGCTCTCCGTTATTATTGTCGTAAATTAATTTCACTTTAGCAATGTGTTAATGCAAAAGAAATTATAATAATCCTTTAGCACCTACTTCCAACGTTACTTTATCAACAGTGAAACGTGCCACTGAAAATGGCAACTCCTGTTTGGCAACATTTCGTTAACAAAGGAGCAGATATGGGCGTACATCTACGTTCAGGCCAATGACCCTTCTACGTTCAGGCCAATGACGTTCAGGCCAATGACCCTTGGGCACAGCATGTAGAGAGGCGAGAGATGAAGGGTGCCTCTCTATGGTGCTGTGAATGCTGAACTCTGAATAAGGGCCATTCCCTGAAACGTTGCCCCTTGTGAGAATTGCTCTTTTCGAGCGTTCCTCCTCTCTCCTTCGAGACGTTTCGCCTCCCACGTTGGAGTTGAAAGCCTGATGATGCCTCCAAAGTGGGAGGCGAAACGTCAGGAAGGAGAGAGGAGGAACGCTTGACGTGGCTATCCATAAAGGGCAGTTGTTAAGAGCGATTGTCATACATTGAGTCGTAAAAGATTACACCAATGCATTGCCTCTTGCATGCTTTTCGTTTAAGGCAGCGTTATTGATGAATGTGCCGAGTATTTGCTGTTGGTGTAGTTTGTGATTTTGCACCGTTGCCAACGGATTATCATGACATACTTTGAATATTTTATGACCGTCTATGTATCAATTGGTACTGACGTGATTGTCATCGTGGATATCATCATCATCATCCAGTTACCTCTATGGGGAAACTAAGTAATTTTTTGTCAACTATAAAAAATGCACATCATGGAATTAAAGTAAAAGCGCTACTTAAACAATCGCCATTGATAACTTCACAGCGGCACATAAGATGAAATGTGAAGATATGTTAAAGCAGTGGTCAGATGGGGCTACAAGACCGGCCCAACCCCCTGTGAATGTGGAGAAGCAGACCATACTATGGAACACTGCCTTGTCTGTGCTCTACGACCGAACCTCTGCAGCTCAAAAGACCTTGCGGAGTTCAATGAAAATGCAAGGGGCTGTGTAAGGAAATGGGAAACTGTAATTTGACCATCGCGCTTTGAAGAATTGCAAAAAAGAAGAAGCGGTGAACTAAATGATATTAAAACGAGCATATGTACGTGGATATAATTTACAGATGATCAAATAAGTGTGAAATTAGTGTGCATGATACAGTACAACATTCCGTGATATCATCTTCCAAATCCTGTAGAACGAATGGGACAGCTGTTCCTAAAAATCCCCTCAAAAAACGTAACCGTATCACCGATAGCGCTGTAGCAAAAATCATTTGACGAATCCCTACCGCATTAATACGCTCATTCCAAAGGAGTTCACGATACTGGCCAAGGCCGTAACACTTGGGTTATCGACGTTGCTTCTGCAAAGTAGAGCGGTGGAGGTTTTCAATATTCGCCGACACGACAGTCAATCACAGCCCCGGCCACAAAGTGATGCGTTCCTTTGTTAACGGGAAGTATTTCTAGCTTTTTGGCAAACGTGCCGTTAGCGATGCGTGTGATGAGCGCGCCACGTGGGCAAAATTTACACTCGCAGATCTGCGAAAGGCTTTGCTTTGTGCACTTAACGTCGACAGAAACTTCGGAGCCATCGTAGTTTGCGTACGCGTTCCTCCAACCGCCACGTGGCGGGCCAGTTCTAGTCAATCGCTTTTCGCTCGCACGAAAAAAACACATACATCCGAGCGGTTACACACGGGTAGCTCCAGTGCAGCAGACAGTGTCTTCAAATGTGTGGTCTCCATTCTTTGGTGATCACGGCGGGACTTGCTTAATACATTCATGGGAACACGCGTGTCTGTGTGTGTTAGGGTTGACCTTTTACGAGCCTTGTGCTACAAACGTCTCCCTACTCCCCCGGCGTCGTCACACAAGCGGTACGAACAATTTTCATCCGGTCGGCACCCTCGAAATTAAAGACGCGTCAGAAGAACAACAAAAAATTAAACACACATTAGACAATACCCTGGCTTATCTCGGACACCGGTACGGTCTTCCCTTTACACACCCTTTAAAATAGCGGATTTTTGAAAAAATAAGTTAAATTCGTTATACACAGTTATTTCCGTAAAGTCGTTTCGCTGTACACGTTGAGACGTTACCACTCGGGCAGCTCTTACGTCGGTGGTGATGGCGGCGGTGGTGGTGACGGTGGTAGTGGTGGCGGTGAGGCCTCCTCCTTCCCCTGTCGTTTGTCCGTGACTAAGGGTCGTCGACAGGCGCCGAACGCGAGCGTCTGTTGCGCCGGCTCGAGGCTGAAGCCCAATTCCCCGGCTCCGACCTCGACGGTGCCTTCAGATTATGGTCGGGATGGGGGAGCGCGACCTTCGCAGCGGGCACGGAGAACTGTAGGGCGTGCTGAGGGGTGAGATGCCCAGCGGGTTTCCAGCCAGGCCGGTAATGTTGTTCAAGCTTCGTGACTTTTCGTAACCTTTGTTCCGAGAGAATGCATAGACAGATTCACGGCAATGTCCTTTTGAGTCAAGGGTCAACGAGGCAATGCAAAAAACGCGAGTCAAAAAACGTCAAAAGGAGAAATCCACGAGTGCGCACGTCACACAGAGTCATCGCTTACAATTACAGAGATGCGGGGCAGAGAAAGGGACGGCACAGGCCGTCTATAAATCATCATTGACAGACTTGGCAAAACAAAGCGAAGAGTCAAACAGGGCGATATTCATGCCAGGAGAATACATTTCGAGATGATCATCGACGGATCGGGCGGCAAGGCCTTGGGTCCGTAGATTCGCACAGTTGCAAGCAGGCAGATATGTTTCCGTCCACATCGATCCGACCGTTTAATATCAATTCATGCGCGAGGCAATTCAAGCACGATGCAGTGTTCACTTTGATCGCAAGCGCAAGGACATCTTTAGAGCAGGTTTTTTTTTTTGACCCGCAGGGTATGTCGTGTTCATTGTGAAATTAATTACTCTCCATCAGCGCTCTTGGACTCACTACAGATAACGCCCTCCTTCCTTTTAATTGACTGTTGCTCTTCCCCGGCACACGGGGGGGGGTAGAATCAAAATAATCACATCAATGGTGCACGCGAAATGCATAAACATGATGTTTCGATGCGGCGAATTGGACTGTGTTGTACCAGCAACAAAGCCATCAAAGGCTCGGAAACTAAAACAGTCGACATGTCGTACCATTAGCATATACAGTTGTTGGAATACCGTACCGGATTGGATAAAGAATTTTATTATTATTATTACTATGCGGCCTTTGATTAAAAAAAAATTGGTGCAGCTTTGTGATGTCACTCAGCTTGGCTATTTCGTTTTTCGACGCTCGCATACGCGCGTTGTTAAAATATCGTGCCGCGCAGCCCAACGCGCTGCACTTACTGCTGCACAGCGGGAATGACGGGACGGTTCCATTTCTACATTTACGCGGAGCGTCGGAATCCAATGTGCAGGTCCCAAAACAACGCCGAGCGATTGCCGGCCTCTCCAGACCTACGAATGTCACTGGCTCCCCGCGAGCGCTAATGTACACGTGCATTCGATCACAGCCATGCGTCAGGAAATCGGCAACATTCCCGGGATTAAGCGCATCCGTTTGATGAGCGAAACGGGCCGGCGTGGGATTGGGTGGGGAGGGGGTTCAGTCAGTCAGTTTGCGTTTAAGCTGGAAAGAACCGCTCTTGTTTACAGTTGTCCAGCGGGTAGCGGTAAGCAGGTTACGACATCTCAGGGCACCGGGAGGGGGTGACGGGGTCTATTTAGTCTGGACAATTAACCTAGGCAGCATGTCTTTGGACTGTGGGAGGAAACCGGAGTACCCGGCGAAAACCCACACGGACATGGGGAGAACATGCAAACTCCACACAGAAAGGTACCCGAGCCGGGAATCCAACCTGGGCTCGTGTTGCTGTGAGGCGGCAGTGCTAATCACCGCTTCCACCGTGTCACCAGTTTGCTTTAATAATTACAGAGCCAATGTCACAGTGTGGACAATAGTACAAATGTACATTTATAGTTTAATGTTCAATATGAACTTTATGGATAACTGGAAATAATTCGTTCAACTGAATTGGCCACACGTTAACAAAGGCGCTAAAATAAACACGCTCATGTAGCCCATTGTGGAAATCAAAGTAAGGATGGTTTAATCCCAAAGCAGCCACATGGCTTTAAATTGACACATACAGACTGGCTTACACGTAAGCTTGAGTTTGTCTGTTTAACCCTTTCGGTCGTGCCAAGATGTTTCACTTTCCGAGCATATTTATGTACTCCACACAGTGTGCTGTATACATAGTCAGGACATCAAATACCCCTTTAAGGTCATGCCAGTTGAACTTTTCGGTGTCTAATTCATGTCTATTTGGTGTGTTGAGATCTTACCACTTGTTCCATTTCCAGAAAGGGTAAAACCTCGCATATTTTTTCCATCATTTGCATACTGGCGAAAAGGTACCCAGAGACTGATACCAGTTGTTTACCAAATGCAACGAGGTGGGATTTGTTGCCCAACACTGGCACAAGTATGGAAAAGCGTGCAAAACACCAACGGCACACATTAGTGTTAATTTAACGGCAAAGTGAGATATGAATGATTTAGCGCAGTGCCAACGTCAGGCATGATTAACGTCTCCTGTTCCAATGAAGCCAACTTAGCCGGTGTGTTTCAGGCATGTCCGCACACTAGTCGGTTATTTATTTTTTTAATAAAACGGCGTTTACGGACATTCAAAGTTGGAGATTCGAACAATAAGGAAAGGTGAAACAGATTTATCTCGTGTAATTTCAGACAAAACGTACTTTCTGTGTCTCAGGAGTAACTGACTATGGCTTGCGAAAGTGAAAGGTAGTTGTAAGCGTTCCTCTATAGATATATATAAATATTTTTTTCTCATTTGCAGATGCAAATAGAATCCACCGCGTTGTGGCTTGTGAGTGAATTCACACGCAGCGACATTGCACATTGCAATTATTTTACGTTCATCGTGTTCCTACAAGGAAATGTAATACTGTGGCCATCTCTCAGTCGTTCCTAGGTGCCAAAGATGATTCCTAAGTGCGACAAAGAGGTCACGCAGGTACGGGTTTGCAGCTCGCTAGAGTGGCGCAGTGGTCACATCTGCGCTTCACAGAAAAAAAAAAGGAGTTTGTCTGTCCTCTCTCCCTGTTCTGTGTGGGTTTCCTCCGGGTTCTCCGGTTTTCACCCATAGCTAAAACCACTCATTGATTAATTGGCCGATAACATCGTAATATATTGGACGCAATGTCTGGCGGGTTGGCGCATCTAGGTTACCTCGCACCTCTGAGTCGTTCTCCCGTCGAATGAATACCTTCGACATTGAATGAGTATGTGCCACGCGGTTATACATTGTATTTATCATTGTTATTAAATTTGGCACCATTTAGACTCGTAAGAAATTGGCAACAGAGAAAATAAATACGTGAAGTCTTTCAGACTTAAGTAAGACGAGCATAATATGTATCATTATTTTCGCATTTTAAAATGATTACACTACTACTCCGAAGTGGATTGCTTGCGGCACTATAATTTATACGTCAAATTAAATCTCCGATATAGGTCACAGGTCACCGTATTTACAAAAGGTTCCTCCGTGAAATGTTGTGAGGATGATGGAAGAATGGTCTATGACGTGGTTCCAGTTGAGTCTGCTTTGCCAGTGTTTTCGTTTTGTATTATTACACACGTGGGTGAAAAAATATGTCCGGTTAAAAAACATTGAGGAGTACAACCTAGATTCGCATTATAATGGAAAACAACTCTAGTATTTATCAAAACTATACCTATTCTACAATGTATTAGAAACGATAGCAGCCGTGAAGCAGTTATATACAGAATGTTAAACTTATTATAATTGTGTTGCGATTCATGTTAATATCATAATAACGTTCATATGTTCGTTGGATATGAAATATTAATTTTTTAGAAGCAAAACAAATATTTTGTGGAATATTTCTTCTTGTTTTTCACGACACCCTCCTAATAACATTTTAAATTTGCTCATGTTTTCCTTCAACAAAATTAGCAAACGAGATCTGAAAAGAGCCGTCAGCATTTAGGAATAGAATGTACAATTTCCCCTTTGACTATTGAGCCACATATAACACGATGGGAAAACCCGGGACACATTACACACCTTCAGCTGATTCCCTTTCACGGTTGATCTCACGCGGATGATATACGACAGTCGGGAGCCCTGTGCCTGCCTACCTACCAAATAATCGGTGTCATAGCTGTGTCTTACACAACCAAGTGCGACACGATACGTTTTAAGACTGGCTTTCTGCACCGTCAGTGGTGCCCTAGAAAACTACATGAACTGGGGAACGAGGTGCAAGTGTTGAAATATGTTGAAATTTTAGATTCAAACCCGGGATCTCATCAGTGTTGCTCTTAAGCCACTTAGCCACCTTCCTAAAATATCTAAACATTAATAAATTAAGTGGGAAATTATATTGCCTAGGATATATATTCCAATTACTGTATACAAATATTATGAGACGCTTTGAAATTATTATTTTCTAGCGTAACATTCTGAATGTCTCACAACAATATTAGCGTGCGCGATTCATGCCAGCCCGTTATGTTACAGTGCGCGCCGCGGTTAGCAAACTAAAAATTGAGCTTCTTGTAAACCTACACTATGCGTACACTGTACTGACTACAGAATAGATACCTTACTACTTTTTTTTTGCATTAACGATATTATTACTATTAATTGTTCTCTTCAAAATAGCATTTGCATATAGTTACGAGTGATGCAGCGTCCTACGTCAAATACGTAATCTAGTATGCACAAACAGTGTTACCGTACATTTATATTATTGCGAGGTTCCAAACGAAGCGTTGCCGCGAGCTCAGTGGCTGTGCTCGGTGGGATCGTAGCGGGGTACGTGTGACGGCGTAGGTGCGTACGCGGTACTTGGGCGGCGACGCACGGCTCGCGCTATCCAGCCGGCGCGCCACCGCGTGCTACACAGCTCAAGCCAAACGCGACGTCGTGTTCGTAGCCGCCGAGGCTCTTTGCTCGTTGGAATAACGCGTGTTTAGGAGGAGTGATCGAACGGCCTGTGGCCCCACGGGGTGAGAGTAGCTTCAATTGCTTCCAGGTATGGTCGTTTCGCAACTCCACTTTCCACCTGGACTGTTTTTGAATGCTTCGGTATAGTGTACCGGACCGTACCGGATTGCTTTCACCTCTGCTTGCAGGTGCTTATGGGGCTTGCTCCCGATTCTCAAAACTTTCATATTTCCACATTTCCATCAAAGTACTGCCCTATGAACTCAGTGACCCGACTTTGACTTGTCACCAAGGCTGCCCCTAATGGAAAATGACCCAATCCTGGCCTCCCAACCTCTGTTTCGCCACCCTGCACTAACCAGCACGGTGAAGTATGGCCAATCAACCCACACGGCTAATACGGTGCAGCCCAGCCTTTTGTGAATGTGTACACGATTGCAAACACCTATGACGTTTGCTCTTCAGAGCTGTTCTTTCGGGATAGCCGTGTCGAGCGGCTATCGCGAAAGAACAGGTCCGAAGAGCAAGCGTCATAAATCAAGCCGTGACAAACCTACATCAGTACAAAACACCTGTGAGTTGATAACTTCGCAGTGGAGCGGTTACATTTGTAATCTATACAACGTACCCTTATCTAAAATGTCATCCTCTTGCAGCAGTAGCTCTCCTGTGTCGTGTCGCGGGATTTTCGATCACTCCTTGCCACGCGTGATGCTGCTAAGTCTGCACGTCTGCATGTTGATTGCGCTAGGCGAGTCGGTTGGCTCGCTCCGCTAGCTAAATGATGTCGCCTCATCGGTCTGCCTCTGACGAGACTGGCGGGACGCACGGGTGAAAGGCGCTATATAAATGCTATTATTATTATTATCGCGAAAGAGCAGCTCTTAAGAGCAATTCGTGTGTTTGTTGTAAATGTATGCCCTATGTGTATTTTCTCGATGAGTTAACATTATCACGGGGGTAACTAATGCGGCCCATCACGCGTGCTGCTGACACACGGCTACTCGTGTCAGTATGCCCTTGATGAGCGCTGGCCACAAACACCAAGACAAAGACAAAGATCCCCCGTATAGCCTTAGCAGAATGTAGGGTCACGTGCTGTTAGCAAGCACCTATGAAGGTCGACACGGCACACGAAGAGGTGGGTGACCAGCACCACGCCCGGCCGCCTTTGCATCCCTAGTGGCAATGTTTACACACCGCACTAGGTACTCATTTGAGGCTGAGTCGACCTAGGGGAGGCCCAGGACTGGTTCAGAAAATCGTCACCGGTGCTGGCCGCGAGCGGGATTCGAACTCGGGTCGCCAGGTGTGTAGCCCAGCTTGCTTACCACTGAGCCACCGCTCCCCAGGCACTCACTCCTACAGCCACCTAAACGCTTTAACGGAGTTACAGATTCCCCTTCATTATTAGTCACATGCAATGGCTACTGTTGTCAGCCGAGCAGTGAGTGAGCTCATGACTTAAAGAGTGTCAGTTAAAATCCTAAGCAAGGTTGGCTTCACCCATCATCATTATCATCCAGCCAAGTAGTGCTGTAGTGACTAACAATATGGATGGTTGTGAGTTGGAATCCTGGTCGGAGGTGGACTGAACCTATCATCCCTCTGTGGTTGATAAAATAGGTACTACTTTGTGGGAAGCCAGCCTCAGCGACCTACGTATGTATCACATAGCCCCCTTACCAGGTGAATGTGGATTTTCATCCATGACTCAGGGCCGCTAACCAAGATAAGTGCCGTCTCAATATGTTCATTGATCAGGAGGACACTTTATATTTAGATGTGCGCTCACTATGTACGTTCATATATCAGGTATGGTGCAAGCGTGCACATCTGTGCATTGCACATGCACCGATTTCATATATCGTCGTGAATGTGCGCGTGTGGCTAGCCCGGGCAATGCACCTCTCTTGAACGAGAGCTCATCCCAGGTGACTTGGTGTAACGACTTATTAATAAACGATCGCACGCAGACACGAATTTCCTTTCACGCGTTTGCGTTTGGTGAGAGATTGGCGACTGGCCTCGTGGAACTGTAGAATGTGTCCGTGACGGACCGACTGGCACAGAATCAAGTAATTTGCTACCATTACCCTGTGCTGCTGCCACTTTACCCCTAATTTATTAGGTAAACGCACCCATTCGGAAATGTTTATAAAATCTGAACACGTTCGACAATAACGCCGTGGTCTTGAAAGGAAAAAAGTATACATAACGTAAGACGTTTCGGGCAATGGGCCTTCTTCATAGCCCGTAAAGTTAATCACACCTAAACGGTCTAGGAAGAACAGCCGTTGCCAGAAACATAGTCTATTATTATACTCATATATTTGTTTTCTTTCTAAGATCACAGTGTTATATTATCGATGAAATGTGTTGGGTATTTTATTTTTTTGTACATTTTACGTTTGCAACTTGTGCGTAACTTGTCCATGCTGCGTCATCAATTAATGAGTTTGATTTAGGAGAAGGGTGATGATCTTGGCAGCTGAGCGTTACAGCTGCGCGCTGTGTTGATTTCATCGGGCGAGAGGCCCAGGTCAGCGATAGCTTCCAGAAGCACCGGAGCGAAATCGTTCCCAGCCACCTTTCAGAATGCCCTTGACACGTGCTTATCCAGAAGATCGAGCTCGTGCAGCATTTAACGTTAAGGTTTTCGTTAAACTTTGTTATTTATTCGAAGGAGGTTCTGAATGAGCCTCGTTCGCTCGACGTTGAAAGGTTACTTACTTGTTAACGCTCGAATGACTATTTTTAACGCTCGGGCCTGAACGTTCTTTGAGAACAGCTACGATGGCTGGAATTGGATAATTGACATTGGTAATTCAGTCCGGATTAAAATGTAGTCTAAATCTGGCTCAACGTCACTCTTGAATCGAGTCGAGTGTTTAACAGCTGCTCCGAAAAATCAACAAAAACACTGCTCTTCTCTTGGCTTTAACGTGTGTGTGCGTGCGTGTGTGTGCGCGGTTTGTAGAGGTCATGCACATTCATACCGGTATTATCCCATACAGTATTATACTTGATTGCACATAATATTTTTTCGATTACCACTCCTTTGACTGTACCCGCGTGGCATCCACTGCGCGTAAATGACGTTGTCCGCTTGGGTAACGATTACCATAGTCATATCCATTACTCAACTTGAAAAAAAGACATACGATTCCACCAAAACATTCAGCTTTGTGGTCGTACATATGCAGACACGTTTCAAGCTAGACACAGCGACACTAAAGCCGTAGGCACGTAGATTTACGTCGGATAGGTGCACATACAGTAAAGGACAATACCGATATTTTTCCGATAACGGATTTTTGTTAGTGCATTCAGTTCGAGGAAGGGTAGGAGGAGGAGAGAGTCGGACGTTCAGAGAGCCCGGGATATTATTTGACATGCACACCGCAGAGTAAGGAGCGCAGGAGCAGGCAGGAGGATGGGTAACACAACGCAGCCGCGTAAGAAGCATGCTCAGACGAGCCGATTGGCACACTGAATCCATCCCCTACCTTGTCTATTAAGCTCTGAAATCTCCTCTTTAGCGAGGGGGCAGGTGTCGCTCTGCGTGCTGTGGCACGACGAGTTCACGTCGGACTTGCAGAAGTGCGGCGAGCCGACCTGTGGCGGCCGCGGGATGTGCTTCTTCTTTTTCTTTGGCAGCTTCTGCTTGGCCATGGCCAGCGAGTAGTACATGCTGAAGTTGTTGACGATGACGGGCACGGGCATCGCGATGGTGAGCACGCCGGCCAGCGCGCACAGCGCGCCCACCAGCATGCCCGACCACGTCTGCGGGTACATGTCGCCGTAGCCCAGCGTGGTCATGGTCACCACCGCCCACCAGAAGCCGATGGGGATGTTCTTGAAGCTGGTGTGGTTGCTGGCCGTCGCGTCGGTCGGGCTGGCGCCGAAGCGCTCCGCGTAGAAGATCATGGTGGCGAAGATCAGCACGCCCAGCGCCAGGAAGATGATGAGCAGCAGGAACTCGTTGGTGCTGGCGCGCAGCGTGTGGCCCAGCACGCGCAGGCCCACGAAGTGGCGCGTCAGCTTGAAGATGCGCAGGATGCGCACGAAGCGCACCACGCGCAGGAAGCCCAGCACGTCGCGAGCGGCCTTCGACGTCAGGCTGCTGAGGCCCACCTCCAGGTAGAAGGGCAGGATGGCCACGAAGTCGATGACGTTCAGGTAGTTCCTGACGAACACCTTCTTATCCGGGCAGAAGACGATGCGCACGAGGAACTCGAACGTGAACCACGCTACGCACGCGCCCTCCACGTGCGTGAGCACCGGGTCCGTCTCCAGCGTCGTGTAGTGCCGCTGCGTCGTCAGGTTGCCCACCGTGCTGCTCTCGGTCTTGTTCGTCAGCGTGTTGAACGCCTCGTGCGTCTCCAGGCAGAAGGTCGTGATGGAGATCAGGATGAAGAGCAGCGACGCCAGGGCCACGCACTGCGAGCGACACGGCGGGAGAAGGGGGGGACGGGCGTGCGGCGTTAGGCAGGGCGCCGTTTCACGCTCGGTTCGTTGTTTCGTTCGAGCGCGGTGGACTTTGGCGATGGGGGCGGTTAATCGTAATGACAGCATTTATAGAGCGCCTTGAGCGCGATGTCTCTACGATGGGGTTTCGAGAGATTTTGCACCTCGAGGCCCGCTTTGGTAGAACAATAATACTAAGCCTGATGGATGCTTCCAACGTGGAAGGTGAAAGGTCGCGAGCGAGAGAGGGTGAGCGCTCGACACGGCTTTCTCTCAAAGAACAGCTCTGAAGAGCAACCATCATGAATTGAGCCGTGAAAACCTACACCGGTGCAATCACATTACGATTTATAACGCGCGCAAATTCCACGCCAGGTCACGGATGTGACATGGATACGGAAGTGTGAGGAATCCGCAGAGAGGGTGCGGAGTAAGTTTTGTTCATTCATTCTCAGAAACCATCCATCCATCTGTTTTCAAAAACCGCTCAATCCTATACAGGGTTGCGGTGAACTGGAGCCTATCCCGGTAGACACAGGGCGCAAGGCAGGACAAGACCCAGGATGGGCACCGGGGGGCACTTTAGTCCGCAGGCAAATTAAAATTATGCAGCAGCATGTATTTGGACTGTGGGAGGAAACCGGAGTGCCCGGTGAAAACCCACGCGGACACAGGGAGAACATGCAAACTCCACACAGAAGGGGCCCTAAGCCGGGATTCGAACCGGGGGGCATTTTGCTGTGAGGCGGCAGCTCTATTCACCTGGGCGCCACCGTGGCGCCCAGGTGTTTGGTTATTAAGCGGTTCTATGGCTTGGGCTGGAGAGTGTGAGCGAAGAACATATGGCAGGCGGTACGCACCCGTTGTATTATACAACGCTCCTATTTTAAGGAACACATAATTACGTTAGCCTGTGCTTAATAATGCAAAGTCAATTATGTACAATACCCTATCATTAATGGTATGACGCACTGTATGGCATGGGTTTCGGGTTTATATTTGTATATATTTATATTTAGATAATTCACACATTTCTTCTGCTTCGGTTATTTGAACTCGGTCAGTGCCGGGCTCAATGATTAAATCCTCCGTGAATGGGTGCTTTTATAATTTCCAGGACGCTTGTCGGTGATTGGATGTAGGAACGAGCGCTTGTGAATGGGTCAGGATTGATGAGTGGGCCGTGTGTTTTGTTTCGATCGAGGTTATCACGGCTCGATGTAGGACGATTGCTCTCAAGAGCTGCTCTTTCGAGATCGCCGTGTTGAGCTTAACCTCCTCTCTCCGCCACAACATTCTGCTACCCACGTTGAAGGCACCATCAGGCCAATGCCTTCAACGTGGGATGTGAAACGTCGTGACCGAGAGAAGCGGAACGCTCGACACGGTTATCCCGAAAGAACGACTGACTTTTGCCCTCGTTTTGTTTGTTGACGCTACACGTTCCATTACAGCTTCCCAGTAAACATGGAACGTCGGGACAAGCAGAAGCAATGGTACACGTTCATCATGACTGATGACTGAATAATTAAAACGCACTGTACGTTTGGTCCCGGACCATTAGACATCGCTGCCGCAGATTGTGCGGCCCTTATTGACGGCGCGCGCCGAGCTACATCTGCGTGGAATAAAAGTTCGGATGCGGATGAATAATTGAACGGAAGGCAGGGCGTGTGAGTGCCAAAGGGGCAGAGGTGGGATGTAAATCAGTGACCGGCTGCTTTAGAGTTTCCACGCATCGAGCGCCGCTCAGAACGGCCGCACGGCGTAACCCGTCGTGACCCGCGTTCCCAAAATTGCGCCGGAATATTCATCCTCGATTTCGAGGCAACCCTTTCCTGGTTTCGTCCCACAATTGGACAGCCATTTGAATTGCTTTACTCTGCTTATTAGAGCGCGGATAATAAAAATGCAGAGTTCAGCTAAACCGCTCATCAGGCTGATGATGCCTCCAATGTGGGAGGTGAAACGTCGTAAATGAGAGAGAAGGAACACTCGCCACGGCTATCCCAAAAAAGCAGCTCTGAAGAGCAATTTAATCGGTCAGTCAGTTTATTATTCAAGCTGGAAGGAACGATTGAGTTATGTCGCTATTTTAACAGAGGTAAGCAGACATCAGGGGGCAAAGGTAAGGTTATACCCGGGACGGGACGCCAGACCATTGCAGGGCACAGGGTGGAATGTACTCAGGAGGCCAATTAACCTAGGGAGCAGCAGCATGCCTTTGGGCGGTGAGAGGAAACCGGAGTGCCCGGCAAAAAAACCCACGCAGACACGGGGAGAACATGCAACCTCCACACAGAAACGCACCCGAGCCGGGATTCGAACCCGGGTCCTTCTTAGTGTGAGGCGGCAGCAATACTCAGTGAGCCATCCATCCATCCACCGCGACCCTCTCCAGGACAAGCGGTTTAGAAAATTGATTGTTGGATGAACCGTGAAAACCTACATCAATAGAGCAATTGTTTAAGCACGGCATCCTGACTTCAGTTTTGACTTCACTGAGTTGTAACATCTTGCCAAACCAAGCCCGTATCAGCACACTATAGGCTAGAGCCAACTACACACAACCGCATTGCACATGTCAAAAACCACACCCACACATCTGCGCCTCACAGAAAGAGAGTTCGGCCCCCCAAGGCGGTTCGAATCCTGCCTCGGGCGCCTTTCTGTTATGCGTGGGTTTCCTCCGGGTTCTCCGGTTTCTTCTCACAAGTAATAAAAATCCATTAATTAATTAATTGGCCAATAACATCTTCATCAAAATGTTGGCGCCGGCTAACCACGTGGCTGCCTTCCCCTCTGCCCCAGCTCTGTGTTTTCCTCGCGCCTCTGAGTCGTTCTCTCTTTGACTTAACACCTTCGAAATCGAACAAGCCGCCACGCGTTATAAATTATATTTACGTATTACGTTTATTAATACGGTTATGTATTCATCACGGAACGCGAAACTATTTCTTATGAAACGCGTTCACTCAGCCGGCGATTTCAAAATGCAGCCTCTGACTCAGAGGCGTCTCGAGTCTCAGGCTCGCCGGGAGCCGAGGTGTGCCAAGGTGGCGCTTGTCCGCTTACAAACCCCCCGCGGAGGCGGTGTCGCTGGCGGAATTAATGAACAGCGAACGGACATCATTGCGTCCGTGTTTCCATTATTGGCCGCACTTAATGCGAGTAGCGCTGCCGCCTCACAGCAAGGAGCACCCGGGTTCGAATCCCGGCTCGGGTGCCGCCTTTCTGTGTGGAGTTTGCATGTTATCCCCGCGTCCGCGCGGTTTTTCGCCGGGCACTCCGGTTTCCACCCACAGTCCAAAGACATGCTGCTGCATCGGTTAATCGGCCGGTGGACTAAGTTTGCCAGCGGGGGCCCTGTGATAGACTGGCGTTCCTTCCTGGGCATAGGTTAAATGGCCTGACTAAAGTGCCTCCAGTAGCCTGCGATGGAACGGCATTCAATCCTGGGTATAGCCCTGCCTTGCTCCCTGTATCTGCCGGGAAAAGCTCCGGCTCACCGCTACCCTGTACAGGATCAATAATAATAATAGCATTTTATAGAGCGCCTTTCACCTGAGAGTCACAAAGCGCTGCACAAGGGCCGCAGAGAGAACGTCATTAAAACGGTTTCTGACAGCGGATGGATAACGCGAGGCCCCTTTAGCAGTGCCACCAACGCCCACCTATTGCTGAATGGTCTTCTTTTCAGCCCAGTGTAGGCGCTGTGAGCCGGTTTCACCAGCTTTGGGGACTTGTCGGCGGTGCCAGTAGGTGGGGAGGGGTATCACAGAGCCCCATGCTGTGCCCGTGCCAGAGCAGTGAGGCTGCGCGTCTGAGAATGTGGGTTTGAAACCCGGGCTGCCACCCAGGATAACCACTGCACTCTCTCACGCGTGCGGTGAATTGATGGTCTCGGCTCGGTTTCCTAAAAGCTGCACCCCCCCCCCAAAAAAAAAACATTCATAAACGCATGTTTTTGTGCCCTGAAGACTTATTCAGTCGTAAGGCACCGCTTGGTCTCTCTGTTAGTTGTTTTATGTCAGATCAAGCAACAGGATCGTTAGTGTTACATGTTCCAGCACACTGAAATATGTGGCTCTGCTGATATAAGGTGCCTAATAAATAACAAAGGATGACTTGAGAAACGTTGCACTATTTTGACTACAATTTGGAAAACAAACATTTATACGAACGGAGCCAAAACCATGAAACTTATTCCATATGCCAAGTTGAAACTCAACGTATGAGCGTCGAAACAGCGCTCATCTCTGTTGGCTGCTCTGAGCCAGTGATGTATCCCACATTGCTCGTGTCGGTATATAGCACAGCTATTGACAAATGTGTGAGTCAGTTTTTATTTAAGCTGGAAGGAACGTTGGGTATGGCTCTGCCTTGCACCCTGTGATGGACTGGTGTCCCATCCTGGGTATAGCCTTGCCTTGCGCCCTGTGTCTGCCGGGATAGGCTCCGGCTCACCGCGACCCTGTACAGGATTAAGCGGTTTCTGAAAATGGATGGATGGGTCCTGGGGCTCCCCTAGGGAGACGAAGGGGTCAGGCGTGGTGCTGGTCACCCACCCTGTCGTGTGCCGTGTCGACCTTCATAGACGCTCGCTAACGGCACTTGACCCTACAGTCTGTTAAGGCTATACGGGGGATCTTTGTGGTTGTGCGTGTGGCTGCCCGACTAACCCGCCTGAGTGATCAAGGACGTGGCACGTGGTGGTGGGAACAGTTGGCACGGTGGAGGCTGAGTTTGGTGCCCAACCCGGCATTCTGTCAAACTGCGTGTTTCACATAGAGAGGAGCTCGTGAACTGGAGCCGCCGCGTCTCCAGTTAGCGATATGGCTGCGTGTGAGCGTGGGTGACGCAGCGACCAAACAGAGATGCAAACGCACGCCGCTTGGGTAGCTTCTCAGACAATAGCAGCACTTGTTTGTGTTTACATCTCAGTGTTTACTTCGCCTTTGTTTGAAACGCCGCAAACAATGTCCAGTATTATTATCCTCACTTTACGATGGTTTCACATTACGATGCGTGCTCCGGGGGACGGATTATTATCGTAAAGCGGGGTACCACTATAAAGCCATTGTCTTGGGTGGTGTCAGATCCCGGGTATAGCCCTGCCTTGCGCCCTGTGTCTGCCGGGATAGGCTCCGGCTCACCGCGACCCCGTACAGGATTAAGCGGTTTCTGACAATGAGATGAGATGAGAAAGCCCGTGACGTTTAAACCTAATGAAACGCAGGTTGGCCCCTTTTTCGCCACACATTTCTGCTGAACAGTGGTTGTCACACCAAATATTTGACATGTAGCACTCGCAGATGCCCCACCCTTTGTTAATGATTAATGTGATCATGTCAAATGTTTGTTTTGTATTAAATGTTTTTAATATTTAATGTCAGATTAGAGCGAGAGTTCATGGAACCTTGGCCTAGCATCAAGCAGACTGCGTGGTCGCTGAATGATTTATTAATTGTACAGGTGCGGCCTTTAAAAGTTGCATTAGTCACGGTGAATATGGGACGCTTAATAAAATAAACCCATCTCCAGCTCCGGAGTGAAGTGCGTTTGCGATCGTAAGAGGTTTGAGGCTTCTTTAGGTTTGTTTAACATATTCATAAATTCACTGTCAGGAACCGATTAATCCTGTACGGGGTTGCGGTGAGCCGGAGGCTATCCCGGCAGACACAGGGCGCAAGGCAGGGCTATACCCAGAAAAGTATCGATGGGGCGACGAAATTCTAAATGAATGTCGCGTTGGCCTGTTTAGCCGGTGGGAACGCCATAAGTTAGGGCGCATTTGCCCATACGTCTATAAATGACGGGTCTGTTAAGCATTTATCAAAATAAAATGTAGCAATCTGTATGCTAATAGGAATATGGCGGCGATGCTGATGTGCCATTAAGATCAGCCCACCATCACAAAGAAAGGTCAATAACACATTTTGGATGACAGCAATCAATCGCACTGCGATCCCAAATCCCGCTGCTGCGCATTAGAATTTCCCTGAACTCACCGAGGTTAAAGCGATAAACGTGATGTCGCTAATTATTGAAGTACAGTATTCAAATACAATATTTAGATTACCGATACGCTGATAGTAATATTAATGAGGACAGCAGATGCACTGCCCTGTGATGGACTGGCTTCCCATCTTGGGCATAGCCCTGCCTTGCGCCCTGTGTCTGCCGGAATAGGCTCCGGCTCACCGTAACCCTGTGTAGGATTAAGCGGTTTCTGGAAATGGATGGATGGGTGGATAATTGGCAACGTTAAAGACAATGGTCTTTCTTCCTAGTGGAAAAACATATATTTTCACTCACAGCTATATATTCGCATTGAAGGCCAATATGCGAGAAAGCTAAAACACACGTATTGTTTGTTTCAAGATAGAAATGGCAGGTGATTGATTTGCTACTTTACATCACGGCTATGCCATACGGCTTACATTCATTCTAATACCCTCCTGTAACTCAATGAATCATTCCTCGATCCACACTGCCAGCGGCGGTCTTGTCATGGTGGAGGGGGGTTCGTGTGTTCCAATGAGTCTAACACCCCTAGTGGTGTCTCCGTTGGTGAACAGGTCTGGAGTCGAGCACTTGATAGGGTCTCCTTCTGTGAACAGGTCTGGGGACAGGTTCCAAACAAAATATGGATTTGAAGACCCTCCAACTAAAGGAGGTTGGTGTCAGGAAAGGCATCTGTCTGTATATTTCTGCTCGAATGCATCGGGGATACCGGCCGTTTAAACCGGCAACAACTTTTCAAATCCGTTCTTTCGGGATAGCCGTGTTCGCGAGAGAGAGGGAGAGCGCTCGACACGACTATCCCAAAAGAACAGCTCTGAAGAGCAACCATCATGAATCGAGCCGTGAAAACCTACATCTGTAATAATATTGTGACCTAAATTACCGTAGTAAAAAAACCCATCTAAATTCTCAATGAACGTATGATTCATCGTTTCATGTCTATGGGTTTGTTTTCCGTCAAATATGTGTTGGCGTAAAACTGCTGCCCGCACGATAAGAGCGTCACGTTTCCCGTTGTCTTCGCGTTGCTACATCATGAGCTATGATCTTCGGAAACAAAGGTCCCCCACCCAAGTCTCTTTGCTCCCAATAAACTAGACTCGTTTCAACTGGTGCAGCATTTCAACGTGAAAAGGATATATAAAATACATTTACAGATTGATAGCGGATAATATGATCCGTGTTTGCGAGTCGGGTCGCATACTGCCGTCAGTATTTGCTATGTATGCACATACATAGCGATGCAAATACTTAGCACGATGACTGCAACAGGTGGTGTCAGCGATGATTGTACACCGCTAAATACAACGAAGCACCTTTAACGTTAAGGCTTTCGTGACCAATGTTATCCATAGTATAGCTGTTTTTTTAATGAGTTCGGTCACGTAACAATAAGTGTCGTAAACCTTCCTCCACCCGACACAGCCAATTTGTAAGGGGCTGTCACGTGAACAAAACGTGCCAAGTCTTTACTGCTTCAGCACACCAGTATGTTGGAGAGCGAACCCAGCTATAGGCGAAATGTCGTGCCTTCATTGTAGCAATGTCTGTTTCTGCACTTGGCTTATAAACCACAGGATTAGATGATGGGATAGTGATTACATAACATTACGGGTACTTTTTTGCCAGTATACAAATTATGTTTAAAACATGTACTAGGTTTTTACCCTTTCTGGCAGTGAAACAAATGTTAAGATTTTAAACTGGCGATTTGTTTAGTTTTTTTTAGATCTTAACTCTGGTTTCATTGCCAGAAAGGATAAAACCTCGTATCGTGGTTACATCATTACGTAACATTATTACGTGATCAAATTATATTGGCTATTTGAAAATACTGGTGCAAGACATGCTGCTGCATAGGTCAATTGGCCTGCGGACTAAATTGCCCCCGGTGCCCTGTGATGGACCGGTGTCCCATCCTAGATATAACCCTGCGTTGCACCCTGTGTGCCGGGATAGGCTTTGGCTCACCGCGACCCTGTACAGGATTAAGCGGTTTCTGACAATGAATGGATGGACGAAAAATCTTGGTGCAGCTAACATTTTCACAATAGTACCGATTATCAGAGCACTGAGCCAGCAGTGCAACGATTCTGGCGGTGACGTCACCACGGCGCCTGTGCCAGGCCAGGTGCACTTTGATGCCACGCAGAGTGTCGAAGGCTCGCTGACAGGAGTTTACGGGACAGACCCAGGTTCCATTTGCTGCCTGACTGAGATGATTGGCTGGGGCATCACCTGTGGTTTTTATTGTTCTTTTTCTCACAAAGTCACAAAGCGCCGCACAAGTGCCGCGAAGAGAACGGCATGTCAACAACTAAAGACAAAAGCAACCAATAAAAACCAAAGCAACAAAAATTAAATGATTAAATGATACATCGAGCCGTGAAACTCGACAGTGTTACGCGCCTTTTACCCGCTCGTTTTCGCGGTGACGTAAGCCCCGCATCAAGTGATTCATTTATTCTGTGGAAAACTTGTGCGCGGGGCGTTTAGTGTAAAAATAACTGTTCGCCAAGAGGCGCGGGGGGCTGCGCTGCTTCTGTAGCCAGCCGTGTGCGGCAAAACATTTGCTTTTCATTTCCACGCGATCTTTCGGCATCGCGATGACTTCTGACGCGTTGGAAGGAATAACAACGCAACGGCCGCAGCGATGGGCAATTTAGCGCCGTCCAGCTCAGTCGTAATGTCTCAGTTACAGGCATTTCACTGCACGTGGTACATTTAAATATAGAGGCTCGTCAAAACATATGCTCTAGTTTGACTTTGCCTGTATTTGTTGAGATGTTTAACGTAGAGCGCTGGTTCCGATATCACGACGCCAATGAAGCACGGAATATTTTTGACACTTGAAAACATTGTTTGTTTCGAGAGAAACGGTATTTCGATTCTCTGTATGTCCTGTACATATGGTAGAGTTGACAAATAAAGTTGAATTGAATTGAATTAATGCTTCCAACGTGGGAGGCGAGACGTCGCGAGGGAGAGAGATCGTTCGACACGGCAATCCCAAAAGAACAACTCTGAAGAGCAGCCAACGTGAAAACATTTTCAATTAGTGGTTTGCAGACATCTACTGAAAGTGTCCTTACAATTTGCAACGAGTGTTGCTTCAGCGATACTCTCCACTCCACAGCAGCAGTGATTTCTGCCTCGTTCAATTGCTCGACCATACACGAGGTATTCCTGAACACACCGGTAATACGCTTCCAAGGTTTACACGTTCTCTGACACCAAATTAATAATTGTAAGTGAAATTCCTCAACAAATCCGGGCAATTTAAACCAGAGCATCTTTGTTGATGATCCTGTGTGAATTCTGTCTCACCGGCTGTGCTTTGTATCGTTGACCCATGATAATGTTTTACATAATCTTTAAAAAATATATTTTTTATTTTCGTTATTTATGCGCCGTGTGACCCTTAGGTGAAAGGCGCTTACACATGCAAATCATCATTATTATTGTTGTTGTTCTCAAACGACCTATGTGGCTCTGCTCATCTACAGGGTGGTCCAGATATCGTGTGACCCGCATTTAATTGACCCCGAGCATTTTTTTTTCCATTGCTCATTGATTTCTGTTTAAATAACGCTTACTTATGTATTTCACATGGCTGCTCGGAGCTCATATTTTATTGAGGAACGGCTTACAGTGAGGTGCGTGTCGGCTCATGAAAGATGACAAACCGTAAGAAAAAAAAACCAATGAAATGGGGGTCACAAGACATCTGGACCATGAGCCAGTGATAAACATTTCAAATATCCTTGCAGAGGACCGGCCTTCTTCTTCTTTTCGATTCTTCGAAGCGTAATGGTTATATGACAGTTTCCCATTTCTTTACACAGTTATTTGCATTTTTATTGAACTCTGCAAGGTCTTTTGAGCTGCAGAGGTTGGGTAGTAGAGCGCAGACAAAGCAGTGCTCCAAAGTATGGTCTGCTTCTTCACATTCACAGGACCGGCCTGAAAGTTCCACATTCCTATGGTGGGACCCAGTCCACCTGCAGGAATGACGGCCAGAGAATTACTTTGGTCATATAAGTTTCATTTGTACAGAATATTCAATGAAGTTCTCCGTGATGCCTGAAAGTCACCTTGAATGCTTCTCATCTAACGCTCAAGACGCTGTCGTGATTTAGTGACTGATGTACGATAAAACGGCATTGCATAATGACTAGAATGCTGTTGTGTGACAAAATATACTCGATTGATCGCTTATACATAATTGGAAACGTTAATTTCTTCCTCATCAGTCCCTGCTTAATCCTGTACAGGGTCGCGGTGAGCCGAAGCTTATCCCGGCAGACACACAGCGCAAGGCAGGGCTGAACCCAGGATGAGACCCCAGTTCATCGCAGGGAACAGGGGGCAATTTAGTCAGCAGGCCAATAAACCTATGCAGCAGAATGTCTTTGGACTTTTGGAGGAAATCAGAGTACCCACACAGACACGGGGAGAACGTGCAAACTCCACGCAGGAAAGGTACCCTAGCTGGGAATCGAACCTGGATATTTCTTGCTGTGAGGCGGCAGCACTACTCATTGCCCTCTTTGACTAATTTTTTATTTGAAATTCTTTCCTCATAAATTATCTACTGGCTGCTCCTCATGTATAGTTTCGTGCTATTTTTACGTTAGTGCAAAACGCTAGGTTTGTTTAGCTTATAGTCACGAGAGGGCCGCGCATCTCTGACGTGAAAGCGAGGCGTGATGCAGCCACGAAACACGCTCATTTACATTCGCCTACGTGGTCATGTGAATGCAGCCGTTGTATTCACGGAATTCTCAATTCTAGCCTCGGAGCGACGCCACTCATTAATGCACTTTCGTGCTAAATAATGCATGAGCCCGCATGGATGACCACATCAAAACGGCCCGAAGCTCCCTTTATCAAACCAACACAAGCCTGTTGTGTATAAAACAACTGAGTCATCTGCATTCATCAACAACGCGTGAAGCTGGGCCAACGTGCACACACTGCAAACGGGCCGTGGCACCTCGACGAACATTCACTCACCCATTCATTGTCAGAAACCGCTTAATCCTCTGCAGGGTTGCGGGGAGCCGGAGCTTATCCCGGCAGACACAGGGCGCAAGGCAGGGCTATACCCAGGATGGGACGCCAGTCCATCACAGGACACGGGGGGCAAATCGTTCCGCAGTCCAATTAACTTGTGCAACAGCATGTGTTTGTACTGTGAGAGGAAACCGGAGTGCCCGACGAAAACCCAACGTGAACAGGAGAAGATCGTGCAAACGCCACACACAAAGGCGTCACCCGAGTCGGGATTCGACCCGGGGGTCTTCTTGCTGTGAGGCGGCAGCGCTGCACACTGCGCCACCGTGCAGCAACCGATCAAACAAATTCGAACCCGCTAACACTCGGTGCGGACACTCACAAAAACAAACACTTTCTCCCTTCCGTATAGATTATTCATGACGCGCGTGAATCCCGCACATCAGCAATAGCAGCAGGAGCTAAAGCAGCAGGTACGAAGCAGCCACAGGTCAGCAAGCCGCTCCGCCGGGGTGTCTTGCCGAGCCGATTGTCAGGCAACGGCCGCGGGGGGAAAGTGCTTTCACTGAAGCGCTAAGTGCTCGGCACTCGATTGACTCTCGTTCCGCTGTGCGGCTCACGGTGCGCAATGCAAGGCGAAGGAATACGGAAGGGAGTCGAGTTGGTTTACTGTACACTCACTGCACAAACCACACACGGGGCTCGCCTTCCCCGTGAGCTCGATGTGAGCGGCGGTGGCACAGTGGTTGGCGCACTGCTGCACGAACCCTGGCCGACTGAGTTCAATTCCTGCCCGCGGTCTCCGTCTGTGACAATTGTCTGAACCGGTTCCTGTCGCATCCCATTGGTTGAAACCGCCTCGAATGAGTACCTGGTGTGGTGTACATGTATATATGTGGTGTGTATATATATCGTCACTAAGGGAGACAAAGGCGGCCGGGCGTGGTGCTGGCCACCCATCCGCCTAGTGTGTCGTGCCGGCATTCAATGGCGCGCACTAGCAGCACTTGGCCCAACAGCGTGACTAAGACTACACGGGGGAGCTTTGTTTTTGCAAGGTCTATAAGATGAGTCAGTGGGGATTAATATATAAATGTCAGTGAGCATTGTGATAGTTCTATTCTGGCTTCGCAATCGTGTATAGAGTCTAAGAGTACATCCAGTCTGGTCTGAAACAATCGCATGCCAAGGTGTGTCCAGATGTCACCGTGACATTACAGGTGACCTACAATAAAATTGATTTTTACGAAGGGAATCAGCACAATATTGGACAATATTCTACGATGCATCGATGTAAACGTTCACGGCTTGTCACAGAAGAATTGCTGCAAATACATGCTGCTGCAAAAGGTTCATTGACCTGCGGACTAAATTGCCCCCGGTGTTCTGTGATGGACTGCTGTCCAATCCTGGGTATGGCCCTGCCTTGCGCCCTGTGTTTGCAGGGATAGGCTCCGGCTCACCGCAACCCTGTACAGGATCAAGCGGTTTCTGACAAAATGGATGGACGCATGGATATTAATTCCACCACTCGCTACGAGCAGGGATGAATGTTGGGGAATTCCCATTTGAGCTGTGAGACACTTTGAGCTGTGAGGACACGTCCGCACTCGAATATCAATACACACAACCTACCCAGCCTATGGGTGTTCAACACTGAGTGATGCGCCGCGTATTACCAGCACTATGGCTGTCCAACGTGACTGCATTATATCGCGAGCAGATATCATCGCTCCGTCTCCGCAGTGGAAGTCCTCTTGGGAATGGAGGCGACTGTATAACATCACTACTTAAAAGCTCTAACGAGCCTGTACACCCACGTGTTAAAAGAAACCCGAGGCAAAGAACAACATCCTATACAAGTCCCAGCTGTGATGTAAACGCCACGTGTGCCGCTGTGCTTCATGTTTATCGTTGTGTCTGTAGGCTGTCGTTAAAGCAAATGATGAGCAGCAATAGGGTAAGGCTGCACGGTGGCGCAGTGAGAAGCGCTGCCGCCTCACAGCAAGAAGAGTCCGGGTTCGATTCCCGCCTCGGGTGCCTTTCTGTGTGGAGTTTACGTGTTCTCCCCTCGTGTCCGCGTGGGTTTTCGCCGGGCACTCCGGTTTCCTCCCACAGTCCAAAGACATTCTGCTGCAATCTAGGTTAATTGACCTGCGGACTTAATTACCACTGGCACCCTGCGATGGACTGGCATCTTATGCTCGGTATAGCCCTGCCTTGCGCCCTGTGTCTGCCAGGATAGGCTCCAGCCACCCGCAATCCTGTCTAATATTAAGCGGATGCCGATATTGGTGATTACTAGCTCGATACTCATTTAAACAGGGGCACACTTTGCCTGTGAACTTTAACGGTGTACCGAGTGGCATCCTGCCACTTGGCCAGTATGAATGGAGGCGATGGTGTGACTATTAATGACCGGCGATGTCCCTCTCTCCCTCGCGACGTTTCGCCTCCCACGTTGTAAGCATCATCAGGCGTTATGGGAGGCGAAACGTCGCCAGGGAAGAGAGGGAGATCGCTCAGTGACACGGCTATCCCGAAAGAACGGCCCTGAAGAGCAACCGTCATGAATCGAGCCGCAAAAAACCGACAGCGGTACGTAGTAACGACCAGTCATTTCCATGACGAATTACCACTCTGTGCTCTCCAACGTGGAGGCGCTTGCTCAACATCCTGTGACTCACAAGTAGAACCCACTGTGGGCATGTCTCTTCACCGGCATTCCAAATTAGAAAATCACCAGAGCGATGAAATGCACATTTAAAGTCAAACGTGTTTCCATCCTCCATTAAGAAAACTAGCAGAGTACCCGCTCTACGGGCGATCTCGTTCCAAGCGTGGAACACATTCTTCTCACGTCTCAAGTCGATGACGTTCTCTGTTGACATGACTGCTCGGAGATGGATGTCTTCCTCGTGTCCTTTTGGGAATATTGCTGCCGGCTGTCTGAAGTTTCCCGAAGCGTAAGCAATACGTAGGAAGTGAATCCGAAATAAAACATGAAAGCCTCATGAAGGATTCAAACCCCGAACCCTCGGTGCGGACATACATACAGTACATATACCGTACGTACACGCCAACACTTGCTCCATTATATTAAGCGGGGTGCTCATCCTCTCGAGGCAGCGTTGGAAATCCCACATTCCTATGGCAGGAGCTACTCTTGACATAAAATATAACATATAACAGCAAGTGGGCGGCACGGTGAGGAGCTGAGTAGTGTTTCCGCCTCACAGCAAGAAGCCCCGGGTTCATATCCCGGCTCGGGTGCCTTTCTGTGTGGCGTTTGCATGTTCTCCCCGTGTCCACGTTGGTTTTTGCCAGGCACTCCGGTTTCCTCCCACAGTCCAAAAACATGCTGCTGCATAGCTTAATTGGCCTGCGGACTAAATTGCCCCCGGTGTCGTGTAACGGACTCGCGTCCAATCCTGGGTATAGCCCTGCCTTGCGCCCTATGTGCCTGGATAGGTTCCGGCTCACTGAGACCCTGTGCAGGATTAAGCGGTTTCTGACAACGGATATAACCACAACATCCACAACGGGGAAGAAGGCACGCGGCTCAATGGGTTAAAGAGAGGACCTTCAATATTTAATTAGCCACACCGTGCAACAGGCAGCCATTCCACTCTCAAAGACTGAGCGTGTCGACCCCTCCGTGGCGTGTGTCCCGCGGTTGCGCGCGGCGAGCGATGCTCACTGTGAGTCGCTCTGCACCGCGATTGTACCGGTGGTTGTGGGCGGCACGGTGGCGTAGCGGTGAGTTGTGTTGCCGCCTAACAGCAAGAAGAATCCGGGTTCGATTCCCGGCTCGGGTGCAGGCAATTAATCCTTGATCTGAGCCGGAAACGGTATGGAACAGCCAGTGTGTTTGTCTGTAATCGGGGCTCTTCCTGGTGCCGGTGCCTGAAGAAGACGCGTTTCATCACGGGCTGCACGGTGGTGCAGTAACTACCGCAGCAAGAAGGGACCCGGGTTTGATTCCCGGCTCGGGTGCCTTTCTATACGTGGAGTTTGCATGTTCTACCAATGTCCGCGTGGGTTTCCGCCAGATATTCCGGTTTCCTCTCACAGTCAAAATACATGCTGCTGCGTATGTTAATTGGCCTGCGGACTAAATTGCCTCCGGTGCCCTGCGATGAACTGGCGTCATCTGCTAGGTATAGCCCTGCTTTGCACCCTGTGTCTATCGGGATAGGAATTCTTACAGGACTGATTTGCGTAACCCTCCTCCGCTGGACACCTGTTCAAAAAGAGCTACCCAGCTCAACAGTTCGTTTCAGCTTAAGTACGAACCGACTGGCTGACTTGAGCGATGTGCAAGCAAGCTCAGCGATGCAATGCTTCGCCTGCCCTCCCTCCCACCCGCCGCTTGAAAGGCGGCGGGTGGGAATGAGTAAAGCTCCCCGCTGCACTCAGTCACATCGGATGTGATGCACGCTCCCCTTCCCAGCCCAAGGCTGCCCACGCGAAGCCCTTAATACATTTGGCCATTAAAAATACCAGGCACCAAATCACAGTGAGTCCCACGCGCTCCTATTAAGCGACGGTGGGCTATGGTCACACCACCAGGATCGGTGGCACTGTGGTTAAAACTAACGTAGCTTTTCACGGCTCGATTCGTGGTGGTTGCTCTTCAGAGCTGTTCTTTCGGGATAGCCGTGTCACTGAGAGCTCTCCCTCTCTGTGCAGTCTACGCATACGGTCTATGGTCAGCACGTACAGTCCGATGATGCTTCCAACGTGGGAGGCGACACGTCGCGAGGGAGAGATGGAGATCGCTCGACACGGCTGTGGTTAAAATTAAATTAAATTGACAATTTCAATCTTTATAATAATAGCATTTATAGAGCGCCTTTCACCCAAGGTTCGCAAAACGCTGCACAAGGCTGTGGAGAGAGCGGCATGTCAACAACATTCAAGACAGATTAACTGAGAGTCAAGCAATATCGATACATTATAGGACATAGAACGCGTCGCACAGTATCCGTTCAAAGTCGACGGTATAATGATATCGGCAAATTGATTAACGAGTGTTTTCTTTGTTATGGGAGGAAACTAACCCGGAGGAAACCCACACAGAACAGGGGGAGAACACACAAATTCCACACAGGAAGGTGTCCGAGGAGGGAATCGAACCGCCTCGGGCAGGACCTTCTTTCTGTGAGGCCCGGATGTTACCACAATGCTACCCTGCCGTACTAATTTGAGGCGGTTGACACAGGAGCCCATCATTCCTCCAGGATCATCACAATTGCCACCAAATTGAGGGAGGGTGAATGGGAATTGCTCTCGATAGCCGTATCGAGCGTTCCTCCCTCCTCTCTCCTTCGAGACGTTTTGCCTCCCACGTTGGAAGCATCGTCAGGCTAATGAACCGTTGAGCTGAAAGAAATTAATAACAATTTCCCTTTGCAGGAGCTGACCATCTCCCCCGTCATGCTAACGTGGAATTTCCACCACCGGCCCAGTACTGCCACTGGTGATGAGCACCACCCCACATCATATTTGATATCGGCTTGACAGTGACCTTCACGTAACCTGCCTCCGTAATGCTTTACTGCCCACGCCGGAACACTTTCCTGACATCCGGAATCAATTGATTTGAAGCGATGGCTCTGTTACAATGGCAGACCCGTAAAAGAATGTGGAATTATAGCCAGTGGGCTCATGGGTTGCTGGTGGGTATCAGTCGAGCACCAACATCCTGAACGACGGTTCACTTCATCTGACTTGCTCTTTCGGGATAGCCGTGTCAGGTGTTGCTCCTCTCTCTCCTTCACGACGCCCCACCTCCCCACGTTGGTGGCATCAACGGCGTGATTGCTCGCGTCTGTGTACAACAACAACAGCCGCCGTTCGCCACTAATTGACGGTGACGTCACTACGGCGCTTGTGCCAGGACGGGTGTACCTTGAGGCCATGCGAACTGTCGAAGGCTCGCTAATAGCATGTTATGGGACAAATCCAGTTGCCATGGGCTGACTGATACTGTATATATAAAAAAGATCCCCCATATAGCTTTACAAGACTGTAGGGTCAAGTGCTTCTAGCAGCACCTATGAAGGCAAGCAGCTGACACTAGGTGGTGGGTGGAAACCATCACTTCCAGCCGCCTTTTTCTGAACCGGTTCAGAAAATCGTCATACAGACAAACACACATTGTAAACTCCCAAAAAAAGATTGTTGCTGATTTTCCGTGCTTTGTCGTTGTTGACATGTCGTTCTCTCTGCATCTTTGTGCAGCGCTTTGTGACCCTCGGGTGAAAGGCGCTATATAAATGCTATTATTATTATATTATTATTTTTGCCAGTATACAATTAATGTATGCAAGTTACGAGGTTTTGCCTTTTCTGGCTGTGAAACACGTATCAAGTTCTTGAACATGTCCAGTTTGCGCGTGCTTACAAACTAAACATTTTGTGAAAGGCAGCCATTTGAATGGATAGCATTAAGTGGATTCTTCACTTCACGCGTATACCCTCATTACTAATTGCACCTCACAGGCTGCACGATTATCTCTGATGCCCTTGAGTCAGGGGAGAGGCCACTGGAGTACGTCATCTCCGCCGTAATGGAATTGTGTCAAAACTCGGTGTCTCCCCAACAACCAATCTGTAGCAGTCGTTTCCATAGACTCTTCTGAGCCAGACGTGGAGACTCCCTATTTATATGGCAGGGGTCAGTTCTTTCATAAGGTCACCAGTTTGGACGTAGAAACCTTTGACATGTTTGTGATATGTCCTCACAGCCATGCAAAGGGCTCGCTTTACACCGTAAATCGGGTTCTGGTAATGTAATGAATAACACCCAATACCGGAAGACGTCAATCCGAAGCCAGGATTCGCTTTTTTGTGATAACGCTCGGGCGTGCGGCACGGTGGCACGGTGACTAGCGCTGCCGCCTCACAGCAACAAAAACCCCGGGGTTTGATTCCGGCCTCGGGTGCCTTTCTGTGTGGAGTTTGCGTGTTCTCCCCGTGTCCGCCTGGGTGTTCTCTGGATCCAAACACATGTCGCCTAGGATAAATTGGCCTGCTGGCTAAATTGCCCCCGGTACCCTGCGATTGACTGGCGTCCCATCCTGAGTATATCCCAGCCTTGCGCCCTGTATTTTCCGGGATAGGCTCCGGCACCCTGCGACCCTGGTGTCAGGATGAAGCGGGTGCTGATGATGTATGGGTAACTCGCTTCTCCGGTGGGTCTCCAGCCAATACCACACTGCCATTACCTCCTAAAGAGACCGTTGTGTTGTGTGCACGCTCCGTGTCTCCTGTGCATGCGCACGCGGCGGCATTGCGATTATAGCCGCGACACCACGACCCGACTCGTTACGAGCGTGTGAAATGCGTGTGCGTCTCGATTGACACGCATCTGCAAATGCAGATGTCGCTGCGCGTTGCACGCTTGCCTTTCAGCATCAGTGCAGTAATGTAACCCGTAACAAGAGCTTTCCAGTGCAGAGAGAAGCGTTAATAATTTCTACGTGTGCACAAGCACACACACAGACTTGCAGTGCTTTGCAATGCATTTCAAATACATGACAGCGTTGCTTCGTGATCAGCTGACAACATTGACTTGTAATGATACACTGTGATGTATTACTAAAACGATGTCCAGAAGCTGACCATCGTGCTTCGAAGAATCGCAAAGAAGAAGACCGTCTATATTAACATTCAACATGGGTCGTTTAGAAGGCACACAATTAATGTCGGTCGTCATCATCGTCAGTCGTCGTGATCAATCCACTGCTGGATGATAGACTCCCCAAGCCACGGCCATCTCCCACGATCGTACAACCTGCACACTCGCTGCATTCATTGACTGCTTTTTACAATTATACGGTCGGTTGCTCTTTACGCTTCCAACGTGGGAGGCGAAACGTCGCGAGGGAGATCGCTCGACACG
>JAZEWU010000011.1:5354143-5392409 GCA_036362915.1 Geotria australis | reverse complement strand
TTACAAACGAATCAGTTTCAGATACAGACGCTGACACGTGTGTGAATGTGAGGACATGTTACATGCTCGGTGCGGCCAGTGGCGTGCAGAGAGGGGGGCAGAGGGGGCGACGGCCCCGGGCATCCATTTCAGGGGGGGTCATCCAATCAAAGAGAGAAATTAAACAGTCCCACAAGCTGGCGTGAATGTGGATCCGTGTTTTAATAAGCGAGACCAGAGTAGAGAACCTGTTACGTGTAAATACTGTGCCCCGTCGACGACCGTCGACACGTTATATTTAATCTGAATTAAACGTGTATTTAATCTGTTTTTACATATTTAGGATGTCTTCCGTTCTCACCTTTCTCAGTACTAGGCCCTATACTTGAGTCTTGGGGGCATACAATCAAGGAGTCAGAGTTGGCCCCGGGCATCACCAAACCTCTGCACGCCACTGGGTGCAGCCATGCCGAGGCACGGTGACACACCGCTTACCGTGCAGCCTACACCAACCACCACGCTCACGCACGGCGTATGAAGTCAAAGCATCGCGATATCACATCGTGTACACACATCGTGTACACACACGCACATCGATCTACTGCAATTAACAACGTCCGTCAGTGGCACTGCCTTAACGGGGAAACCGTGTTTAATCCATCCATCCATTTTCAGAAACCGCTTAATCCTGTACAGAGTCGCGGTGAGCCGGAGCCCATCCCGGCAGACACGGGGCAGGGGAACACCGAGGATGGGACGGGTAGTAAAGGAATGGCATCTAATGTAATGCATGCAGGTATTTTCTGACTTGATACGTATTTAAGAGCTGGTCACGTATCTTTCCGGATACGCGCGCGTAGGCAATAAGGTATCAGTGGGCGGACGGCGCGGTGTTCAGCTTGAGACAGTGGTGCATCACACAGCGTGTATGCACGTGTGCTCGCTCATTCCTCCCGCAATACGGAGCGCGTTCTATGGCAACAGCGCAGAGCTCCGCGCGCGCCCCATCTGTAGCACGTATGCACCCTGATTGCATGTGCCTGCTCTCTGACCTGTACATAGAAATGGGGTGGGGAATTACAAACCGGGCGGTGTGCTACGTAAAGGCATTCCTGCAATAGCAAAGGACGATCTCCGCAGATAAACGCTCGTTCCCTGACATTGGATGCACGCGCGTTCATGCGTGGCTGGCACCTGCTGCACCCAACACAGCATCCTCCACATGCCACGCACATGCATGCGCTCGCTCCATTTGCATCGCTTGTCCTTTTTGGACGTGCTAGTACCCGGCACGGGAAAGGTGGAGTTTTCCTAACACTGGTGCACGGCCCGATGTTCGGCTTGGTTTGTCACGGCTCGATCGATAAACGAGAATTGCTCGTATGAGCTGCTCTTTCGATACAGCCGTTTCGAGCGTCGCTGCCCCACTCGGTCCGCAACGTTTCGCATGCCGCGATAATAGAGGCAGCGTTGGTGAGCGTGGCTTCATGATTTGCGGAACGCTCGACGCGGCTATCCCAAAAGAGCAGCTCTAACGGGCGCCCCTCGTTCAACGTTGAGACGAGCATTTGCACCGATGCTAAATGCATCCCCTTGATCCGGTTTTTTTTTTAAACGCGCGACGCCACACGAGTTACAGCGAGCAGCGGGCGCTGATGACCTGTTGAAGACCGCTGCAGACATAGCCCTGTGTCAGAGCTACACGTGGGCACCTGTACGAGTTCACGCGCTTCGTCCGGCGTAGCGGGAGGCTGCGTGGATCACGCGTGAACACGAACACACAGCCCGTTAACATCACGCCAAATGGTGGATGCCGGACATCCCCACGCGTTCACGTGAACACCCCCCCCCTCCCCCGATCTCCTCCTATAGACCGGAATTTACACCGCTTTCACGACTAAATCCATCCGTTTTCAGAAACCGCTTAATCCTGTACAGAGTCACGGTGAGCTGGAGCCTATCCATCCCGGCAGAGACGGGGCGCGAGGCAGGGCTATACCCAGGATAGGACGCCAGTCCATCACAGGGCACAGAGGGGAATTTAGTCCGCAGGCCCATTAACCAATGCAGCAGCATGTATTTGGACTGTGGGGGGAAGCCGGAGTGCCCGGCGAAAACCCACGCGGACACGGGGAGATCATGCAAACTCCACACACTGGCTATGGGGACCGACTATACTATAGGGTAGTGCCGTCAGCACCACCCCCGGTTGTCTTTGTCTCCCCAGTCATGACGTTTTCACACTGCACCATTTGAGGCTGAGTCAACCTAGGGGAGGCCCAGAACCGCTTCAAAAATCACCACTAGTATTACCCACGAGCGGTAATCGACCTCGCCGGGTTCGGATGTCATCTCGCTGACCACCACACTAGCGCTCCCCCACCTCAGCCAAGCCACAGATGCCCATACTGCCTCAACAGGCTTTTAACCTGGCGCTATTAGCGAGCTCCCAACACATAACGACAAAGATCCCCCGTATAGACTTAACAGACTGTAGGGTCGAGTGCCGTTAGCGAGCACCTATGAAGGCCGACACGGCACAAGACGGGGTGGGCGGCCAGCACCACACCCCAGCGACTTTGTCTCCCTAGTGGCAACGTTTACACAACGCACCAGGTACTCATTTGAGGCTAAGTCGACCTAGCGGAGGCCCGGGACCGGTTCAGAAAATCGTCACTGGTGTTAGTCGTGAGCAGGCATCAAACTCGGTTCGCCAGGTTTGTAGCCCAGCGCGCTAACGACTTAGCCACCGCTCCCAACACACACAAACAAAGACAAAGATCCCCCGTATAGCCTTAACAGACTGTTGGGGCAGGGTGCCGTTAGCAAGCACCTATGAAGGTCGACACAGCAACACCAGCCAGGAGGCACACCAACCCAGAAACGCGGGGAGACGCGTCGCAGCCGCGGGTGTTGCAGGAAAAAGTGGGGGGGATGTAATCACGATAGTGCGGGTGTCGTAACACTCGCAGCACCTGCAGCGGCTGCGACGGGCACAAAAACGCGCGGCATCTTACCCTGGCCGCTCGGGAAGAGTAGGGATCCTCGAAGAGCGCCCACATCCTGGGCTGCCAGCGGCGCAGGAAGCTCAGCTTGGCGGCGTCGTGGTTGCGCTCGTCCATGGCGAATCTCTTGGCCACCTCGCCGTCCTCGTTGATCTCGTCGTTGCCGTTCACGTCCGGGTTCTCGAAGCTGACCAGCGCCTCCTCGGCGTCGCGGTGCTGCCGGTAGTTCATCCAGCAGCAGGGCTCCACGTCGGTCTCGTCGATGCCCCAGAAGATGAGCTCCTCCTCGAACAGCGGGCCGCACACCTCGGACGGGCAGTGCAGCTTGCCCGTGCGGTAGTAGTTGAGGATGTGCGCGAACACCGTCGGGTGCCGGTCGAAGAAGAACTCGTTGGTCTTCGGGTCGTAGTCGAAGTTGGCCGAGGCGTCGGGCTCCGTGAGCCACGAGAGTCGCGTGCCGGGCAGCGTGCGCAGCGTGCTGCGGTACGTCTCGTGCCGGGTGCCTCCCACGTTGATGACCACTCGCTCGTTCTCGTCGCTCTTGCCCAGGTCCCCATCCAGGCACGACTTGCACGGGGACTTGCTCCCCGACTTGTGGCCGCAGTATGGAGAGATGCAAACCGAGGTGATCATTCGGCTGGCCCGCGCTACCGTCGGCTAGGAGGAGCCCCCGGGGGTCAGACGCGGCACGCACGCATGCAAGCGAGCGAGCGACACTGCTTGTCCTCTTGTCTTGATTGTGACTGTGTGTGTGCGTGTGTGTGGGTAAGTCTGTGTGTCTGTCCGTGTGTGGTGGCCCGGCGTGGTGCTGCTGGACACCCACCCCCCGCGTGCTGCCCTTTATAGGTGCTGTTCACTGACAGCGTTTGACCCTATCGTGTGTTAAAGATGTTTCGGGGGGGGGGTCTTTGTGCGTGTGTGTGTTATCCCGTTGGGTCTCGCTGTGTGTGTGTACAGCGCTCTACAGCCCCCTATGAATGACCAGAGCTCCCTTGCTCTATGGTTGTTCTCTCTATATATACAATGCCCCCCTCTCTCGCGCGCTCTCTCTCGATGGCGTGCTCTCCCAGCCGAAGGAGGGCGTCACATGTCTAGAGATGGAGAAACGTGGAGATGACTCAAGCCCAGGTCAGATTAATTCTACCGGTGGGATTATTGTTATAAAATTATTATTATTATTATTATCGTTATCAAGGTGATGTTCATTAAACGATAGACTCAACGTAACGTTCCTCCTTGTTAATATTTCCGCCGAATTTATTTCATTATATTTCTACCCAGACGCATCCTTTGTGCGATATTACTCCAAAACGGCACGAATTTCGCTTCATCCACTCAACCCGAACGACCGTATGTATATATTGCTTAAACGCAACAGTTTGAACCGTCAAAACCGCAATGTCTGACCGCGAATGACCAGCGCGACGAACAAGCCGATGGTTAGAATAGAGGCAGCATTCATTTATTCCGTTAACGATCTCTGCAACATGTGTTTTCCTTGCTCACCGACCGCCAACCGCCCAGCGTCCTCCTCGAACCTGCTCTCGCGTCTGTCGGCTGCTGGGCTCCCGCATTCATCCGCGCTCCGGCCCCGGAGCGAATACAAGGAACGACGAACAGGGAACGAGGCACCCGGCAACAGGGGAACGAATAATGAGGAGGCTGAGGCGGAAAGCGTAGCTGTTGCAAGACGCCCGATTCAAATATCCTAAAGAGCGAGCGGCCTTAGCGGAGCTCGGCACGCCGAGGAGTCGGCTCGATTGCGCGTGACGAGAGCGACTCGGTGAAAAAGCAACGGCAGCAACAGCTTGCGCGAGCTGGGAACCTGACGCGGCGCGGCTGCAAGGCGCAATGAGGCGCCGCCTGTGTGAATCACTGGGCATGTGCCGAGCTAGGAGGTGGGGAACACGGGTGGTAGGAGGAGGAGGAGGAGGGTTGTGGAGGCGGGGAAGCTGGGGAGCTGCGGGGGGTCCTCGGGGAACGAGAGAACGCGGCGAGATGGAGAGAGGAGCGCCTGCCAATGGCAGCATTTATAATAGCGGCTGCCCGCGGAAATTTCCCCTCTCTCCACGTGGGACCCCCACGCTCGTCAGACGGCAGATTGGGCGACGGGATCGGGAGGGGGGGAGGTGAGACGGAGCTGGGACGAGAAGGGAGAGGCGTCGAAGGTGGGAGAGATAGCAGAGAGGGTAGGGAAGGGCGACAGAGGGTCTAGAGACGACAGTTGGAGATATGAGTGCGGATAACCGGGACGGAGATGCGAAGGGGGATGTCGCAGAGATGGGAGAGAGGAATGGAAGTGGGAGAGATGGGAACGAGTAGAGGTGGCAGAACTAATAGAGAACGAGGGAGATGGTGAAAATTAAGAGAGAGGGGATGGGACGCGGGAGAGAGTGGAGCAGGGGGCGACAGTTGTGATGAGAGCGAGAGAGCAGAGAGAGAAGGAAGACGGTGAGAAGATCGAGATAGGAGAGAGAGGCAGTTGAGAGGAGGCGATGGAATAGACACGGTGAGAGATGGGCGACTTTACTGGACCTGTTACACGTGGAAGCCACAGGTATACAACATCAAAACGTCGCACAATATTTGTATCCTTAACAAATTGCACTCGTCGGTCACGGCACTTGAGTCCGTTTCCTCGTGTGAATTTGAGTGCGGTCAAAATTTGAACAGCTTGGTGCGCAGGACCTGCGACATGGGTAAACGTAAACATCGAGAAAATAAACATTTCATCGAGAGTATATCAACCCATCATCCCTCCGGGGTCGATACATTTTATAGCAAAGTGTGGGAAATTAGTGTTCGTTCACGTATGTTGCATGGCAGGAACCCAGCGTTTCAGAGCTTGAACGCTCACTGGGTATTTTCTGCTGTAATAATAAACATCTAAAAATCTATCTATAGACTGTCGTAAGACGCACGAAAGTGGAATCACCTTCACTGGCTCGGGATCGCCGATGGAGTTGGGTACGAGGAGAGCACCATCCAGAGGTGAAAGTACGCCGGTACGGTCTAGTCCGGTACGGCGCACTGGTAAGAATGTAGCCGGAGCAGTCGATACGGTACAGGTCGGGAGGGGGGGTTGCGAAACGACCGTTTTACCGATTCGAATTCGATTCGATTCTTCGAAGCGTGATGGTTATATGACAGTTTCCCATTGCAACAAGTTCTTCTTTAGTTGCAGACAGCCCTTCAACATTTCGAGTGCACCTATGAAGGCCGACACGGCACACGAGGAGGTAGGTGGCCAGCACGACGCCCGGTCGCCTTTGTCTCCCTAGTGGCAATGTTTACACACCGCGCTAGGTATTAATTGAAGGCTGAGTCGACCTAGGCGAGGCACAGGAGCGGTTCAGAAAATCGTCGGCATTCAGGCTAGGCAGTAGGACACCAAGCACAAAGTCAATACGTTCACCAATAACACTGGTGTCCTCAAAAGAATATACTCTAAGAGGCGACATCTCGGGGCGACACGGTAGCGCGGTGAGTTTCTCTGGCGTCTCACAGCAATAAACACCCGGCTCGGGTGACCTGGCTGTGTGGAGTTTGTTCTCCCTGCGCCCGCGTGCGTTTTCACCGGGTACTCCGGTTTCCTCCCACCGTCCAAAGACATGCAGCTGCTGCCTAGGTTAATAGGCTTGCTGGCTAAAATGTGGAGATGGGCGCCGTGATACCGCCGCCATCTCCGCGCTTATATAACTCCAGAGATGGTGCCAGGGTGATGAGCACGTTCCAGATCTATGTGTTTCGGACAAGCCGCAAAGTCAATGTGTTCATATCGACTGCGGCTTGAAAGTACGAGACCTGTAGTGACGTAAACCGTCCCGGGACAAGCTTATGAAGCATAATGCAGTGGTTTTGAGTTGAGGCACGTAAAAGTAACGATTTGTTACGTGTACAGAACGTGTCAATGTATTGTTACTTCAGCACCGCGGCGTGTTGGAGAGCGGCGCACGGGTGTGTTAGAGAACGGCACACCAGCGTGATCGAGAGCAGATCAACAACATTTACACACCGCTGTGCTGACGTTGTAAAGAATTTACACATTCTGTTCACGTGACAAAACCTTTCAGAGTTGCTGTGTCGGGTGGAGGCGGGTTCACGACACTTTTGCTTTTACGTGACCCAAACAAAAAAACACTTGATTGGTATATACTTCAATATTGATCGCGAAAGCATTCATTGTAAAGCTTATGAAAGTTTAGAATTAATCTGTAAGCACATTTCTAAATGCGCAGACATACGTTTGCATGTATTATGCATAGTGCAACTATTTTACATCGATTGTCGTCTGTTGTGTTTAACACGAGTGGGCTGTATATCGTCTTGTATTGCGGGGCCATAAACGCTACAAAGTTGCGTCTTCAGTGCACTTAAAAATAAATAGCGGGTTAATTTGAATTCATCATTCGTTTTCATCATTATAACTGAGGAAAAATATCGACAATTCCATCGACTGGCCTTCTTCAAAACTTTTAAATATTCCTTGGCAAATGTTGTTAACCTCTCTGACAGGAAACCAAACCTATTATTTTTTCATCAACGTTTTTACAAAGTCAATTATTTGCTGCATTGTACAAATCGACGTTAGCTGCACGATTTTACAGTCTACGAATAATCATAATCAGCAGAAATCTGTCCATTCCTGGAAAACGGCCTCCCTATGTCATTAATTCATTCGTTGTCAGAAACCGCTTAATCCTGTGCAGGGTTGCGGTGAACCGGCAGACACAGGGCGCAATGCAGGGCTATACCCAGGATGGGATGTCTTGCGCCCTGTCTCGGCCGGGATAGGCTCCGGTTCCCCTTATGCCAGTTCATGATTATGCGGGCACCAATACAATTCTCATAAATGTTAATGGTATAAACACATCCACATATTATTGCCGGTATATTATTCTGACGGTGCGTTTGCTAAGTGTTGTTCTGTAACTGTTAAGTGAAACTACTTTTGCCATCCTTTTAGGAGCCCCTAGGAAATGAGACGTGAAGCTCTAGGGTCCATTCAAGTTAAACAACGATGAATAATAATAACAATACAGGACAGAATTGGCGGCTCAAGCACCAGCCTATTTCCAACGTGAGTTTTCATTAAAGTGGATCGCAGCATCTGCATCGTGGCTTTTAGGCACTGGTTTAATGAAGTTATTGCACCGGGGAATGAACGAACAAAACGCATGATTGTGTAATTAAGAGAACGCGCACTGGGAAATAACACTTGCCATCCGAGTCAATTCCCTCAATAGCTCATCACACATCACAGAGTTCATGAACGGTAAGTTATACGTGAAGTGTCATGAGTTTAATTAGTTGAGAGCTAGGCTTAATGTATGATCTCGCCGTTAGCGGCTGAGACTTTACAATAAAAATATTGTCCTAATGGAGGTTTTCACGGCTCGATTCATGACAGTTGCTCTTCAGAGCAGCTCTTTCGGGATAGGCGTGTCGAGCGATATCTCTCTCCCTCGCGACGTTTCGCCTCCAACGTTGGAAGCATCATCAAGCCTGATGACTCGCTCAGTTCCCACTCACCTATGTATTGTAATATTATAACATACGAAAATAGGGCGACACGGTGGCGCGGTGAGTAGCGCTGTCGCCTCACGGCAACAAGATTCCCGGCTCGGGTGTCTTTCTGTGTGGAGTTTACATGCTCTCCCCGTGTCCGCGTGGGTTTTTTTCCGGGTGCTCCGGTTTCCCTCCCACAGACCAAAGCCATGCCTCTGCATATGCTAATCGGCCTGCTGACTAAATTGCGCCCAGGTACGGGGGATGGACTGGCGTCTCATTCAGGGTATAGCCCTGTGTCTGCGGGGATATGCTGCAGCTCACCGCGACCCTCCACAGAATTAAGCAGATGCATGGTGACACTGGACGGATGAATGTTTCACAGTCACCGCTGTGTGACGCTAACAGTCCACACTGTCTCGCGCAGCCTATTGCCCCATCTCGCGTTTACACCGGAGCACTACACACGGTATTATTACACGGCATTGCGGCGCTTTCAAAATCCTTCATTCGTTCACTGTCAGAGACCGCTTAATCCTGTACAGCAGTGGTCCCCAACCACCGGTCCGCGGACCGCTACCGGTCCGTGGGTCATTTGGTCCCGGGCCGCACAGAAAGAATGAATAAAACATTATTTTATTGATTATCAGTCTGAAAATGGATGGATGGATACAAGCGGTTTAAAAAATGGATGGATGGATGGATTATCAGTCTGAAAGATGTTTTAATTTGAAAAATGACCGGATAATTCAGCATAATGGTGAGATGTGTTTTTTATGCACTTTATTTTGGTTTTTATGCCGGTCGTATTATTTTGTTTCGTCATATTTATCCCCCCACACCTTGAAGGCCGGTCCGCGAAAATATTGTCTTACACGAAACCGGTCCGTGGCACAAAAAAGGTTGGGGACCGCTGTTGTACAGGGTCGCGGTGAGCCGATGCCCACCCCGGCAAGACACAGGGCGCAAGGCAGGCCTATACCCATCATAGGACGCCAGTCCATCACAGGGCACCGGGGGAAATTTAGTCAACAGGCCGATTAACCTATTGTAAAGTGATGGTAAATGTGAAGTGTGTTGCTTTCAGCTGTGTCTCCTGCAGAGGGCAACATGCACAAGACAATGACCTCCCCAGTAAACGTGGAACGCAGGGACAACTCTCCAATCACTTGCTAACGGCGGTCCAACATTGAGTGTTTACTCACTCTCGTAACAGACGTTGATGGTATTATGCCTCAGGACCTATAGAGTATCTCTATTTGATTTTTCAAAAAATATTTATTATGGGGCGGCACTGTTGCGCGGTGAGTAGCGCTTCCGCTTCACGGCAAGAAGGCCCCGGGTTCAAAACCCGGCTCGAGGGCCTTTCTGTGTGGAGTTTGCATGTTCTCCCCGTGTCTGCGTGGGTTTTCGCCGGGCCCTCCGGTTTCCTCCCACAGTCCGTCCAAAGCCATGCTGCTGCATAGTTTAGTTGGCCTGCTGACTAAATTGCTCCTGATGCCCTGTGATGGACTAGTGTCCCATCCTGGGTATAACCCTGCCTTGCGCCCTGCGTCTGCCGACGTAGGCTCCGGCTCACCGTAACCATGTATAGGATTAAGCGGTTTCTGACAAAGGATGGATGGATTCATTAGGCTTGTCCAGGAGACCCGAGACGGGGTTCACAGAAACAAGACAGAGATAGAGGACCGCACGTGTAACTGGCAAAGTCCCAGACTTTGAATGGCTTGTTCCGTGAAAACTTAAAGATTTCCCGGAATTGCTGCCTCAAAAAGGGGGGCTATCCTGGGAAAAACCAGGACAGGTGGCAACCTTGTCTTTGTCGTTCGTGGATTTGCCAAATTGGTTTTCCAGCAACGCCTCCCCCGCCCCGCGGTCTACGAGGTCCTCCTGTACCGTCTCTATTGCTTGATGATGTTAACATTGATGTTTGCTTTCCAGAGCTGTTGTTTTGGAATACCCGTGTCAAGCGATCTCCTTCTCTCCCTTGTGACATTTCGCCTCTCACGATCGCTCGAAACGGCTGTCCCGAAAGAACAGCTCTGAAGAGCCTCCATCAATTCATGTATTAACAGGACCCACTTAATCCTGTATAGGGTCGGGCTGAGCTGGAATCTATCCAGGCAGATACAGGGAGCATGGAAGGGCTATACCCAGGAAGAGACGCCAGACCTTCACGGCACTGGGGGTAATTTAGTCAGCAGGCCAATTAACCTACGCAGCAGCTGTATGTATTTGGACTGTGGGAGGAAACCGGAGTGCCGGGCGAAAACCCACGCGGACAGGGGGTGAGAACGTGCAAACTCCACGCAGAAGGGCACCCAAGCCAGACATCGAACCCAGATAACCTTTTTGCCTTGAGGCGGCAGCGCTCCTCACTGCACAATCACATTGGCATTGATAAGTTGTAAATCTGCCTCTAGGTTAAATCTGTAAAAGTTGTGCTTCTCTTAGAGTAATGTAGTTTCCCTCGTCTGTCAGAGAGAATGTCCTCGCCCCGTATCCCCGCCGTTGGCTCCGGCGCTCGTAAGGAACACATCCGGCTCGCTGCCAGATTCTAAAAGCGATCTCCTGCGTCCCCTGGGTTTCGCCGCTAGATATGTTTCTGAGCCCTTGAAATGAACTTTTCACCGCAAAACGCTTTAATGCGCGCAAAGGTCTCGCAAAGTATTCGGGTGCGGCGTTCGGCCGAAAGAAAAGTATCGCGGTAAAATACATCGCCGTTTAATGCGAACGAAAAAAGTATTTAAAGTGACATTAAAAACAAATGTATAGTGTATAAAGGCACTTTCTTTCTTTGCGATTCTTCGAAGCGCGATTGTTAAGTTACAGTTTCTCATTGAAAATGAAAATGCAAGGTCGAATTACACTGAACACATGGCAACAAACAGGAATTTTTCGATACGTTCGAAAAATCACTGACAATGGGTTTTTTTTCGCTGTTATTAACGTTATAGTAATTTATTTTTCTAACCGCATTCATGAACTGGCAGGCAGTCTAATTCGACCTTGCTTACATAAGGCAAATTCAGTACCTTGGGCAATGACTGTGTAAGTATTTTTTTATTATAATGTAATTCTGCTTTTTTAATATCTTCAAAAGTCTCCACTCAGTTGCAAGATTCACTTTTATGAAGTTCCTAGACTGACAGTTTTTGTGACCTCCTTATCAAATGGACAGATTGGCCCCCACCATAGAAATGCGGTGAGTGGCGCTGCTGCCTCGCAGCAAGAAGGTCTTGGGTTCGATTCCTGGGTCCGGTACCTTTCTGTGTGGGGTTTTAATGTTCTCAGCGTGTCCGCGTAGGTTTTCGCTGGGAACTCCGGTTTCATCCCACAGTCCAAAGCCATGCTGCTGCCGCTCACCCACTCACTCACCCCTCCACCACGTAATCCGGTCTTTGCCACGGTCCAAATACACGCTCCTGCTGCCACATTGAATTAGCCTGCTGACTAATTTGCCCCAGGTGTCCTGCGATGGACTGGCGTCCCATCCTGGGAATGGCCCTGCCTTGTGCCTCGTGTCTGCCCGGGTAGGCTCCGGCTCACCACAACCTTCTACATGCTCAAGTGGGTACTTATTTCAAAAAGTTGCGGACGAACCTCAATGACAAAGCAATGATCGCATTACATCACGAACCAGTCTCATTACAGTTATATGGAAACTCATTCCACGTACCCTTGAGCATTAGGTTTCAAGTGCGCGTATCCATATCGATTCTTAATACCAGCCAAACAATTTTGGGCGGGTAGCGATATGGTTTGACGCTCGAAAGTTAACGGCTTCATATTTGTTCTCTCTCATTGCGTGCCGCATCTCGAGCTGAACTAACGTTTGCCAGCGCTGGCGGGAATCGCGGCAAGTCGCGGCGATAATGAGTTTTTCTTCGTCGCGCCCGATCGGAAAACAAAACAGATGCGGTCAGCGGATGCCAACGCACTCTCGACAGCTGCGCCGCCTCGCTCCGAGAGGCCGAGTTTGACGTCTCAGCGACGCTCCCAACGTCTGTCCGGAGCAACGCGTCGGTTTGTGGGAAACATCGGCGAGTCCGAACGGATGAAGACGCGGTTACGTATCTCGTCCTCCGGTTCTATATAACCACACTCAAGTCAAGATAGCCCCAAATCTTTCCGATTACACCCGACAGCATTGTTGTGTTTTTAACTCGAAGGCTTTCGTGACCAATGTTATCCATAGTCTAGCTCTTTTTATGAGTTAGGTCACGTCAAGATATTGATGTGTCGCAAACCCGCCTCCACCCGACAGCCAATCAGTAAAGGGTTTTCACGCGAACGAAAACGTGACAATTCGTTACTACTTCAGCACACCGGTATGTTGCTGATTTTCCGTTCTCTGTCGTTGTTGACATGTCGTTCTCTCCGCAGCCCTGTGCAGCGCTTTGTGACCCTCGGGTTAAAAGCGCTCTATAAATGCTATTATTATAAATTACAATGTTGTGTTTTGATGGCTGGGTGCCGCATCTGCTCTTCACGAAAAGAAGGTTCGATTCCCGCCTTGGCATTACGGGCCAATTAACCTATGCAGCAGCATATATTTGGACTGTGGGAGGAAACCGGAGTGCCCGGCGAAAGCCCACAGATTCGATTCCCACCTCGGGCGTCTTTCTGTGTAGAGTTTGTGTGTGTTCCCCCTATTCTGCATTTGTTTCCCCCTGGTTCTCGGATTTCCTCCCAGGATAAAAAAACGCATTAATTTACTTGGCCAATAACATTACAATATATAGGACGCAGTGTCTGGCAAAAGTTGGCGCCGGCTGCCTGCATTGCTGCCTTCCCCCCACCTCTCTGCGGTTTCCTCGCGCCTCCGTATCCGTGTCTCGTCCATGGCCAGTCGTGGAATTTGCGTGCATTATAAGTTGTATTACTATATTAGTACGTTTTCAGCCATAAGTGTGTTTTTACACACTTATGGTACGTGTGCATTGACCTGAGAACACACATGTAGTTGCCCCATTATTGTTTTCCATTCAACATTTATAACGGGACTTTAACAAACCCTGCACACGCACCCGAGAGTCATGTGGCAATTAGTGCCGAACGAGAGTTTTTTTTTCTTCCCGAGCCGATATTTAATCGGAAGCAAAATATTGATCCAACTGAGTCGAGCCCTTGTTGTCAAGTGGCCCCGTTCACGTCTAAGAGCTGTCTGTAATTTTGGAAAATCGTTTCTTTCAGTAAAAGACGGAAACTGGTGTATTTCGTTGCGCGGAGAGAGAGAGTCTGTCGCCACAGAGCGCGTTTGTAACTGACAGATGAACCGTGCTGCATTGAGGGTCGGCGCAACTGGAGCGAGGATAAACAGCCCAAAGGTACACAGCGATCTGCTCCGAAACCCGACACACACATGGAAAACCTTTTTTACCTCCAAAAAAAAAACCCCGCAGTGCTTTTAACAAGGAATGAGCTTCTTGGCCACTATGAACCACAAAACGATTTTTATTTTTTAGTTTCTTTCCCGCTCCTCCGAGCCATCTCAGGGAGCGGCAACACATTACGATCGGCGCGTTCGTCAGCAGCCCCAGTGTGGCTAAATATAACGGGGTACCGTGGTTGTGTAAACTTCTTGTCTTTTGTTTAAAGTGTTTTCTTCGTTTTATTATTATTGCTGTTGAATCCTGTTAAATGGCACAAAGAGGACAAGGTTATTGATTCTGGTGATGCCGTTTGGTTTGAGTTGCTGTATTAGACGTTTTAAAGTTTTTACATTTTTTTCTCTCTCTCTGCAACTCTGACCCTCTCTACCTTCTCCATCGGTTTCCTGTTCAGTTTCCATTTCCTCTGCTTCGTCGCCCCCATGCCCCCTCCGTCATCTCTGTGGGTTTTTGATTTATGAATTTCCTTTTTGCGTCACTCTTTAACCTGAGGCAACCTGTCATGGTTTCTGCTGCATTGGGTAGAGGCTGATGCCTGCACACAGACCGTTACGTTTCATAACCGCGAACAAACAAATCACCTGGGACCTAAATGTGCGCAGCTCACATGTCATGGAAATAATGTCAGTGAGGATGGAGTAAAACAGCGCGTGTTGCTCCCGTAAAACGTTAAATGCTGTTAATATATCAGCGCAGTTGTAATTAAAAAAAAATTGCTGTCTTCTTAAAACAGGTTTAAAGGTAGGAACTTAAAATGCCTTCTTGAATTCCTAGAAAAAATCCGTATAGATATGTTCTAGTTTTGTTTTTGAAAAATGTGGCATTATGTTTTTGCACTTGTGAGAGCACTCTGATGTACACGTGTCGACACCCCCAGTAGTGGGGGTGTCGGCAGCCCCCAGGTCAGCTCAGCCGTAAATGAAAACTTAATGGCCTAAGAGTGGTGGGTTAATATCAGTGTAAGGAAGACATCATCAGACTTCCAACGTGGGAGGCGAAACGTCGCGAGGGAGAGAGGGAGATTGCTTGACACGGCTATCCTGAAAGAACAGCTCTGTAGAGCAACCATCATAAATCGAGCCGAGAAAATCTACATCAGTACATTCGATGTCTTTATTGTGGTTGTATCCTGGAACGGACTGGAGATCACAATTTTTCAAGCGACAGGAATAGCGTCACACGCTGCCTACTTTCAAGTTCAAAGGGCATATCGTAATTAGGTCATTGTTAAAAATCTGCAGGATATTAAGGGGCTGACTGGAAGTAATAAATATTCTACATTCCTATTCACATCTGTTCCAAGGTTACACAAAACTAATATTCTGGTGATTGTAATTTGTAACTTGTGCTGGACCTTGTGAGATGTATGGTCATAAACAGTGAATCATATTTTGTATTACCACGTCTATAACGGTCACGTCTTCATTTTTCAACTTTTCATGGGATTTTATATACATTTTTGAGATCTCAAAATAAAAAAATGTCGAGGCTTCAAATCCCAGAGCTCATGAATATCTTCAGCTTAAACACAGAAAGATCGTAGCTATAATCCAAGGTGATAATCATATGATACCGTTAAATCTCGACTGTAATACGCACCGATGTATAATACGCACCTTAAACTTTAAGTTTCATCGCAATATAATCCTGTGTTTAATACGCACCAGTAACTTCAGACGTCTCTAGGCCTACATCTGTAATACAGGCCACGAAAGGAAGTTTTCAGATGACTAGTTTAGCAAATCCGGAGTGATGATGGGCCCACTTGACCTCTGAGTAAGATTTGTAACCTACAGACTCCCAATCTCCACAGCCTCCTGTCTCCAAACACACAGACTCCTGCCACATTAATGTGGAATTGACACATCTGACTTAAGGCGACCGAAGGAGCTCAGCACAGCATTGGGGTTACTTATAACTAAATTAGTCAGTCCACTGCTGGATGAGTCTCACTGGTGGATGAAGACCTCCACGTGACCAGTGATTTGATCACACTTGCTATTGCCGGTTAGTTTATGTTACTTTGTAAACATACGCAATGAGTGCAGTATGATTCACCTCTCCAATTCTGAACTTTTTGTAATTTAGGGTTGTGAGAAGTGTCCTGAAGAGCTGCTCTTTCGGGATAGCTGCGTCGAGCGTTCCTCCACCTCTTTTCTTCGCAACGATTCACTCCACGTGTTGGGAGATTCTTCAAGAACTGAACTGAGTTTAACTGAGAATCTAGGCCAGCTATTGGCAGATTTCAAAAACAAGCATCATCGGACGTAATGGAGAACAACAGGCGGCAGCCTATAACCCTACACAACATCACAGAGTAAAATGGCTTTTCCATACACGGTAATCGAAACAACATAAGAAATATACCAAGGTGCACCGAGGGGAATTTAAATTTCCTACCAGGTCTTATGGAGTTGTGTTGAGGCGCTGTATGGGTTTTTATGTCACTAAGGATTGTATGCGATTCCCAGACGTTACAATAAAAACAGTGCTCACGCAGGCTTGTCACCTGATTTAATACTTAAAATATATGAAAGGAATAGGAGGACAAAGCAATGAGCTTGCACATTGTGACATGTAGATGACATACTTTGCCTTTAAGAAGACTGACGCATCAGTTTTCTTAAAGGCAAGGGCGAGTACAGCGGCAAGTTTGAGGGCCCCGAAATTTTTCCACAGCAGCCAAGGGGAGTTTGCGAAAATGACTTTAACAGGCAATTTGTTCAAGAACTGCCCATAATTTCTAATGCGTTACATATGGCTGGCAAGTTTGGACGAGTGCGTTTGGACCAGAATTATGTGCCACTTTGACTTCAATGTAAATATAATGTACTGTACTTCCATTGTAGCAGAGTTATATCAAACCCGTGCAGTAAACGTCAACCACAGCACGGTATTGTATCTATAATAATGCCGCTCAGCTGTTGAGTACATCCAATCGTGGATTGTGATGTTTCCCCACATCTCCATCGAGCCGGTTTGCACGTGGAAAAGCGATCGAAAAGCCAGAGAAAACCCTCATGACCGAGGGGGATAGCACTCAATGCTCGACACAGATGGTGCGATGAACCCACTTGCTGTACTGCCTTTCTTCGGCCAGCTCGCAGCACGGTGGCTACAGGAGTTTCCTGTATACGAATGAATAGCAGTTGTATTCATTCATTCATTGTCAGAAACCGCTTAATCCTGTACAGTGTTATGGTGAGCCAGAGCCTATCCTGGCAGACACAGGGCGCAAGGCACGGCTATACCCAGGATGGGACGCCAATCCATCACAGGGCACCGGGGGCTATTTTTGTGGGCGGGCCAATGAACCTACTCATCAGCGTGAACTGTGGTAGGAAACCGGAGTTCCCGGCGAAAACCTAGGCGGACACGTGGAGAACATCAAACGCCACACAGAAAGGCCCCTCCCCCGGCGCTACAATGGCGGCGCGTTCCCGACGCTGCAGCCACTCAGACCCAAAGTACGGTGTTTTCATGTGTTTTTATGTTCGTTTTTTTTTTTACTACGTCTTCATCAAGATTCAACTGCAGCCGTCAGTTACTGCTAGACACCATTGCAGAACGACAGTGGACAACCTCTACCAACGCGGTCTCAGGACAGGCGAGCTTCGGGGGCCTGGGCCTGCTCCTTCGGGCCTGCCACACCCGCGGCCTCGCGGGCCAAGCCAGGTCAGGTCGGGCCAAGCTGATGTGGAGCCAAGCCGGGCCATGCCAAGCCAAGTCAAGCCAGGGCTGGGCCGCGTCAACCCACGCCAAGCTCCAAGACAAGTCAAGCCAAGTCCTTCCATGTGAGTGCCGACGCTGGGGTCTGGGGAAATGGCGGCGCGTCTTCATGGTTTCATGTTCGTTTTTTTTATTACGTTTTCATCAGGTAACACGTATTAGCCGTCGGTTTCTGCGAGTCATTTGCAGAACGACAGTAAACAACGCCGGGGTCTGAGAGAAACGGTATTTCGATTGTCTGTGTGTCCTGTACATATGGTAGACTTTATTATTATTATTTATTATTGTTTTTTTACTCCCATCGTATGGCCAAGTTCATGACCTCACAGGTTGGAAGTCTCACCAAAATGCTCCGAGTGTGATCCGTCAACCCCAGTTCTCAACACACTGGCTGCCACACGTGTAAAACCGCATCTGGTAACTGACCATCATCGGTTGTATCGAGCCCCCCCACGCGCGGTGGGGGGTCGATGCATGATAAGAATTGCTCTCAAGAGCTGTTCCTTCGGGATAGCCGCGTCGAGCGTTCCTCCTCTGTGCTGCGCGCCGTTTCGCCTCCCGCGTCGGAGGCATCATCAGGCAACGTTCGGCATCATCGGGCTGACGAAGCCTCCCTCATCCGATCCGTGATCTGCCAGGGTAACCACGTGGAAGCTCTCGCGAGCGGGACTCGGTTTCTATCGTGTGCTCAAACCAGCTGAAGGGAAACATCCCATAGTTTCCATTGTAATCAACGCAAGCTGAGAGAAATTTCCACTTAAAATGTTTTCAATTAACCAGCCCACTGGGGCCTCGAGGTTTTCAACAGCGATCACATGTGGGTGGCACGGTGACGCCTCACAGCAAGAAGAGCGCGGGTTCTATTCCCGGCTCGGGTGCCACCTTTCTGCGTGGATTTTTTCATGTATTCCCGATTGTTGAAAAGAGCTAGACAACTCAACGGTTCCTTCCAGCGTACGTACAAACTAACTGACTTACAATCCTGCATTGCTTGCTTGAGTAACGAGACAATTTTACTTCGGTGGCAGACCTCACCGTTGTAAATACCATTGTTGAAATGCATCTGTGATGGAGAAAACCAGGTCACGATTGTCATATGCACACAAAGTAATAATGTTCCGTATATTTCATTAACTTCCACGTACGTTCATAAGTTTCCTTGGATTGGAAAAGAATCAAAGCAAAAGCATGCAGTCCTGTAATAAACACAAATTTATTCAACAGATGCGTCTGTAAATAACAAAGGATATGTGCTTCACTTTGAAGTTCATATGAAATACAGGGGTACGTAAATCTCGCGAATTAAAATGGGGAATCATATAATACAAACGACTGGAAAATGAATTTTGAAGAAAAATGCTGCCGTGTCTTAGCAACAAGTCAAACATCGCGATCAAGGTCTATCGACGAAACAGATGTTGAGAAATAAACTTTATAAAGTCATTGAGGGATGGCTTTTCGACAGCAGGCAGGGAACCGCCATTTCAAACTGGGTGTCTGAACCCTTTGAGGTCTGTGCCTGAGTGTGGTTGTGAAATTAACTCGCTAACCTTTCAGCCCCCCATTTGAGGGAGACGCGCATACTTGTATCAAGCATCACCGAGTAATCCATAGCTGTGATTGATTACGAGTGGTCGATATTTTCGAACTAGCAGGGTGCCCGCCCTACGGCTGATCTTGTTCCGAGCGTGTAACACGTTCTTCTGACTTCTCTTGTTGATGACGAGTTCTGCTGACATGACTGCTTCGACTGGGATTTCTTCCTGGATTAAGGCGGAAGAGTGCTTTAGTGGTTTGCTGGTCCTTGTTTAAAATTGGGAATGTAAAACTGGCCTGGGAATCCCCCAGGAAGAGCTGGAATCTGTTGCTGAGGAAAGGGAAATTAGAAAAATTATGCTGTTATGAAGATAGATAGATGTTTATTATTACAACAGAAAAATGCCCAGTGAGCTTGCAAGCTCGTAACGATATTCCTGCGACGCAACAAACACGCGAATTGAAGCATTCCAACCTGGTATCCTCAGCGTGGACATTCATACATGACACTAACACCATTATATATAGATTACTCTGCTTGCGATGTCTGAATTTGCATTACTGGAATGCAACGGGTGATTAATATTCACAGTTGCTTGCATTAATCTCAATTTTGAAAAAATATTTCAAAAACAATTAAAAGGGAATAATGATCATGTAACCAGCGAGGATTAATGCAAGAGAATCCTACATATATATCACGCTGCGAATATGTTATGTTTATTAAATATACGTCTATAATGATGGTTTCCATTCAAAGCAATATCTGTGCCTGCATTAGTACAGATGTTTATAATTATTGTAAATATACCCAGTGAGTGTTTGTAAGAACTGGAAGCGGGATTCTTGTGATTCAACACACGTGTTATGGTGCCGTTACTTAGGAGGTCCCATCGATTTGAAACTTCCCAGTTAAGGAGGGGATTAAGCAAAGAGAGCATTTTACTTAGCGTGTTTAGGAGGAGATCTTGTGGCTCAGAGACCAGCTTGCCGAGTCGGCACTACTGAGATCCGGGGTTCAAAGTCGGCAGACGCCCGTAATACGATCGGGTTCCTGGGTCTAACGGGAGTTGACGGCCTCAGCCACGTCACGAATGACTGCACGAAAACGTTATAAATATGTTTGTGAACTTCATTTCACTAAACCAGATTTAATCAGAGTGCCACGGGTCGTAACCTAATCGCAGTGGAGGGGTGTGCGTGTTCCAATGAACCCCGGAGCTATGTCACCTGGAGTCTAGCGCTCCTGCTAAGGTCTCCCTTAGTGAACAGGTCTGGAGTCCAGCACTCCTGCTAGGGTCTCCCTTAGTGAACAGGTCTGCAGTATAGAAGTCCTGCCAGGGTCTTGGGGAACAGGTCTAGAGTCTAGCATTGATATGTGCATCGCCTTTCGGCAGCTCTTGGCTAGCACTGAGGTCGGGTTATTAGGAAAGCCATCTCTGGTGTGGGCCAATCAGTTTTCAGGACAATGCATACAGTATCAACGCATTCTGTCAGCATGTTTTTTGCCACAAGCATGTGTGACTGCTGGCAAACTGGACACTTTGTAAAAGGCGTCTATTTCGTGTTTTAAGATCTTAACACGTGTTTAATTGCCAGATGTTTACCCACCGCACCAAGTACTCATATGAGGCCGAGTCGACCTAGGCCAGGGAAGACCCAGCACCGGTTCAGAAAATCGTCACCGGTACCGGCCGTGAGCTGGATTAGAACTCGGATCCGTGGCCGCGTTCGCAGCTCAACCCGCTAAGCGCTGCACCACCTTTAACTAACCCGCAGCTTAAACGATACTTAGACTACTGTTTTGCACCACCACCAGCACCCGCCGCCGCATGTGCTGCAGAAGCTCTGTGTTGTTGCGAGAGCGGGAGCAGAGTGGGAGCAGAGCGAAGCTTCGCAGATCTGTCCTGGGGGAGGACGTCACGTGAGCGGCGCCTGGCTCGGTTAATTCGCTGTTCTCCGTTCAAACCTGCATATCCTGGCGAGCCCCAACTTTGTGTGAAAAGCCCTCCCCGTGAAAAAACTCCGGCAAAGAGGCCGCTGACTCCTCCGCGATTCGCGAGAGTCCCCCTCGATCTACGCGTTTGTCACGTTTGCGTGTGATACGTTGCTCTCAAAGAGATGCGTCGTTTTGGGATGGACGTGTCGAGCGTTCCTCCTCTGTCTGTGGGTGGCAGGGTGGCGCGGTAGTGACAGCTGTGGCTGACGGCAAGAAGGTCCTGCCCGAGGCGGTTTTATTCACGCCTCGGGCGACTTTCTGTGGGGAGTTCGTGTGTTCTCTCCCAACCCCCCTCCCGCCCCCCTGTTATGTGTGGTTATTAAATGCTTAACACTATCACGGCGTAATTTTTGAAAAAATATGTTCACCTATTATTTATCTAGGCTGTACTTTGCACATTCATTTACATCTAAAGTTTGGCATATATACACACACACATTGTTGTCCTGTCCAAACCCCTTACCCTGGCAACATCGTATTTGCTTTGCTATGCAAAATATGTGGCAATAACATTGGCAGGAGTCATGGGGTGCTTAATATGATTTACTCATTAACTCTAAACCTTTTCCTTGTGAACGCTCGTTTATTGAAGAATTAAGAGGTGCCGTTTCGGGATAGTCCCGTCGAGCTTCACCCTGCTCTCCTTCCCCGTACGCCAGAGGCTTCTGAATAATTTAGCTGAAAGAATTTGAAATCCTAAACGTTCTGTGCATTATGAGAAAACCCATCACAACAGAAACATGAGTACAGGATGAAAACACGCAGATTTAATAAGTCTACAAAGGTGTGCTCACAAACAGCAGGAAGGTATGCCATTCATCATGCGTTGTGTGTTTGTCACATGATCACATTGCGTGTGTACTGCTCTCTGCCACCATCTCCGACGTTGAACACGTGGTGGCTGTGTTTCTGTTTAAGCCACCAAGTCAAACTTCTTGCAGTTTATTAATGTGGCCATTGTATTGATGTAGGGTTCCACGTTTTGACGTATGAGAGCTGCTCTCAAGAGCTGCTCTTTCGGGATAGCCGTGTCAAGCATCCCTTCTCTCTCTTTCGCTCGGAACGGCAATCCTAAAAGTAAAGTTGTTGAGAGCAACTGTTCTACTGTGTCCATCCCAACAGGCAGCAGTGAATCAACACATTTCAATCAGCATACCGCATAGCACACTCAACCGAAACCGCACTCATCAAAATTCTAGACGACCTCCTCACCCTGATCGACTCCGGCTCCACGGCAGCACTCTTCTCCCTCGACCTTTCCTCCGCCTTCGACACTCACAACCTGGAACAGCCTGCCACACCTATTGCGTCAAACACAGTCCCCTACAGCCTTCAAAAAACTCTTAAAAAGTCACCTTTTCACCGACTCGCAAAAAACCGACTGAGCAGGGCTCCGCGCCTCCGAATCAACGGGTGCAACGCGCCCGGAGAAAATGCGCGCGTTACAAAAGTAGATTATTATTATCCAGAAGAACATCTCTGAAGAGCAACCACCGTGAATCGAGCCGTGAAAACCTACATCGGATTATGTAATAGTTTGCAAATCTTGCACGGTGAAAATGGTCTCAACTTCGGGAGAACTTTGTCCTCATTTCACTTGGCTTTGGGACACGAGCCATTCACGGAGCTTTCCAACGTGAACGTTCATCGCCGTGGCCAGCTCAGGTAGCCGAGACGCGGCTGTTCTCTAATGATGTACCGTCACTACCGATAATTTATTTTTCATTCGTATTTATTCTGGAGCGGCCCACCGAGGCGCACATGTCTCATCGAGGCGTGCTTACTCCCACGAAATAACTATTTTTTTTTAAACATACATAAAGCCAGGTAGAGAAGATTTTGCCAAAAGAGCGTTTTATTTTAAAAAATGTCTGCTTTAAATTATAGACGGGCATTTGCCAAGACAGCTGGAGTAACACTTATAGATAATTTATGCTCGAGGCATGCCCCAAACCTGGAACGAACGTTTTGCAAAATATCTTGCCAATTATTGCACCGGGCAGCGATACATTCTGAGTGCTGAGGCACTTGCAACTGAGACCGATTGTGTGCCGTCGAATGTTTAACGTCCACGGCTGTGCAGAGGTTTCCAGGCTTAAAAAATATCCTTTTAAAGAGGAACATTCCCCCCGTTGCACATAAAATCAAGTGTGTACCCCAGCAAATCCATGCTGAGGCCTCATTCTCTCGTCAGCAGTTTGGTGCTTGTGATGTTTGGCCAATTGCAGGTTGGATGTTTTCAATAGAGGACTCCAGAGTGTCTCAAGGAAACATGAATTTGGGTGAGACTCACATCGGCACCGATTGATCAGAAACGGTGTTGCCTGTTACAGACAGCCAGTGGCGTGCAGAAGTTTGTGATGCCCGGGGCCAACTCCGACTCCTTGATTGTATGCCCCCAAGACTCAAGTATAGCACTGAGAAATGTGAGAAAGGAAGACATCTTAAATATGTGAAAACAGATGAAATCAACTTTTTATTCAAGTTAAATATAACATGTCGACGGGGCACAGTGGATGATGAAAAATAATGTCGATCGGCGTCGACAGGGCACTGAAAGAGTTAATCAGCATTCCGCACAGCGATGCTGATTAGCTCTTTTCTCTACTCTCGTCTCGCTTATTGAAACACGGATCCACATTCACACCAGCTTGTGGGACTGTTTAATTTCACGCTTTGATTGGATGCCCCCCCCTCTGAAATGGATGCCCGGGTCCGTTGCCCCCTCTGCCCCCCTCTCTGCACGACACTGCAGACAGCAGAGTTAATTGGCACTCACCCACTCACCCATCCATCCATACACTGACTCACCCAATGGCCAGGGAGCAGATAAGGGGTTGTTTGATATCATAGGCAAAGATCCCCCGCAGCCCTAACAGACTATAGGGTCCTATGCCGTTAGCGATCACCTGTGAATGTCGACACGACACACGAGGATGTGGGCGTCCGGCACCATGCCCGGCGGCCTTTGCCTCCCTAGTGGCGATGTTTACACACCGCACTAGGTACTCATTTGAGGCTGAATCTATACTTAGAAGAAGCCCAGGACCGGTTTAGAAAATCGTTACTGGTGTTGGCCCGTGAGCGGGAATCGAACTCGGCTCGCCAAGTTTGTATCCCAGCGCGCGAACCGCTGCGCCACCGCTCCCCACTGCTTGATATCGCGCGCTCAAACACTCGCGTATTATTACCAAACCAGCTGTTATTTTCTGAGCGCACAAGTTGGTCACGAAACAGGGGCCATTCCTCGCTCGTCTCAGTGCTGTTCGGCCTCCCGCCCTGACAGTCTTCTGTGTACCTTGCCCAAAAACCCTCTCCGTCCCATTCCCTGTAGGGGTTACCCTCCTGCTTTTGCAGCTGTTCATTGGCTCCCAGCCAGAGAAACACTCTCCCGAGTGAACACCACCTCCACCACCACCACCTCCTCCAATCACCTCCGCCACCACCACCCGCTGCTGTGTCAGCCCAGAGGCTCCTCGGTCGGGGATGTATAACCTTGTTAAAAAATGTTTCCACATTTGACACCCCGTTTTTATTTGCTTTGGAAAAAAGCCGCGGTAAAATTCTGTCTTTCGCATAAGGACGAAAATCGCAGCGCACAAGCTCCATCAATCCATTTTCAGAAAACGCTTAGTCCTGTACAGGGTCGCGGTGAGCCGGGGCAAGCTCGTCGGAGCAAAATGGTTTTATTGTGCTCGCACGGCGAGACGGAGGAGGGCCTCCAGAGTTTTCCCCTCGCACGGTTTGCGCTGCGCGATGGCTGGGCCACGTTGGCTTAAAGAGGAGGATTCAGGCTCAGCGATGGGGATTTCTCTCGATTAATAATAATAGATTTAAAATATATATATATATATTATTAAAGCAGGAAAAATACCCAGTGAGCTTGTACGCTCTTTACGGGATTCCTGCGACACAACAAACACGCGAATTGACAAAACAAAAAAACATTATTAAAATAACAAATTAACCAAACAAAACATTGATACCAATAATAAACGCTATTTGTAACGCACGCATATTCATTGCATTTCAAAGGTATACATTCGAAGGGAGAACTTCTCAGTGGCGCGAGGAAACCGGAGGAGGCAGCCACGGGGTTTGCCGGCGTCAACCCGCCAGATACTGCGTCCCATTTATTATAATGCTTTCGGCCAATTAATTATTAGGTTTTTTTTAGTTGTGTGAGGAAACCGGAGAATCCGGAGGAAATCCACGCAGAATAGGGGGAGAACACAAAAAAACTCCACGCAGAAAGGCGCTTGAGGCCGGAATCGAACTGCCTCAGTCAAGACCTTATTTCAATGAGGCGCGGGTGTTACCACTGAGTCACCCTGTTATTTGCTTATCGTGGACAAATGCTTACGAAAAAGTATGTTTTCGTGTAGGCTCGACAAAATAAATATCCTCCGGTATACTCTTGACAGATTTGAGATCCGTACGTTTGTCTGTACGTTTCTTGTATGGCAGGAATCCCGCTTCCAGAGCTTGCAAGCTCACTGGGTATTTTCTGCTTTCATAAAAAAAACACCTATCTACGTATCCAAGTGCTCCTAGCGAGTTGCACCTATGCAGGCCAGTACGGCACATTAGGGGGTGGGAGGCCAGCACCACGCCCGGTCGCCTTTGTCTCTCTAGTAGACACAGGGCGCAAGTGCCGTCGACAGATTCATTTAAATAATATTTGGCTGATGTTGACTTTTATACAGCAGATTGCTAAAGCGTATGTACAATACATCGTTATACAGTACCGTATTTTCCCATTGTAAACACACCTGATTTCACCTAAGTGTGCGTGTGTAGAAGATGCACAGTAACAGTGTGCGTAGATACACAGTGCATACGATAGTCCATCTACGTAAACGCACACGGTGTAAATCTGAATTATATAACGGTATCACGCACGCAACTGAAAAAAAGAAACCAAAATTCCATATTGATATAAAGCAACAAACATTACTTAACACCCCATAAAATACGCCACTTCGTTTTTCCATTCCACTCTGCGTTTCACACAGACTTCCTTTCTTGACATACGCGTTCACATCGCCACTAATTTATCCATTGGGGGGCAGGATCATTTACCTACTTTGGAATCCAAAAAAGAGGACACGTTGAAATGTGAACTCAGCGGCGTAGTGTGCGGCCGCTCTTGTGAGCCAGAGGAATAATAATAATGAATACAGTTTATAAGTGGCGCGGTGAGTAGCGCTGCCGCCTCGCAGCAAGAAGACCCAGGGTTTGAATCGTAGTTCGGGTGCCTTTCTGTGTGGAGTTTGCATGTTCTCACCGCGTTCGTGCGGGTTTGGGCCGGGCATTCCGGTTTCCTCCCACAGGCCAAAGATATGCTGCACAGGTTAATTGGCCTGCGGACTAAATTGCCCCCAGTACCATTTGATGGACTGGCGTCCCATCATGGGTATATCGCTGCCTTGCGCCCTGTGTCTATCGGGATGGGCTCCGAGGATGGATGGACATCAGCAGCAGCCGCGCATCATCAGGTGGCCACTCTGACTGCTGGCTCGGGACGGGCAACGCAAGCTCGTCTCGCCATCATCCATCACGCCATCATCCATCACGCTCGCACACGTGCGCGCGCCCTCGTTCCGTTCTTCCGTGTCCGCCTGCGGTGATTCCCCCAGACCGCGTTGCGTCCCTTGGCTGCGTCTCGGTTACCCAAGCTCAAGCGTCGGTTGTGTAAGCGGTCGTGGCGATGGGCGCTGTGAATGCCGGCGGTTGGCAGCGCCAGAGTGGTTGGCGTGTTCGAATTCGATTCGATTCTTCGGAGCGTGTTGGTTAATATGACAGTTTCCCATTGCAACAAGTTCTTCTTTAGTTGCAGACAGCCCTTCAACGTTTAGAGATATAATAGTCAGTGCTGGCCTTAAAGGCGGCGGACATTCTCCTCCCTTGCAGCCAATTCTGGTGTCCCGCGTTAACGAATTGGTAGCCCTGGATATATTGGGACCATTTCCACCCACCTCCAGAGGAAACCGGGTGCTGTTGGTTGGGGTCGAGTACCTCACTAGATGGCCAATGGCTTGGGCTCTCCCTGACCAAAAGGCTGAAACCATAGCAAATGCATTTGTAGATGATTATGTTATGCAGATGGGAGCCCCTGAACGGCTGCTTACGGATCAAGGACGACATTTCTCGTCAGCGCTGATAAAATCTGTTTGTTGCATTATGGGTTCCAAGAAGGTCCGGACCTCCCCATACCACCCCCAGATGGACGGCAAGGTAGAGCGGTTACACCGCACCATTACAGCAATGCTCAGCCAATTGGTCAACGAGCAACAGTCCATTCCGGGAGTTCTCACAGCATACCGCTCAGCTCCACATGCGGCCACGGGATACACCCCGTTCTATTTCATGTTCGGCAGGGACACGACGCCTCAGATTGATGAACAGCTGATTGAGGGTCAGACGAAGAAGAACTGTGCGCTTGTGAACCTGCACAGGAAGCTGTCTTACCTTGAGGAGGCGCGCAAGGTGGCAATGGGGAACTCTAGACTAGCTCAAGCCACGAATCAGCGGCTGCAGGCACGCACAGAAACACCTGTCCCATGGAAGGCTGGCGACGAGGCTTTGCTACATTGCCCACAGGTCCCCATTGGCACTTCCACAAAACTCCACAGGCCATGGAAGGGACCCATGAAAATTGCCGAGGTTCTCTCGGCACACAATGTTCGCGTTGCGTTGGGCCGTCGTCATTGGGTGGTGCATTCGTCCCGACTTAAAAGACACTACAAACAACAGCACACTTCCACACGCATCCTGCCGAGTACCGAGGCGCCACACGAGACCACCATCCCTTGATCCGCCTTTTTTTTTCTTCCTGTTTATATACACCATGCAGAGCAATAACTGAGGCCACATGGAGACCAACGCCTCTACGACAGCAGACAGGCACGGATCCACTGGTGCTCCAGTTTCGATGATGGAAGGGACAGGACTGTGTCGCGGTTGCGGGGGTTTGTGGCGGGAAAGACAGAGGCAGCTCCCTGGCTGGAGGTTTTAGGACTGGCACAGACAAGTGTTTGCTTTGCACCGTTTGTGTTATTGAAATCAGAAGAAAACTGCATTACCGTCTCCGGGTTTCTTCACATGGATATGCGAATACATACGTATTTATTTAGTCATTTAGCAAGACGAGCATACTCGGACATCGGTATTTGTTCTGAACAAACTAAACAATTGACGTATTTATCAAACGCTTCTGTTTATTTGTAAAGGCTCACGAGCAGTGCCGCGGAGTCTCCCATCGCTCCGAGGTCACCCTCCCCGTCATGGAGACAGCTGCCGGCTGTCCTCAAAATTCTGGAAACAAATAAATGCAGCCGACAAGCCTGTTGTGAATTTCCGCGTTGCCACAGAACTGCATGCAGCACGTGTAGACTGCATTGTGTTCATAAAAACACCCCAGAGCACAGTTTTGTCTGGCGAATATCAATACCGTATGTTGCCCCGTGATTACATAAACCCCTGTTGGCTGTGATGCCAAACGGCGATGTGCGCGGCTTTCTTTGCGGTGCGTCGACACGTTATCTGACGTGCTTCCGGGTCGTTCCACGTGTCGTTCGCGCATTGTGTCCGACGTTTCGGACAGACCCAGTTACCATGGGTTGACTGACTGAGCTGTCCGAAGAAAGATCCCCCGTATAGCCTTAACAGAATGTAGGGTCAAGTGCCCACACACAAACAAAGACAAAGATCCCCCGTTATAACCTTAACAGACTGTTGGGGCAAGTGCCGTTAGCGTGCACCTATGAAGGCCGACACGGCACACGAGGGGGTGGCTGACCAGCACCACGCCCGGCCGCCTTTGTCTCCCTAGTGGCGATGTTTTCACACCGTACTAGGTACTCATTTGAGGCTGAGTCGACCTAGGGGAAGCCCAGGACCGGTTTCAGAAAGTCGTCACTGGTGTTGGCCGTGAGCGGGATTCGAACTCGGGTCGCCAGATTCGTAGCTGAAAATGTGCTTTAATGACATTTTTTTACGCAAAATTCAAACTGCTTTACATCTCTGTGTTGCTTCTATGTTGGTCAACTAAGGCCTCCATGAGAGTCCAGTTGTGTTTTTCGGAGCGTTTCGCTCGGCAATGTTGGCTTATTCCGTCCTAATAGTTTTGCATGTATGAATACGCTGCCGATACAGAGAGAAAATGTATGTACACATGGGGAAAGCATTCGGAATTCCGCAGAGATAACTTTAAAATGTACTTATAGGCTTATAGGGACATCGTTATTGTGTAGATGGACATATCGATAAAATAATGGCTCCATCATCACGTAATCCATCAACCGCACTTCAAAGTCTCTGTTACATAGATGCATCCCTGCACGTGGCATTGTTTATTCCTCTGCACAAGCAAAACAACCGCGCGCCTATAAAGCCGAGTTTGGAAATGATAAAGAGAACGATATTACAGTTTGTAGCCAAAAATATCCAACTTGGACCGAACATCGGAGCGGAATGTACGGCAGCTCAGGTTTTTTTTGTGCAGGCAATTTATCTTTGATCTGAGCCAGAAACTTAACGAGCAGCCAGTGTGTTTCTCTGTAACCAGGGCTCTTCCTGGTGCCGGTGACATTAGGAATACGCGTTCCATCTGACACGGTGGCGCAGTGAGAACCGCTGCCGTCTCACAACAAGAAGGATCCTGGTTTGACTCCCGGCCCGGGTGCCTTTCTATGCGGAGTTTTGACCGGGTCCAAAGACATACTGTTACTTAGGTTAATTTCTCCGCTGGCTAAATTGTCCCCGGTACCCTGCGATGGGCTGACGTTACATACTTGGTATAGCCTAGCCTTGTGTCTGTCGGGTGCCAGTATCTGCCAGACGCTGAGTCCTCTATATTTTAAGATGTTATCCGCCAAAAGAGTAAGTGCTTTTTGGCCATGGGAGGAAACCAGAGTAGCTGGGAAAAACCCACGCGGACACGAAGAAAACTCAAACTCCAGAGAGAAAGGCGGCACCTGAGCTGGGAAAGAACAGCTCTGAAGAGCCAGCGTCATGAATAGAGCCGTGAAAACCTACATCGGTACGCAAGATCAAAGCTCAGCCCAGGGGGGCAACTCCGCCCATGATCCATCTAGGATCATCCATCCATCCATTATCAGAAACCACTTAATCCTGTACAGGGTCACGGTGAGCCGGAGCATATTTCGGCAGACACAGGGCGCAATGCAGGGCTATACCCAGGATGTGACGCCAGTCCATCGCAGGGCACCTGGGGCAATTTACTCAGTAAACCAATTAACCTGGCAGCATGTCTTTGGACCGTGGGAGGAAACTGGAGTGCCCGGCGAACACCCACGCGGACACGGAGAGAGAGAACATGCAAACTCCACACAGAAAGGCCCCCGAGCCGCCAGGATCAGTGACGTGAATGTTGCTTTGTGGGAGGCAGTGTCGTGCACAGAGGGGGGCAGAGGGGGCGACGGCCCCGGGCATCCATTTCAGGGGGGGGGCATCCAATCAAAGAGTGAAATTAAACAGTCCCACAAGCTGGTGTGAATGTGGATCCGTGTTTTAATAAGCGAGACCAGAGTAGAGAACCTGTTACATGTAAATACTGTGCGTAATGCCGATTAACTGTCAGTGCCCTGTCGACGCCGATCGACATTATTTATCGTCATCGACGGTGCCCTGTCGACGACCGTCGACACGTTATAGTACTCCCTTACGACACGTTATAGTACTAGGCCGTATACTTGAGTCTTGGGGGGGCATACAATCAAGGAGTCGGAGTTGGCCCCGGGCATCACCAAACCTCTGCACGCCACTGGTGGGAGGTCGCCAGTGATTGTCGGAGTGACTGGAAACCACCCGTGAGCGTGATAGGGGTTGGTTTCCACCCGCCGACTCGGGGCCCACCGACGGCGCCGCGGAATGCCCCACGCTCGCTTGAGTCGGGGAGACGCTTTGATTTTGACATTCTGAGCGATGTCACATCTGTAGCGCCGATGTGTAATGGCTCCTCACCGAAGCTCAACTGTAGAAACGATTTATCTTGGTGACCTCACTCGCAGGGAATGGCTGGTAGCGCCGCCGTTGTTTATGCCAAAAATTCTTCGCGTAAAAACGAGCGGTGAAGGGGACATTCATTTCACACACTGGCTTTTAGGGAGCGAGCTGCTGGCGAGAATGCGAATCAAACGGGGACCACGTAATCCATCATTACGGAAGTTGTGTAATGTGGGTTGAATGGGGCAAGTGCTTTTTACGTGTGTTCGCACCGAGGCTTGTAATAATAGCATTTGTAGTTTAGCTTTACCTCCCACGTATTGATTATCCTGAAGCTTCAACAGTATTTCAGCTTTTAATTTTCAACTTTGCACGACCATCAACCCTCTTAAGCTGCCATTCTCCACCTAGTGGTCCGCGGAGACCAGACCCAAGTGGGCCTTGAAGTACAAAATGTTGAGAAGCCCTGCTCTTAAGCGCTCTTCCGAGAGTGTGACGTCAACGGAACGTGTTGCACGTTTGGGACCAGATCGCACGTAGGCCGGGTACTCTGCTAGTTGGAATAATTAATTACATGCGGCTGGGTGGTGCTGCGTCAGGGCTTTAAACCCTGCGTAAGATCGAATCCCAGTCGGAGAAACGTTTAGCTCATCATCCATTGGAGGTTGAGAAACTAGTACCACTTTACGGAAGTCAGCTGTGGTGGTGATAGTGAGGCAGGATCCCCTCCACAGAAATGTGGAATTTCCACAAACGGGTTAAGGGATGTGGTGGGAATTCTGCCCGAATGCTTATAAGAGCTAACCATTATTTGGCACTATTCCAAATACATAATACGTCCGTATAAATATATGCCGTACAAAAACAAAGCTGAGCTTTTTAACATTTCTGAGCGGTGCACTGCTGTGGTGTTTAAAAAAACGTATATTTTCCTTCCATACACTGTATAGTGTTTCATTTTAAAACGTAACGAGCCAGTGCAAGATTCGCACACGCGCTTTCCCTGCGAGAATGTTTACAAATTGTCAATCGCTAATTAGAGATGTACTGCCACGGAAATCAAATGAGGAATTTCTTTGGGAGAAGTAATTTATTACTTGCCAGGAGCAGCAAGTCAGCTCTCGCCTCCCCAGCGTGGTAACCGGATGGGGATGGCCAGACCGCTGTTATTTCACTCTGGCCCACCATGCAGGCTTGTGTGTTTGTTGCGGGGAGCGATTTTCTATACCGGTCTTAGAGCTCCTCTAAGTGGACTCAGCCTTAAACGAGACCCTCGGTGGGGGCTTGCAAACATTGCCACTAGGGAGACAAAATGCGACCGGGGGTGGTGCTGGCGACCCACCACCTCGTGTGCCGTACTGGCCTTTATAGGTGCTCGCTACCAGCGCTTGACCCTACAGTCTGTTAAGGCTATACGGGGGATCGTTGTCTTTGCGTGTTACAAATGTGTGGGGATTGGTGGTGCAGTAGTAAGTGCAATGAGTTTGGATTTCCGGTGAGCGGTGTATGAACCAGTGAGTTATAGACGTCACCTGAGCTTAAACCAGCCACCGCTTTAAGTGAGCACCTGGTGCTGTGTGTAAGCATTAGTACTGGGGATGCAAAGGCAGTTGGGAATGGTGCTGACCTCACCATCCATTCTTAACAGAGCCTCGAAGGAAGATCGTAGAGCTTTGTTAGCAATGTACTATACATACGTATTGGCATTGTGTGTTTATTTGCCATAAACCTAACAGTGAAACATTCGCCAGTAAAAAAAAATAATATCCTGACCAATTCACTAGCAAAAGCCACAGGATGTCTATTAAACATTTTTCTCAAGAGATGTTTATTTTATTTTATTGGCTGTGCTGTGATACTAAAATCGAAGTGGCTCCCAGCTCGAACTAGCGACGAATAAGTACTCATTTCCACCGCTGGCTTTGCGCCAGTGCAGGAAATACCACAGGTCTATGGTAGGACCCACCGAGTCGTAATTCGCCCTCAAATGCATTCACGGGACATTTGACGAACGTGTAAAGTCAGAATATGTTCACCCGTCACAATGCTCGTGATGGGCACAGTGTGGGGAGGTATTCATCCACGAGTGGATTGGGACAGTATGTCAATAATTATGTTCCGTCTAACGCATTAGGCGGCATGGTGGTGCAGTGAGTAGTGCTGCCACCTCAGGAACAAGAAACCCTGAGTTCAGTCCCCGGCTCGAGTGCCTTGCTGTGTTGAGTTTGCACGTCTGAGTGGGTTTTCTTTTTCAGTTTACTCCCAAAGTCCACAAACATGCTTCTTCTTTGGCCTGGTTAAATTGCCCCCGTTGCCGTGCAACAGACTGGGGTCCCATCCTTGGTATAGCCCTGCCTTGTACCATGTTTCTGCCAGGATAGGCTCCGGCTCAGTGCGACCTTCTTAAATGACAAGCTGGGATTGATAAGGACGATGATGCGTCAGTTCAGCTCTGTGCCGGTGCTGGAGATAGCTGTAGGAAACATCCGTGTAATCATACCCACTTTACATTGTTGCCACTACAGTAGGCAGTGCTGCAACCGCCGCTTTGCATCACACAGGGGACCTGAGCACCTTGCTATCACGTTGCACGTAAGATCATAAAGTGCGAATGCGCGACACTTTGTAAACATTTTTATATTTAAAAAAATAATCCGCGCCCAACAATCACGATAGATTTGTGCTCATCAGCAAAATGTATCTCTTTCATGTGACATTTAAAGTGGACCAGTTCGCTTCGTCAAATCGTCATTTACAAAATGCACTTGCCCACATGGCAGCAACTGATCAAAGCCTCATTGGCAGTAAACGTTAACTGGGAGTATCCATCCGGCGCTTCTGTCAATAACCGCATCAAACTGGTCCCTAAGGAACCAGAAGCCTATGTAAAACAAGTGTGGGAGGGTGGGGGCCAAAAAAAACACCCAGCGAACAAGTGTAAATCAGTGGAATGGAGCGGAGCCTCTGTCGTGTTGGTTTGTAGGTCCATGGTCTGTAGGTCCATGGTTTGTAGGTCCACGGTTTATAGGTCCATGGGTTGTAGCTCCATGTTTCTAACTGTTGGGTTGAAATCGCCGGGCCTGGATCACTCACTACCGCCTGCGGTGTTCCCGAATGGCCGGAGCGTCCGGGCTGAGTAAAGGATGATTGGGAGAAGCGCCGGTCTGGATCAAGGTATGTTTTACGTGCAGGGCAGTGTAAAGGCTAGCCGCTATTTCCAGCTTATCAATAGCTAAGATTGTTCTAGATCTGTGCCTTGTTATTGCCCCCCCCCGACCCCCAGCTTAGCTTGACTTGTAAATATTAAAACATTGTTAGTATTTAGTTTTTTGATCCTAGTATTTTTAAACCCTTGTTGTTGTGTTCCAGTCCATATATATGCCAACACCGGGGTCTTAGAGAAACGGCATTTCGATCCTCTGTGTGTCCTGTACATAGAGTTGAATTGAATTGAAAACGATCGTTAAGAAATTATGAGACCTTTCTGTGTGGCGTTTGCATGTTCTCCCCGTGTCCATGTGAGGTTTCACCAAATACTCTAGTTTCCTCCCACAGTCCAATGGCATGCTGCTGCCTAGGTTAATTGGCCTAATTAAATTTCTCTCGGTGCCCTGTGATGGACCGGTGTCGCATCCTGAGTGTAGTCCTGCCTTGCATCCTGTGTCTGCCGTGATAGGCTCCGGCCACCCACGACCCTGTACATGATTAAGCAGGTACTGGTTATTATTTAATATATGTGCTGTATAATAATTGCCAACTACAGTGATTTGTGGATTCAATACGGCTGAGTGACGGTATTCTAAGTGCTATTGGCTGACAAACCAAATATAATGCTAAGGAAAGGGTTTTCAGCCCATAATGACCCCGGGGGTCAACACAATACATACCACTTTGTGAAATCTTGGCAGTCGTTGTCTTGTGGATAGATTACTAACTGCCATGGAATTTTGGCAATTCCACCGCTAGCTTAAGGCTACTACCAGTGGCTCACTTGATTACCAAACCACCCCAGCACTTGGAAGCTGTGCAGAAATTGACCCTGGTAAGTAATTACACGGGCATCCAGCCGGGAATATAAGGTGTTGTGGGCTTCTGCTGCGAGGTGGTCAGGGGTTGCCAGTGGAGAAGTGGATTCTTGGATGTTGTGAGCGGCTGTGAGTGTTGCCCCCCTCTCTATCCCACTGGGCTTCTCTCTACGTGTCGGTTTCCTCGCACACGAAGCCAAACAACACAACCATCCCAACTCAGGGCCCTCCTGAAAAAAAAAGGTCTTTACAATCAGTGCGGCTCTTGTTCATTTTCGTTCATTCATTGTGAGAACCCGCTTAATCCTGACCAGGGTTGTGGTGAGCCGCAGCCTATCCCGGCAGACACAGGGCAAAAGGCAGGGCTATTCCCTGGATGGGACGCCAGTCCACCACAGGGCACTCAACACATGCTTTGAATTGTGCAATGGCTCTGACTTCGGAACCACGTTACAACATTGCTGCGATGGAGTGGCGTCCCATCCTTGGTGTTCCCCTGCCTTGTGCCCTGTGTCTGCCGGGATGGGCTCCGGCTCACCGCGACCCTGCACAGGATTAAGCGGTTTCTGAAAATGGATGGATGGATGGGTTACAACATTGTAACTTTGCCCTAATGAACCGTAGGAATAGTGTATCCCCTTGTGATTTATTTTCTTGCAGAGGTAGCCTGAGAGCATGCAAGACCTTCAAACGCCGCACGAGCTAATTGAGACAACCGAGCTCTCAGCGTACCACCCTGCCGGTCACGGCAACGACACGACGATGACTGAGTCACAAAACGAGACCGCGTGCGTAACGAGCTACACCTATCGATCGACCATTCTGCCGTTCTTCTACTCGGTCTGTGTGCTGTTCGGACTTATCCTCAACACGTTCGTGTTCTGGAGCCTCCTGTTCAAGGACAGAAAGTGGAACCCGAGCTCGCTGTACATGATCAACCTGGCGACCACCGACTTCTTCTTCGCCGTGTCGCTCATCCTCATCATCCACAGCTTCATGAAAAACAGCATCTGGGTGTTCGGAGACGTCATGTGCCGCCTGGTCAGGTTCATGTTCTCCCTGAACATGTACGGCAGCATCTTGTTCCTGACCGCCATAAGCCTGTACCGCTACCTGGGCATCTGCCATCCGATCGCGTCTCGGCAGTGGCAGAGGCTGCAGGTGGCGGCGGTGCTGTGCGTGATCGTCTGGGCGATCACTCTCACCGAGACGCTGCCCTTCATTCACTTCGCGGGCACCTACAGCAGCGTCGACAGCAACCTGACCAGGTGCTACAGCCTCGTCATATTCGACTCGACGGTCACGGCGTACGGCATCAGCATCATCATCCTGGGTTTCCTGGTGCCTTTCTTCGTCATCATAGTCCTCAACTCGTGCATGGTGCGCACACTGTGGCGCTCCATGTCTGGCGCCATCGCCGCCCAGGAAGAGGCGAGGTTTCAACGGAGCAGGGCGGTTCGCACCATCTTGCTGGTGTCGGTCATCTTCACCATCTGCCACCTGCCGTACCACATCAACAAGGTGATCTTCTGGGGATTCACCGTCTGCGGCAACGAGAAGATCCACGACGTGATGATGTGCCTGGCGAGCTTCAACTGCTGTTTCAACCCGGCGCTCTACCTGGTGAATAGGGCTCACTCGCAGGCCCAAGGGAACCTGCGTGAGCATGACGCGCCCACCTAAAGGCGGCCCGTGAAGCGGTGGTGACTCTGGTGGCGAAGTGCCGTGCTGTAGCTCTGCCGGGTTGTCCGTTAAGACTTACGAGCAGTTGTTTTTGGTATATATTTATCTTTGTAGTGTTAGGCGCGGGCGGCGGCACGGTGGTGTAGCGGTGAGTAGCGCTGTCGCCTCACAGCAAGAAGGAACCCGGGTTCGAATCCCGACTCGGGTGGATTTATGTGTAGAGTTTGCATGATCTCACCGTGTCCGCGTGGGTTTTCAGCGGGCACTCCGGTTTCCTCCCACAGTCCAAATACATGTTGCTGCATAGGTTAATTGGCCTGCGGATTAAATTGCCCCCGGTGCCCTGTAATGGACTGGCGTCCCATCATGGGTACATCCCTGCCTCCGGCTCACTGAAACCCTCAACAGGATTAAGCTGTTTCTGACAATGGATGGATGGATGGATTAATCCATACTTCAAATATTAGTCAAGCTAAGGCTTCTATAAGCTTTTATTGACATTGTGAATACAGCATATACACTGGGTACCGATCTTTGACATTTCTAAAAGGTGTCCCGCTGCTCTCTAAAACGTGATGATGACTAAGACGTTCCAAAATTATGTTGTGATATCAAACTATTATTTATTGTGGACTGCACACAGATTACGGGTTTTTGTTGACATGTACCTTTGCCATTGTTTTGCGTACAAGTATTGCAACACAAGCATGTGTCCTGTAAAAAAAAACCCAATACATATATTTTTTACATTATCAGCGCACGGTATAATACAAATCCTCCCGGGCGGTGCAGTTGGCTGAATGCTTGTGGAAAGAAATGGGAAACTGTAATTTAACCATCGCGCTTCGATAAAATCGCAAAGAAGAAGGTAACAACGTTGTAAATTCACATCCCAGTCGGTGGTCAAACCGGTTCGTCATCCCTCCTTGTGCAACAAAATGAGAACTATTTTACGGAAAGTTCAGGGTGCTTGCTTTGAAACACAGTACTCCACCCATATCAATGTGTAACTTTCCACCGTTGGCCCAGTGGGAACAATGATGGAGATTAGGACCTTTCAGTGCCAACGTTAGCAGATATGTACTTTGGCATTTTCAACTTGTGAGCATTAGTATAGAATTTGTAAGGTGTAAAGGGGCAGCCCTGCAGTATGCTAGCTGATGCTCCTGCTGACAGAAGGGATTCCACTATACTAAGCTCTAGCGCCATTCTCAACTGGTGGGTCGCGACCCATCAGTGGGCCGCGAGCGCCACCTAGTGGTCCGTGGAGACCAGACCCAAGTGGGCCAAGTGGGCTTTGACATGCAAAGGGTTGAGACGCTCTACCCTAGAGGGAGACTTTCCAGAGGGTGATTGGGCGACTCTTCCACGGCAGCCAGGCACCGTGGAAGAGGAAAACCCACACTTTAACCCACCATACACGCCCTGATGATCAGCTTA
>JAZEWU010000011.1:5334486-5347750 GCA_036362915.1 Geotria australis | reverse complement strand
GCTTGTCTTCCCCACTACAACTAATGAACGGCCTTGTCTTGCAAAACAAGACTGGCTTGGCTCCAGAGCCAACTGATGTTACACAGACCGAGCGAGCCTGGGACATTAGATGGAAACCGATAGGGTTATGTGGTGACGCCGCGGTTTTCAGTGAGAATTCTATCCCTCTCGTTGGTCTAAGGCCAGACCCAAGACCTTCATACGTTTCTCTGTGGCCATGAGTATATTAATTCATTCATTGTCAGAAACCGCTAAATCCTGTACCGGGTTGTGGTGAGCCGGAGCAACTCCTGGCAAACACAGGGCGCAAGGCAGAGGTATACCCAGGATGGGACGCCAGTCCACCAGAGGGAACAGTGGGTAATTTAGTCCGCAGGCCAATTAACCTATGCAGCAGCATGTCTGTGGACTGTGGGAAGAAACCGGAGTAGCTGGAAAAAAACCCCATGCGGACACGGGGAGAACATGCGAACTCCATTCAGGCACCCGAGCCGGGATTCGTACCCGGGAAATTCTTGCTGTGTGGCAGCAGTTCCCAATGTTAACCCTGTTTCATTTGGTTTAGAGTAACTTACCAAGTCACCGTGGCTATTCTCTATAATATTTTACATTTCCTGTACGTGTCCTGATGGCGCAGTTGTTCCCGCGTGTTCTCTCGAGCTAAGTGTGGCGCGTAAATGCCGTCGAAATCCAAGCTATTATTGAAATTCGCAATGACCTTAAAGTCCCCACTCGGCAGAACATATGGGCAAGGTCAGCGAGGACGCCCACAGACGGGGCCAGCACGTCCCATGTGGATAGCAGACTGTGCGAGGGCCCAGAACGCTGCTCTGTGGATCAGGAATGATATACACAAAGCCTGCAGACACGCGTTTGTTTGTATTGCCGAATTGTAAAGGAACAGTTAAACTACTGTGATCTCCCCTCGTGCTGCTGAATCAAACTGCTGTCGTAGCTTCACATTTTTCACATACGAAGCAAAAACATTGTTTTTGCTGTGTTAAAAAGAAAATGGAATGCCTGCTTTTCAAATCTTCTTCTTTGCGATTCTTCGAAGCACGATGGCTAGCTTCTGGACATTGTCGTCTTTCAGCTTGGCTTCGAAGTGTTTCAAATGAATAATACGCAACAAATTCCAGGTTTTTGGAAGTCCACCACGACGGACCGCGTGACCATGCCACCCATTTGCAAGATAGTGTCACCCAGAATGCACTTGCTTGGAAGCTGCAACAAGGCAATGCTATCTGTGGATAAACAACTGGCCCTGCTACAGGGATGTGGAAATGACACCGCTGGCTTGAAGCTTGTGAAGGAAATGAGCTCCTGACCTGCTCCCAGTAGAACACAGAAGACACTCTGACTCGGTCCGTCAGCGCAGAGTTTCGGCCAAGTGGAACTGAATGTACAGCTGATGTTTGTTGTGAAACGTGCTCCCAGGCCAAGACATTTAAATGGTTAAAGCTTGCTATGAAACTGGCTTCTGATTTTGACTGAGCAAACATCCTCAGCTGGCGTTTAGTGTAATACGTTAACACTGGGAGACGGGGACGTCTGGGCAGGTGCTTCAGCGTTGGAGTTACAGTACTAGCAGAGTACCCGCCCTACGGACCATCTAGCACCAAATGCCCCTTCAGTCATTTTATTTTATTCCAAAAAAACCTCTATTGCTCGAGCGTAATTGACGATTTAGAGCAGGAGTTCTCGACCTTTTGCACCTTAAGACCCACTTGGGTCTGGTCTCCACGGACCACTAGGTGGGTTCATAATGGCAAATGTATGCCTTAACAGGCGCTCGCTAACAATCTATTTCCCCCGCGGTCCGTCAGTCCAAAGAGACGCTCGTCACGCTTGTGCGTGGGCGCGCGTGTACGCGGGTGTCTCGGCACATGTTGGATTCCTACCATATTTCTCCCAACTCTCTCACTCTCTCGCATCAACATGTTCACATTCCGCGAGCGAAAGAAGACGCAGTGGGCTCAAACAGATTTCTTGGGCCCTCGAGTCAGCGCTGCCTTCAAGTGGCACCGCGAGCGTGGTGCTTTTTGCACAGCTCCGCAAAGCCGGCAGAGGCGCGTTGTGTTTCGGTTCGATGAATTACCGCTGCACAGCTGCGCAACACATCTCGCTGAGCGGGATTAGGATCGCGTTAGGTGTTTCCTGTGAACTCTGGAGTGCTGCTTTGGGAGAACGGCTGAAAGCGACATTCATTAGACACCCCCAGCTCCTGAACAGACCCGAAGGATCTCCACGTAAAGCTAATGTGAACGCTGAACGCTTTGTTTAAGGTTTGCGGTGGCCAAGTCAAGATTTTTCAGTCATTCATCCATCCATCCATTTTCAGAAACCGCTTAATCCTGTACAAGGTTGCGGTGGGCCGGAGCCTATCCCGGCAGACACAGGGCGCAAGGCAGGGCTATACCCCGAGATGGGACGCCATTCCATCACAGGGCACCTCAGGTAATTTAGTCCGCAGGCCAATTAACCTATGCAGAAGCATGTTTTGGGTTTTGGGTGGTGAGTATTGCTGCCACTAGACAGCAAGAAGGACCCGGGTTCGAATCCCGGCTTGGGTCACCTTCTGTGGAGAGTTTGCTTGTTCACCCCCCGTGTCCGCGTGGGTTTTTGCCGGGCACTTCGGTTTCCTCCCACAGTCCAAAGACATAGGTTAATTGGCCTGCGGACCAAATTGCCCCCGGTGCCCTGTTATGGACCGGCGTCCTATTCTGGGTATAGCCCTGCCTAGCGCCCTGTGTCTGCCGGGATAAGCTCCGGCTCACCGCAATCCTGTACAGGATTAAGCGGTTTCTGACAATGAGATGCGATGAGCTGCTGTTAGACTTGTGTCCATAGGGCGAACACAACTTTTACAAATAAGGAAGTGGAGAAACAACGCGGACAATAAAATAGGGAATCAATCCTCGAGCCCAAATCACAGCCCTAAATCTCGACAATTAATCTGATCGCCGCGGGAGGGTTAAATCTCACAGCCCTGTGGAACAGCGTCGCGGTCAGAGCGCCTGCATGTGTAACAACTAACATGGATCACGCATTTGCATGCACCCTAATCACTTTAACATCGTTGAGGGCCAAGCGTCCCCGTAGTACAGTCCCGTATATCCTCGCCTTCCCGTTTAATTGGCTCCCGTAATCCATCACGTTTTCCGACCTTGTATTCGACGCGCCGAGATGCGTTCCCGGGAGACAGCCACCCACACCACGGTCCGACCGAGAGGGCTCACGTTTCCCGAACGGATTTGGGTCGTGGGGAACGGTGGACGCAACCTGATTTATAAGATACAGGGATTTAAATGAAGCGGTCGTTTGTTATTTAAATGAATGGACAAGTGGCACGCGTATACTTGAAGCGAGCCGTGATGCAGCCGGTGAGGCTTCACTGTCATCCCAGCGACCGGCATGTGAATGCAGGCGGCACGGTGGCGCGGTGAGTAGCGCTGCCGCCTCACGGCAAGAAGGTCCCAGGTTCGAATCCTGGCTCGGGTGGCTTTCTGTGTGGAGTTTGCATGTTCTCCCCGTATCCGCGCGGGTTTTCGCCAGGCACTACCGATTCCTCCCACGGTCCAAAGACATGCTGCTGCATAGGTTAATTGGCCTATGGACTAAATGACCCCCGTGCCCTGTGATGCACTGGCGTCCCATCCTGGGTATAGCATTGCCTTGCGCCCTTTGTCTGCCGTGATAGGCTCCGGCTCACCGCAACCCTGTACAGGATTAGGCAGTTTCTGACAATGGATGGACGGAGATTCCAATTTTCATGCAATAAATGAAATTGAAAGAATTGTTTTGGAAGTGTGCAGTCACTGTGTTAAATAGAACGCCAGACCCAACGCAAAGTGTAGACACCATAGGATATTTTCCATGTCTTCTATATTGTGTTTTTTTCCTCCGGGTTGAGTTAGTCGGCTCTGCCAAAATAGTCGCATGAAACCGTGCCAACATGCACACGCTTGGCACTGTGCAAGGTTTACATCAATTGTCTTTGAAAAACGCTGAACAATAAGTCATCGTGGAGAAAACATAATGATACGACAGCCAAGGAGTGAGAGTTCGTTGCATCACGCGGTGAGTCTCGCGTCTGGTATGAACTGCAAGCCAGCATTGGGGTCGATGCTCAGTTTGTGCAATGGAGCGGTGGTAGAGCGGCTGGAGCAACGTGCTACGGTGCGAGAAACCCGAGTGTGATTCCTGGTCGTGGGTGGTTGACATCAACTGTGAGTGCTATCTAAGCTAGCCATAGGGCCCTGCTTCACCATTGTGTACCAGTGTGGTGAAGTATGGTCAAACAACCGCCCATGAAATTAATGAATGAGAAAGCGTGGTAAGTTGTAATAATTATTATTTACGAGCAAAGACGTTGTTCCAAGCGTGTAACGCTTTCTTCTGATGTCATGACAAAGGCAGAAGTGTATTTTAGCAAACGAATGATAGTCTTCTTTTCGATTCTTCGAAGCGTAATGGTTATATGACAGTTTCCCATTTCCCCACACAGTCCTTTGCATTTTTATTGAACTCTGCAAGGTCTTTTGAGCTGCAGAGGTTGGGTAGTAGAGCGCAGACAAGGCAGTGCTCCATAGTATGGTCTGCTTCTCCACATTCACAGGTGGTTGGGCCGCTGACAGGTCCGATTATCATAGCGCACGACTCACAATTAGAATTGTACAAGTTCAAGGCCTGGTCCTGGGTAGACACCGGCCATCGTTACTCTGTGGTCAACGATCCCGGTGCCACTATTCGGTGAACCACACGTGGGCGTCGCGCAGAGATCGTTCCCCAGTACACGATCCAGGGGTTTCCTCCGCCGCTGCCTCGGAGCCGCCAACTCAGACGGGTGGAAACTCCTCGCTCGAGACAGCGGCAACCCCCTTCCCCCGTTACCAAGACGGGCAAACGCCTCCTAAACGGCTCGTCAAAATTGACTGACAAATTGTCACATCCCAGTAAACGTGTTGGCGGCGTGCCAGCGCTGGGCTCCGAAGTTGGCGCGTGGACTGTGATGCAGGTGCCGGAGCGCGCCCCGAGAATTGGGTCTCTATTCGTCATTGTGTCTCTGGACGGGGGGAGGGCGTAAACAGGAGGAAAGTGGGAGACAAAAGGCAGCAAATTGGGGCCCGCGGGCATTCGGTGCAGGATTGCGTGCAGGAGCATGCACTGGGCTTGGCGTTTCGGCTGATGTGCCCATCTAGACTGTGCGGTTGATGGGGTGTGTTAAAACACTTCTTTGTGGAGACGGACGCGGTGAGGTAGTTGTAATCTGAACTCGTTTGAGATGACAGTACTTTTATCTGCACAACACCGAGGCTTTTATGTCTTATTTCGACTTTACTTCCCACTTTTGCGTGTTTGTTGTGTCGCAGGAATCCTGTAAAGAGCGTGCAAGCTCACTGGGTATTTTCGAAAATGTCAGCTTATTTACATCGCAAAGCAGCGGCTTCCTAGACATGGTCGTGGATTTACCATAATGACCGCGGCACGAACCGTTTCAAAATAAAGCCTCTGAAACAATATTGTCAGACGTTTCATAGGAGCACCCAGTTTTGCGATGCACGTGGGACATCTGATTATTTGTACAGATGTGCAATTCCTGATATGCTCGGAAACTTAGCTCACAAAGGCATCTGCACACTGCCAGAAGCTTAGGGCCTCCGGTCTGTGTCCCTGACAGAGCTGAACTCCACAGTGACGTCCAGACGTTGCTCAATGCCTTGTGTTTCTTGTCGGTTGCGTGGAAGGTCAGTGCCTCCCTTGTTGTCTAATTCATAACGGCCTTAGAGACTTCACTGGCCAGCCAGAAGCTTTTCCACCACTCTGCCATCATTTGTCTCGTTCAGTGCAAACCCCTGTGTTGTGTTGCGCAATTAAATGGGGTTTTAAAGGAGTGTTGGACGAAAAAACCCCTTCCCCATGCAAGTTGAGTGAAATGCGCGAGTGTTTCATCATCTGCATTAAGGGAAGGCACGCTTATATTCTCCAGTTTCTAATTATTGTTTCAATGCTATGGTCCAAGCGTTACCAGTGGTCATGTCATCGAGCTAAAGGCCGTCCTCGTGGGATGATGTTTAAGCCAAGAGAGCTTCGGTGCACGTGGCTAAAGATGAGGGCGGCAGGGTGGCGTAGTGGTAACATCTGCGCCTCACAGAAAGCAGGTCTTGCCGGAGGCGGTTCGATTCCCGCCTCGGGCGGCTTTCCGTGTAGATTGTGTGTGTGGCGACATGTTGGCGCCGGCAAACCGCCTGGCTGCCTTCCCCCCCTCCCCCGCCGTCTGCGGTTTCCTCGCGACTCTGAGCCTTCGAAATTGAATCAACATGTCCGCGTTACAAATAGCATTTACTATTATCATTATAGATTGCAGCCCCTCCCCCGAGACTACAATGGCGGCGCGTTCCCTACGCTGCAGCCACTCTCAGACCAAAGTACGGTGTTTTCATGGTTTTTATATTCGTTTTTTTTTATTACGTTTTCATCAACTAACAAGTATTAGCCGTCGGTTTCTGCGAGTCGTTTGCAGAACGACAGTAAACAACGCCAGGGTGGTCTGAGAGAAACGGTATTTCGATTCTCTGTATGTCCTGTACGTATGGTAGAGTTGACAAATAAATTTGAATTGAATTGAACTGGCACGAGGTGAGGTGATGAGTGCACAAGTGGTTTAATGGAACGTGCATTGGGTTGGCCTAATTTCACGTGCCATTGGGTTAACACAGAGGCCTGGGTGCCTGGGCAGGTTTGGGAACCGAGCAAAGGGTTAACACAGTGTCCTGGGTGCTTGGGTCACCACACGTCATGCACTTGAGCCTCCTCTCATTACGGTTGCTCTTCAAAGCTGCCGTGTCGAGCAATGTCCCTCTCTCGACAACGGATATCCCGAAAGAACAGCTCTGACGAGCAACCATCATGAATCGAGCCGTGAAAACTCCATCAGACAAGAGGGAATATCAGACGGGGCAATAATAATAACATAACAATAATAATAATAAGAATGGTAACACAGATGGCTGGGTCTCTTGCTCCCTCCCCGGCTCCTCCAAGCCGAGATGGCACGTGTTGCTGCAGGAATGTACTCCAATCCATTGCGTTACAATCCTCTGCATTAGCTCACTACTGTGTGTCGTATAAATCACGGGCCGCGTAAATGCCGCCGAATGTCTACGCGGTATTCGGATTAAACAAACCGCTCGTTCACAGACAAATGCAAGGTTGTTCCCTCGCGGCACGTGAAAACAATTTTCCAACAAATTGCCGCTCGTAGCACGTAGGACATGAAAAAAAAAAATCGGGTTAATCCGAACGTATTTATCAAGCGCAATTATGCACTCACGCAGCATGGAACTGTGGCAAGAGTGGCCCACCAAACATTTACACACAGCATCGCACGTAAGAATTGTGGCGGCAGCATCTGCTCCTGAAGGCATACAAAAGAAAGAGGTGGTTAAACTCTTGCAAGGCTGGCCTGGCTACGAACATGTGTAATTAACACTATAATAATAATAATCTACTTTTGTAACGCGCGCATTTTCTCCGGGCGCGTTGCACCCGTTGATTCGGAGGCGCGGAGCCCTGCTCAGTAAACAACTTGTGCGTGTAGTTTGTTGTGAGTCGGTGAAAAGGTGACTTTTTAAGAGTTTTTTTGAAGGCTGTAGGGAACTGTGTTTGCCGCAATAGGTGTGGCAGGTTGTTCCAGGTTGTGGGTGCCGCAACCGAGAATCGGCGTTTCGCGAAGTTTGTGTGTGGAGTAGGTGCTGTGATGAGCTGCGCAGAGTACGGGATTGTATTGATGCGAGTGGCCGGAGTAGTGAGCACCTTTTTGCCAGTTTACAGATAATGTAAAAAATAAACAAGGTTTTACCTTTTCTGGCAATGAGACAAGTGTTGAGATCTTTAAAAAAAACACCAAATGGACACCTTTTTGGCAAGGGGTCCAGTTTGAAAGAAGCCACACATGCTTGTGGCAAAAACGTGCAAACAAAATGCTATGTTATGATAAAATGCTTTGTTATTGACACGCCTGGCTCTGGACCAGCGACGGAGCAGAGAGCCACCCTGTGTGTTGTTTGATCATCCAGACACTTGGACTTGATTTGCCCAATTAGGGCTCCGTTGAAGGGCAGACAGGATCTCAAGTGACGACTTAGCAACGTCGAACACGTCAAACTGACCACGTCCCCCTAACGTGATCAAACGTGCCAAGGTAAAGACCACGCAGTTTACATTCAGAATTCGTGTCATCGTGCAAAACTGTCAAGAAATGAAGAGGAAAATTGTTTGTTTAAACGTAAGTGGCTAAAATCCAAACCTTGACACTGAAAATTGAGATGCTGAAAAGTACGAGTCTTCAAAGAATGTGTATTTGCTTTGGCAGACTTGAAGTATGAAAATATAATGCGAAACCATGGTAATCTTCGTGATATTTTCTTCTGTTTGCGTCGACCTGGGTGCTTTGTGAGTAGAAATATGGGTAACATCTTTTAAGGATGAGAGCTGATCCAAAGTGTTGAGCGAGTAGGCAACCTTCCAACGAGCAGAGAGACATGTACATAGTCCATCAGACAGACGTGTACATAGACCAGCACAGAGACGTGTGCATATGTACCGATGTAGCATCTTGCAAAAGAGCCAACACACGTTAACCGGTTCCCACTTGATTAAATAAATCCCATTCAAATAGTAACATCTATACTCACGTGCGTGGCTCTGTGTGGCTAAGCAGTTCGTGTGTGCGTGTGTCTACGTGAGTGCATTCAAAACAATCCTATATTCAACCGATTTCCTGTTCCAAAAAAAATAATCAGAAGCACTTCGTTAAAAATAAACGCTGCTCGCTTTTGGAGCCGGTTTCGGAAAATAGAAAGAAACAAGCTACCCATCAATCAAAATAAAACACTGCAGGGAGCGAGTCGTTCTCTCTGTTAAAACGAATAAACTTAGAAGTGGTTGCTAAGGCTCAATATGCTTCCACGGAGCAATTACGTGTGTGTCCCTGTGTGCGTGTGTGAGTGAGTGTGGGGAGCGGTGGTGCAGCTGTTAGCGCGCTGAGCGAGCAACCCTTGACCCGAATTTGATTGCAGCTCACGGCCAACATCAGTGATTAATATCTCAACCAGTTCTGGGCTTCCCCTAGGTCGACTCTGCTCAAAATGAGTAGCAGGCTCGGTGTGTAAACATCAACACTGGGGAGACAAAGGCTACACGGAGATTCTCTGTGTTGGACCGATCAGCTAACACGCAGTGGTTGACTGAGTTAGGTAGAAAACTGCACTGGTCTCCCAGCAGAGGGTGGTCTAGACACCCTACGTGGGAATTGGTCCAAAACATCCCAAGCCATTTAAATAGCGTCCTACGTTATATCTATGGGCACATTTTTGCCAGTTTACAGACGATATGAAATGATAAAAGGTGTTACCCTTTCTGGCAAGGTGGACCCGAGATACTAATGCAATGATAACTACGTTGTCCTGAGCTACTTGCCTTTTGGCAACACTTGCCTAACACTGGTGAGACTAGGCTATGAATAAAGCCGTCTCTGGTGTAGGCCAATCAATGTCAAGGACAGTGCATACATTATCCAAGCATTTTGTTTGCATTTTTTGCCACAAGCACGTGTTTTTTTTTGCAAACGTGACACTTTATGAAAGGTGTCTAATTGGTGTTTAAAGATCTGAACACGTGTTTTATTGCCTCTTTTAACATCGGCCCTACGTTAATAATATTTTAAATAAACAGTTCTACGTACGTTCTCTCGTGAATATCAATAAAACAGCAATTTTCAGGATCTCAAGAGGGGAGCAGGGGGCACTTGGCCCCGTCTCCCACCTTGGATCCGTCACTGCATCCCGACAGCCGGCATTTGACGACTGGCCACACACCTCGGTGGTCATCAGCGTCCGAACAACCAAAAGAAATTGCAATGAGCTGCGCCAAAACTTCAGGCCAAAGGCCCCTATTCAAGTAGCTGTGTTATTGATGTAGATTTTTCGCGGCTCGACGTATAAGAATTGCTCTCAGGAGATGCTCTTTCGGGACAGCCGCGTCGAGCGTTCCTCCTCTCTCCTTCGTGACGTTTCACCTCCCAAGTTGGAGGCATCATCAGGCTGTTGTATATCCCGCAGGACCAGCTCTTGAGAGCCGGAGCTATTTGTCCGTCGTTCCGCCACTCTCTGGTAGGATGCTACGTTTCGTAGAAAATCGGACCGGTTCTACATTTTGTGCGTGATGTGCGGCTGATTGCGTGCACTCACGCAGCCATTCCATCGCTACTCATGGCCGTGACGGCAGAGCGACCCAGAGTGCCAGGGTAAGGGTTTTTGATTTGTATCCAGAAATTCCGCAAAAATTCGAAAACACAAACCAGGTGGCTACCTGTATTAATCAGCACTGGGCGACGCTCATCTGCATTGACAGTCCGTGCTGGAAATTCCACATTCCACTGGCCAAGGGCCTGTATACCCACGAGACAACCGCTAATGACTTCTCCCAAATTGGAACGCCTTCGGTTAACCCTGCGCATGGTTCAGTGAGCTGGCTGGACAGGTCGGCAACGATTCAAACTCGCAACGATCGTGAATCCAGCTCCCTTCCACTGTGGCACGTGCTGTGCCGGTTGAGTGAATTGAAAACAATAATGCAAGGATGTGCTGCCATCACACACAGGGCACAAGGAAGGACTTTACCCATGGTGGGATGCCAGTTCATCTCAGGACAATGGGGGCAGTCAGCCCAATTAACCTAGACTGCAAGTGTGGACTGTGGGACACTTGGAGAACATACACACTCCCACACACAAAGGCATCCAAGGCCTTCTTGCAGCAAGGCAGCAGCGATACCCACTGCGCCACCGTGCCACAAGTGCATGTCTTTGGCATAAATTACGAACATCCGTGCTCTCCTGGTTTCTGTACGTTTGAGCCAGCGGGTGAAACAACAGTAATAATATTACATTTACCTTCGTTTCTCAATTCCGCCGGGCGCTTGCAGTTGAGCACATATTTGTTATGGAATTTTAATGGGCTCACGAATCGGTCTCAAAGCACCTGCCCTGGTATTTTCCAGTGTTGTGGAAAAAGCACAGTGTGTGTGCCTATGTATGTAGGCATCTGTAGGGAGCTCTAGCTCAGTGGTTAGCGCGCTGAGCTACAAACCTAGTCCCCAGAGTTCGATTCCCGCTCACGGCCAATACCCCTAACGATTTTATGAAGCGGTCCTGAGCCTCCCCTAGGTCGACTCAACCTCAAATTAGTACCTTGTGCGGTGTGTAAATATTGCCACTACGGAGACAAAGGTGATCGTGAGTGGTGCTCGCAAACCACCCCCTCGTGTGCCGTGTCAGCCGTCCTAGGTGCTCGATAACGGAACTGGACCCCTACAGTCTGTAAAGACTATAATAATAATAGCGATTTATAGAGCGCCTTTCACCCGAGGGTCACAGAGCGCAGGGCGGATCTTTGTCTTTGTAGACATTCATGTAAGTTTGGCAAGTAATTTCATATTTCAGAGTGTTTGATTTCCTAGCGTGGATCGCAGCTTGAACTAGCGGCAGGGTGCCTTTCTGTGTGGCGTTTGCGTGCTCTCCCCGTGTCTAGGCGTGGTGCTGGCCATACCACCAGCTCGTCGACCACGCTGTCTTCACTAGGTGCTCGTGAACAGCACTTGCCCTGACAGTCGACGAGGCTATATGGGGAGATCTGTGTATTTATGCAAGCGTGTGTAGGGTACCTGGCTTGTTTTGCTAACGTGTAGTTTCAGTTCCCTTTGAAGTCCCCAATGTTAACTTCTTCACTCATTTCCTGTCGTCCATTACCGCTGATTGTTATAATGACTCGTGAGCAAGACGTCAATTATTAACACTTGAGCTATTTATCTGAATGTGTTTATATTTTTCCAAGGCAACTGTCTAGAAGAACCCTTCTAGTGCTGCTGTGAATACCCTTGGTGACGTGGTATCCCCAAAACTACTCTTCTTAGCTGTGTCTTGTTTTGCTATGTAATCTCAACATAGCCGTTCCAGTTTTTGTAAATGGTTTTAGATATTTATTATGTACATTTTGGGCAGCACGGTGATGCGGTGACTAGCGCTGCCGCCTCACAGCAAGAAGTTCCCGGGTTCGTATCCCGCCTCTGGTGCCTTTCTATTTTGAGTTTGCATGTTCTCCCCGTGTCCGCGTGGGTTTTCGCGGGGCACTCTGGTTTCCTCCCAAAGTCCAAAGACATGTTACCCAGGTTAATCGCCCTGAGATGTGGCAACTAGCTTACCGCTACCCGCTGGACAACTGTAAAAAAGAGCTTTCATAGCTCGACGGTTCCTTCCAGCTTAAATACAAACTGACTGATTGTACCGGTGAGGCATTTAAGTTACTTCTACCCGTGTCCGAACCACATCAGATATCCTTCACTCGCGGCATTCACCGAGACCAGGATTCAAACGCCGGTCTCTGGCATCACGGTACAGCTCTCGACTGAAAAGCAGGCACTGGTGTGTGGCATTTTGACAGTGGTCACGCCGTGTATCACGTTAGTCGAATTCCCACCAGTAACTCGCGGCCACCGGCAGAGATGGGCACTGAGATGGCACAGAGATGGCCACTGCCGCCAACGTCCCGCTGCTTTGGCCACGGAGACACTTGTCGAAGGAGGGAACCACGCGTTCGCAAGCCGGTGGGCTACCGACGCAAAATTAGCAGCCGACAGCAACTGCAAGCCATTAAACGGGCGACTCAAGTGGCATGAGCGGAGAGCAAGACACCAAAACAAACAGCGCCTCTTCCTGCGTGAATCAGCGGCGGAATGCGCGTAATTGTGCACAGTTGCGTGGCCGACGCTGTCAGCGGTGACGCAAACGGATCGCGAAGTGTCTCGCCGGCAGCCCCAGATGTTTGCAAGCGAGTAGAATAATAACGAAATGCTGTTTATAACGCGCGGTGCTTATTGATTTGTTAGAAGAGAGAACGACTCAGAGGTTGCGAGGAAACCTGCAGAGGGGGGACGGAGTCAAGCCACGCGGTTAGCCGGCGTCTACGCGGCAGACACTGCGTCCTCCACACGACAGTTTCCCATTGCAACAAGTTCTTCTTCTGTTGCAGACAGCCCTTCAGCATTTAGAGATGTAATAGTCTTAAAGGCGGCGGGCATTGGCCTCTCTTCTTGCTCCGGACTACTGAGGGGCTTCTGGCATCTGTTGAGCTTTTGGACATCGTTGTCTTTCAGCTCCTCGGCTTCGAAGTGTTCGGTAGAATTTGCAGGTAATACCGAGTATTTC
>JAZEWU010000011.1:5320573-5334379 GCA_036362915.1 Geotria australis | reverse complement strand
CGGTAGCTCAGTGGTTAGCGTGCTTGGTTACAAACCTGGCGAACCGAGTTCGAATCCCGCTCACGGCCAGCGCCAGTCACCATTTCTGAACCGGTCCTGGGCCTCCCCTAGGTCGATTCAACCTCAAATAAGTACCTAGTGTGGAGTGTAACCTTCGCCACTAGGGAGACAATGGCGGCCGGGCGTGGTGCTGATCACCCACCTCCTCCTGTGCCATGTCGACCTTCATAGGTGCTCGCTAACGGCAACTTGACCCTACTGTCTGTTAAGGCTATACGGGGGATCTTTGTCTTCGTGTCTTTGCATATGCGTTCTAACATTTTGCACACTGTATGTAAACATACTCAAGAGTAGCGGTATTCCCCGAAGGGAAGCGTAAAAAAATAATGCTCCAATAAAATGTCTGCATTCCTTATTCGAAGTTTGTCTAGCCTGCAAGTGCTATGGAGTTTCAACCCATGGTTTGGTATCGTGCGGAGAGCATTTAGTAAAGAATTGACACGTTCTGTGCACGTGTCAAACCTTGCTAATTGGCTGTGTCAGGTGGAGACGGGATTGCGACACTTTTTTACCCGACCCAACCCAAAAGCGCTTCATCACGACGTCGTTGACATGCCGTTCTCTCCGCAGCCCTTGTGCAGCGCTTTGTGACCCTCGGGTGAAAGGCGCTCTATGAATGCTATTATTATTATTAGAAATACAGATTCGATGACCCTCCGACTAAAGGGAGTTGAGGTCAGGAAGGGTATCCGACCGTAATATTTCTGCTCCGACACCCCCACTATTTGGGGTCAACCGGGGTCAACAAGGACAGCAGCCATTTAAACCGGCAACAACAATAAAACAAACACATCAATTCTAACCACTTTTACTCATTTGTTTATTAATATTAATCAGCATAGAATAAGCACAATGCACGAAACATAAAAACAAGAACATTTAACGTGAACGTTTTAATTTAAGACGTCATACTTAAGACACCTACTTCGATCAGTTGCATTCATTCAACAGATCAACTGCTCGCCAAATACAACACACTGCGTAATAGTCGTAATAATAATAATAATTTTGCCACACTGGTCTCGGCAGGTGAAATAATACGAACCCCACATGGATTGAAAGGCCTGCGCAGAAGGCAACAAGCGTTGTTAGCGATGCAAGAGGAAGCCTCCTGTGGAACAGCGGCGCGGTGGTTAGCGCATTGCCCTTTGAACCCGGCGACCCGAATTCGATTCCCAGGCACGGCTAACATCGGTGGTGAGTGATGTCTGAACCGGTCCTGAACTGACCAGCAAGGGTGAAGTATGGTTGAAGAGCCCCCATTATCAAAACAGTGTGAGGGGGCGGCACGGTGGCTTAGTGGGGTAGCGCTGCCGCCTCACAGCAAGAAGGTCCCGGGTTCGTAACCCGGCTCGGGGGCCTTTCTGTGTGGAGTTTGCTTGTTCTCCCCGTGTCTGCGTGGGTTTTCGCTGGGCACTCCGGTTTCCTCCCACCGTCCAAAGACGTGCTGCCAGGTTAATTGGCGCACTGACTAAATTTCCTGAGGCGCCCTGCGATGGACTGGCGTCCCATCCTCGGTGTTCCCCTGCCTTGCGCCCTGTGTCTGCGGGGATAGGCTCCGGCTCATCGCGACCCTGGACAGGATTAAGCGGTTTCTGAAAATGGATGGATGTATGTAGCGCCTCTAGTGGCTGCATGGGTCACACACAGACTGGTGTGCTCACCACACAACCATGGTAACCCTGTAACATTCAGTGTATTCATTTATTGTTAAACAAAACTTAAATTAACTTTTATATTTGTTCTTAATTTGTTTTGGAGGGGGTTCGCTTTGTTTTCGTACTGAATGAAGTCAACAACTGCCATGGAAAATATTAACGAAACGCGTGTTAAAAAAATAACGCTGACAAACCATTGCAATGTTAATTAATAATAATAACAATGATACTAATGCGGAGTGTTATTGCAAACGGATAACATATTGAATTAAGACTTTGCTTCAGAAACAGTATTGCCAAGATTTTTGAGCGATTACATATTGCATTGAAATTAATACTCATGGCATTCGCGTACAATCATTAAATATTGTTTGAGAAATACCCCGATACATTGAAGCACTTAAAATATATCTATTGCAACTCTCTATGTACAAGAATTCGGCCCCTTTTGAAAAAATCCACTGCTTTGAATTACGTTGTTTAGCGTTCCGCGTAGCATCACAGCTGAGATGAGGCAACGTGTCGTAACATCTGCGACGGGAGTCTCAGGATCGCTCTCGGACCGAGATAATAATAGTGTCCAAAGAAAATGAATGTGCTTTAAAAATACCCATTTATGCAACTGGCAACTGGCCCCTTCGGAGAAAATCAACGTTATATTTAAAACTGTCATTTTGAGCGAAAGCTTGTAAGTGAAAACCATTACACATGGAACTACGCAATCACTGGAAATATCGTTCAACGTTTAAACAAACTTTAAATACATTTAAATATTTAATTTTAAACACTGCTTTTGCTTCGAGTAAATAATGCCAGAACAGCATAGCTTTCAGTCAGGCAAACCTCAACCTCACATACGAGCCTTTATTATAAAATTCCTGTTTTTTTGTGTTTTAATAAGCTTAAGTAAATTAGTCTAGGGAGTTGTGCCGAGTGCTTCATAGACTTTCCAAAGCTCTGCTTCTCATTAACAATATGTTTACACTTGGGAGCATGCAGCCTCCGTTTAAGCATCGATGTCACTAGCATCTCAACCATTCAGCCAATTATAACAAACAAAGCCGCACAGACAAATACAAAGATCCGCCCATGTAGCCTGACGAGGCTGTAGGTTCAAGTGCTGTTAGCAAGCAACTATGAAGGCCAGCACGGCACACGAGGGGGTGGGTGGCCAGCACCACGCCCGGCCGCCTTTGGTTACACACCGTAACAGGCACTGATTTGAGGCTGAATCGACCTAGGGGTGGCCTAGGACCGGTTCAGAAAATCGTCACTGGCGTTGGCCGTGAGCGGGATTTGAACTCGGATCACCAGGCTTGTAGCCCAGCGTGCTAACCGCTGGGCCACCGCTCCCCACACACAGGTGCTGGCTGGCCACAGCACGTGGCGACCAGCACTCAGAAATTCTCGCAACGCAACGTTCTACTTTTGAGAACCTATCATACAGGAGAACACCTATTATCCTACGTGATGTTGGAGGCCTTTATGGCGGATCCTATTCTGAGCGGGATTATCCGCGATTTTACTTCTCTTATACGCAGTAGACTCCTCTTATCCGCGAAAAATCGCGAGTATTAGGAAGCCGCTTCACTGTGCATTGTGTGAGATTGTGAATAAGCACGGATAATAGGGAGACATAGGGGCACGATATAACTGGGGTTTGCACAAACCCTGCAACTGCTGTGGGTAATAGGAGTTCCAGGTAACGCTGTCGTGGATAAGAGTCTTTCTCCTGTACTATTTCCATCGTTTTGCTCAAGAAACGAAGATAGTATGAAAACGAGAAATAAACCAAAAATATCCCATCACCGAATTCCCTATCCGTACACATTGCATATTTATCCCAAATGCCTGCTTGGTCAACGTAACGTCAATGTCACCGCCGGCTACACACTTTTCCGAAATGCAATTACAACAACATGTTTCAAATGCCGTGGCAGTCAGATATCAATTCGGGAAAATAACGGTATCAGTTTGTCCGTGAAATACCCTCTGTCGTTATAATAATTAATAATAATAATTCAATTTATATAGCGCCTTTCACCCGAGGGTGAAAGGCGCTATATAAATTGATGGTAACTGTTATTCCACCGCTAACCGCAGTGGCGTGGCCACCCAGTCGCGTGGCCACCCCGTCACGTGGCCACCCGTTGGCCCATAAGTGACGTCGACACCGATGCTCGTGTCGCTAGCACGCGGTGTCATTGCAGTGACGGGTCGTCAGCGGAGCCACTCAAACCCGACGACAAACTTACGCTAGCGATCGTCGGTTGACTTTTACACAAACAGCTCTCCGCGGCTGCTCATTCGGGATAGCCGTGTCTAACGTTCGTTCTCGCTCGTCACGGCTATCGCGAAAGAACGGCTGTAAAGAACGATGTTCAATACATGGAGCTGTGATAACCTACATCCAATTATTTCGCACAAATAACCAAGGGTTGGGTTTTCGTCAGTATATTTGGTTAATGTTGTTTGCTGGTTTTTGAGGGACTGAAAGTTCGGTTATGGGTCAGCACTCGGGATAAGTTTTTTTATTTCATTTTTTCGGACATCATTTTTTTTTGTTGGCCCACGACCGGATGTCACGTAGCACTATCGTAATTTTGAATCGAAAGGGTTTTTTTTCATAGCTTACACTGACTGCGGTAAATTTACTTATCCACTAAGATTAACGTTTCTGAATACGAATAACTGAATCCTAAATTTGAACAAAGTCCCACCAATAAAGAAATAATTAAAATGTAAACATTATTCTGTTTTAATAATTTAATTAGAAAGCGGCGTCACGGATTGTCATAATGTCGTCACGTGAAGGCCCTGTTCGAGGAGTGAGCACGCAAGTGATATCATTTCCTGTGACATCACTCTTCGGCTCAATCCGCGACAAAAACCTAATCTGACCCACCCAAAATACTCGAAACCAGACCCGATAGTCGAGTTTGCTTTAGCTTTTTCCAAAAAGTTTAACACGAAGGCTTTCGCAACCAATATCATACCCAATAAACTACTTTTGGGTTGCGTCACGTAAAATACCTCTGTCAAGAAGCTTGATGAAGCCGGTTTCAATTATCAGCAAAACGTCGTACTCTATTGTAAACGTTGTGGGTTTTCTGTTGAACACACCGGTGCGCCACTCTCTAACGGACCGGTGTTTAAACGTTGGGGATTTTATCTCTAACCCACTGGTGTGCCGACGCAGTAAAGAACCTACACGTTCCATTCACGCGACAAAACCCAACCGATCGCCCGCGTCAAACGAACGCGCGTTTACGACACTTTCCCCATCACGCGGCCCAACCTAAAAGGCACTTTATTATTGCTTATTTTCCGTTCTCTGTCGTTGTTGGCGTGCCGTTCGCTCCGCAGCCCTGTGCAGAGCTTTGTGACCCTTGGGTGAAAGGCGCTTTATAAATGCTATTATTATTATTATTGTCCCGAACCTGAACCCCGGCAACCCATCGCTGGACGACGACACCCCAACCACCAACACCCCCTCATCCTCCCCATCACCCACACCTGCGTGATGGCGCTCACACGGCGTAGTACACCTGCCACGCCTCGATGTACTTGTGGAAGATGGTGGTGAGCCGCGCGTCGTTCAGGTTCACCAGCGACTCGACGTAGCGGCTGGCGTCGTGCGAGCCCGCCGAAGCGCCCAGCACCTCCGACAGCAGGTCCGTGGAGTCGGCGCCCAGGTGCAGCAGCTCCTCTAGCGCGCCGGCACTCAGGGCCTCCCGCTGCGCCTGCAGCTTCCCCTCGAGCTCCCGAAGCGAGGTGGCCGCGTCCCCGAACGCCTGGTTCAGCGAGCTCAGCTCTGCGCGAAGGAACTTGCTGTAGCTCTCCGCACCGTCCGTGTCGTGCTGTATGACCTGCGGGCGGATGGGTTGGGTTAGGGGTGGGCCAGGCGGCCCGGGCGGGTACAAGGGGCGGTCAGGCGGTTTTGGGAGTGACAATTCATCCATCCGTCCATTTTCTAAACCGCTTGTCCTGGTGAGGTTCGCGGTGCCAGCAGTCCAAGGAGAGTGGACCAGACATCCCTTTCCTCAGCAACAGATTCCAGCTCTTCCTGCTGGAGGATTACCAGGCGTTCCCAGGCCAGCCGATTAAATTCAACTTTATTTGTCAACCCTACCATATGTACAGGACATACAGAGGATCGAAATACCGTTTCTCTCAGACCCCGGCGTTGTTTACTGACAACGGCGGACGGTGTTGTAGTCGCGTAATAAAGTCGTGCTTTGTGTTGGTGAGACACAGAGGATTTATGGATTGGGTCGATGACCGCTGAGCAGAATCGGCCGATAACATCGTAATATATAGGAAGCGGTGTGTTGGCGCTGGCAAATCGCCTGGCTGCCTCCAACTGCCTCTCTGCACTTTCCTCGCGCCTCTGAGTCGTTCTCTCTTCGAATTAATACCTTTGCAATTGAATGAATGTGAGCATTAGAAATAGCATTCGTAGCCTTCCGATTCGTTGTGTCGCGCGATTTTCCCGCATCCGGAGCTTGCAAGCTCGCTGGGTAGTTTCTGCTGTACTGTACTGAATGCTTCGGCCACTTTCTTACGGGTATGCTGTACCAGACCGTACCGGCGTACTTTCACTAGCGCCCACCCCCAGGGCTTTAGGTGTTGCCCACCCACTCATCACCGGGAATTAATGGCGAAAACTTCCGATTGGAAGCTGAGTGCTCTTGTACCAGCCAGCCAGATGTCATTATTAATGATCATTTATTTATCCTGAATAAATTCTCTACAACCGTCGTCATAAATGCAATGTGTAATAATCTAAAATATGGCCAATACAACCTTTCTGCAGAGCAAGAGAGCCGATCGCAGTATTAAAAAAAAGGAATTTGCGAAACAATCCTAACCAAGGGCTCTACTTGAAAAAGTATTTCAACTCAACAGCACAGTGGCAGAGCCATTAACTCGCATCCGGAGGGAGCTAAAACCCCGATCAGGGGCTGGCTCAGCACACTATCCAACTGGGGTCAATTACAAGTGCAATATGTTGTAGGAAGTCGCAGGAAGATGTCGAATTGAGACCGGCTTGGAAGCTAATGCGGATAAGCACCACCCCACTTTAACTTTTTTGCAAAGTCAAATGACTCCAAATGTCAAAATGCATTATTTTCTCTTGTTTCCCTTAAAACTCGCACGGCCTAAAATTTAGCTTGTTTTCATCCTTATGAGGCTTTATTGGGCAGTGCGGTGGCACAGTGCATCACAAGGAGAAGTGGCTGTGTTCGATTCCTGACTGTGTGGCGTTTGAATGTTCTCCCCCTGTTCTGTAAAGATTGTGTCCAAATTTTCCGGTTTCCTTCCACGAATTAAAAAAAAGAACACATACATTGTCACTGGTGTTGGTCAAACATCCCAACGCTGAACGTTTACCTGCAGACAGCTTGATTGGGATAACACACAGCAATATCGCACGTTACTGCGGAAGCTTGGCAGGATCCTCCAGAAAAAGAGTCTTGAGACTCAGTGAGGCGTCCCTGGGTTAACAAGAATAATACAGAATAATATATCCATCCATTGTCTGGAGCCTGTCCCGGCAGACACAGGGCGCAAGGCAGGGCCATACCCTTGATGGAGCGCCAGTCCATCGCAATGCACCGGGGACAATTTATTCAGCAGGCCAGTTAACCTATGCAGCAACTGGCATGGGAATCCCCCCTGCTGGAGACCTCCCTCCTGGCTCAGAAGCACCATGGATTCAGTGGAAGACACTCAACCGCCTGAGAGCTAGAACGGGACGATCAAAAGCTGCTTTGGTCAGATGGGGCTACAAGACCGGCCCAACCACCTGTGAATGTGGAGAAGCAGACCATACTATGGAGCACTGCCTTGTCTGCGCTCTACTACCCAACCTCTGCAGCTCAAAATACCTTGCGGAAATACAAAGAACTGTGTAAAGAAATGGGAAACTGTCATATAACCATCACGCTTCGAAGACTCGAAAAGAACAAGAAGCGTCGATGTCACACTCTGTTTATCAAGAGTGCATTCAAGAGTTTCAATATGGGAGCACGGCGTTGCATCATTTCTGGAAGTCAAGGTTCCGTGTAAAGACGGCGATTTAATTTGTCTCCACGTGAAGTGCGTTTGCTGGAATTTCCACGACTCCACGCTCCGCGCTGGAAAAGCGCCACACGTTGTCGCAGCCAGAAAGCATCGCGCAAACGGTGATTGGGTTAAAGGCGGCTCTGTCTCGGTGCGCCGTAACGCACCATTCAATCAACGGCATAATTCTACATTTCACACTAAGCACTCGGTTTGTGTGTGCCTAAATGCCAGGTACTGTATGTAAACATAAACGCTAGAAAATGTATGATTGCGTATTTCATCGTTGAGAGGCTGTTCGAAAAAAACCACCGAAAAAGAACCCTTTCATACAAAGTCTACAGTGTAGCGTGTGCTTTAAATTGTGTGCCTTGATTTTCCTACGAATTACATTAAAATTGTACGATCGACATATGAAAGGGGGGTGCTGTGATGCATCGTTGCATCGATTCACACTGAGCCGTACACTAGCAATCTTCTTTCTTTGCGATTCTTCGAAGCACGGTGGTCAGCCTCTGGACATCGTTGTCTTTCAGCTCCTCGGCCTCAAAGTGTTTGGTAGAATTCGCAGGCAATACCAAGTAATACCTGACAGGGATCGCGACGTGAACGCTTCTACCTTGAAATACACATTTTGTATCACGTAAGAATTTTTATATTTGTCTGTGATGCGTTTCACAGGACCCTCTGGCCACTAGAGGTCACAACAATACAAATACATTCATACACATTCACAACGCTGATTCACAGCAAGTTCAACAGGCTTCAGAAACCTGATGATGCCGCCAAAGTGGGAGGCGAAATGTCCCGACACCGATCTGATTACCAATTACATGTTCTCTCCCCCCCGTGTCCGCGTGGGTTTTCGCCGGGCACTCCGGTTTCCTCCCACAGTTCAAAGACGTGCTGCTGCATAGGTTAATTGGCCTGCTGACTACATTTCCCCCGGTGCCCTGTGATAGACTGGCGTCTCATCCAGGGTATAGCACTGCCTTGCGCCCTGTATCTGCCGGGATAGTCTTCGTTCACGTTTGTCGTATGGCAGGAAACCAGCGTTCCAGAGCTTGAAAGCTCACTGGGTATTTTCATGCTGTAATAATAAACATCTATCTATGTTATGAATCGAGCCGTGAAAACCTACGTCAATACAAAGGGTTGTAAATTATATTATTGGCTCGTGGAAAATGAGGACATTCCTGGCGGGTGCATAAACATGTCGCTAAACCCAACACAGCTTCCCCCAGCATCGCTCATTAAACTTTACTCTGGAATCGTGCCATTTGAACGGACGTTTAAAAAGAATGTTTTCAGTTCATATACCTTTAATCTTGTTTTAAAGGGGGGTCTGTGGCGGGTTACTTATGAGAGGCAGAGACACATGGTCACTATCGAATGGTGACTCATATCGTGAATCCTAAACATTGCGGTTGCTTTTGTGGTTCACGCGATCCCCATAAACTGCTGGTGGGGGGGGGGGAGGCACACCCCCTAAAATCCGCGAAAATCCGCAATGTTTTCAAGCGGATGTTTTTGTTGTAAAATAGCGGTGCCTCGCGGTTTGTAGAATCCGTGATTACCCATCCCCGTCTCTACCGCGCATATGTCCGTACGCAAAGTACAACACCGGAGGCATGGAGTATTTCACGCGACAGGAGCCAGAGTGCCGGGTGAAAACCTGGGTGCTCTGGTTTCCTGCGAGGCGCAGATGTCACGACTGCGCCGCCCGTAAAACGCTGAGCAAACACCGCTAAAGATACACTGAGAGCAAGTAGGGCATCAATCCCGCAAACCAATTAACCTATGCAGCAGCAACAGCATGTCTTTGGACCGTGGGAGGAAACCGGAGCGAAAACCCACGCGGGACACGGCGGGAGGAGGTGGGGGATAGGAAACACGCAAGCAAACTCTACACAGAAAGTCGCCCGAGACGCGCGGTGCTATAAGCCACCAGCCAAGCTGGCGCTAACAACGACTTTCCGTGCCCGCCCGCCCGCCTTGCCTTGACGAGGCTCTCCAAGAGCCGCGAGTCATCCTTCATCTCTCTGCGGAAGACGGCGAAATCTGCGCCGCTCCACGAGCTCCTCCAGCGGTCGTCCAGGTCCAGCCTGCGGCCGCTCAGGTCGAACTCGACCAGACACTTGTCCAGGCCCTCCTCGTCGTCGTACACGCCGTCCGGCACGAAGTAGTAGTGCAGCGTGTTGTTGATCACCTCCGGGTAGATGTTGTCGAACACCCCTGCGGCGTCCGCGGCCGGTGGCCAGTTTCCCCCCAGCGCGCACAGCAGCAGCGGGAGCAGCAGCGGGAGCAGCGCGTGTCCGCTCATCGCGAGCCGGCGGCTGCGGTTGCCGCGCTGCTAACTGCCCGCACGCCACTGGCTGTAACACTGCCCCTCTGATGCTGTCTCTCTGCACAGTCCCGATGCTAGTGTCTGTTGACGGTGCACCGCACTGCTGCTGTCTATACACAGTCCTGCTGACTAGACACTGCTGCAGCCCTGATGCTGTCTCTACACTGCCCTGATGCTGGTGTCTGCTGCCTGTACACCGCCCTGATGCTGTCTATACACAGTTCTGCTTACAAGACACTGCTGCTGTCTATGCACTGCCCTGATGCTGTCTCTACACTGCCCTGCTGCTGTCTATACACAGCCCTGATATGGCTGTTCACTGCCCTGTTGCTGTCTATACACAGTTCTGCTGACGATATACACTGCTGATTTCTATACACAGCCCTGACGCTGCATCTACAACAAGCCTGTTGCTGCTGCCTGTTGCCTCCACACTGCCCTGATGCCTGTACACTGCGCTGCTGCTGCCTATGCGCAGCCCTTACTGCTGCTGCTGTCAATGTAAACTGGAACGTGAAACGCACGCGGCTCCTCTTGACTGCGACAGATCCAGCCGCACAGATTTAGACCGCTCTGGGCTCCCTGCTCAGATTTTATAACAGTCGCTACGTGCGTGTGCTCGTTACGACTGAGTGCAGCGATGTAAGCCTGCTGATGCCTCCAACGTGGGAGGCGAAACGTCGCGAAGGAGAGCGGGAACACTGGATGCGACTATCCCCAAAGAGCAGCTGTGCAGAGCAATTCACTCCGTATGAATGTGTGTCAATGTGACTGTGTGTCAGCGTGACTGGCTGTCAAATTTGGCTCCAGTGTGTGTGTGTAGCTCCTTGCCGTTCCAGCTGCCTGTACGTAGTGAGCTGTGTGTGTGTATATTTAGAGAGTGGGCATCACACGTTACGGTCGCTGTGTATTACTTTCCAGTCCTAGGATCTTGAAATGATCCAGCGACGTTTGCGAAGTGTTGTCTCCGCGTGTTGTTGAGCCGGTTACTGGGGTGGTCAGTGTATACTGCTCCCGTTTTATTGTGGAGCCATTGGGAAGTGTAAACGCCCCCCTCCTACACACTCGCATCCGTAACTCATCCATCTGTTGCCGTAATTTCTACGTTCATTATTTTTATTATTAGAGTCTTGCGTGTGGCGCTCCCCGCGTCTCGAACGTGCTCATTCAGTAGCTGAGGGCGCCTCCACGTGGTTAAGACCTTCGCCGTCGAGAGTAGGTCTCAAGATAGATGTTTATTACAACCCGCCTTAGGTGCCTTTCTGCGTGGAGTTTGCATGTTCTCCCCGTGTCCGCGTGGGTTTTCGCCGGGCACTCCGGTTTACTCCCACATTCCAAAGATATCCCTGTTGCATAGGTTAATTGGCCTGCAGACTAAATCGCCCCCGATGCCCTGTGATGGACTGGCGTCCTATCATGGGTATAGCCCTGCCTTGCGCCATGTGTCTACCGGGAATGGCTCCGGCTCACCGCGACCCGTTGATTCGGACGCGCGGAGCCTGGCTCAGTCGGTTTGTTTTGAATCGGTGACGAGGTGTCTTTTAAAACGTTTTTTTTTTAAAGGTTTACGGGGAGTGTGTTTGGCCTAATAGAAGTGGCAGGCTGCTGTTCCAGGTTGTGGGTGCCGCGACCGAGAATCGGCTTTGTGCAAAGGTTGTGCGTGAGCGCGGTGTGTGAGTTAGGTGCTGTGATGAGCTGCGTAGAGAGCGGGATTGTGTTGGGGCGAGTGGCCGGAGTAGTGATGCGAGGTATTTAGGGTGTCCTGTGTGGATCGGGCGGTGGAATATTATTGCTGTTTTGTGAGCGATGCATTGGACTAGAAGGCGACCAGGAGATGAGATGCAGTGCATACATTGATACAAGCCATCTCTACGGAACTCTAGAGTGTCATCCCGTCAACGTTGACTGCTTTTCCCTGGGCACTTCCCTGGGCACACGGGAAGAGAGAAGCATTCCATCGCTAGAAACTGCTCAAAAACGTTAAGTGTATATATTTTTTTTATCACTCTCCTACTTATGTAACGACATTATAACTTGTTTTTCATTCTTGTGGCAACCGTTCCCCTTTCTCCATGCAGCTTTGATTATCTATTTGTAGTTCCTCCAGGACTTTGTCGGCTCTTCTTTCAACATCCGCGAGTCTTTCTTTGCCAAGCGAAACGTTTCGCTTTATGAATCTATAAATAAACTGACAAGCCAGTCTCTTAAGTGAGGATCCATTTCGCCAGGGAACTGCGACTCGACAAACAAATTTGGACACCGAAATACAGGTACACGCGTTAGGCGAGTACGCGCGTTTGGAAGTGCACCAGCAAATTGGGCATGAGGGTCGGTATGTTTAACAGTTAAATACGGTTGAAGCGTGTAGATATATAAAATACAAAATGTGAAGTAGGGTGGCAGGGTGGCACGGTGAGTAGTGCTGCCGCCTCACATCAAGAAGCACCCGGGTTCGAATCCTGGTAGGGTGCCTTTCTGTGTGGGGTTTGCATGTTCTCCCCGTGTCCGCGTGGGTTTTCGCTGGCCCTGCCTTGCGCCCTGTGTCTGCCGGGATAGGCTCCGGCTCACCGTTACCCTGTATAGGATTAAGCGGTTTCTGATAATGGATGGAGTACGGTTTCCTCACACAGTCCAAATGACTGCTGCTGTACAGGTGAATTGTCCTGCGGATTAAATTGTCCTCGGTGCCCTGTGATGGACTGGCGGCCCATCCTGGGTATAGCCCTGCCTTGCGCACTGTGTCTGCCGGGATAGGCTCTGGCTCACCGCAACCCTGTACAGGATTACGCGGTTTCTGACAATGGATGGATGGAATAATAATAAAACGCGAATAGGTGGCCCCATTTGCTGCGTCTGCTTATGCCTAGCGCCGGCACTGCTGGTAAGACGGGGAAGTGACTCTCACCCCTGTTACACCTCAGTCTGCACGGCTGAGTCGCGTGGATGTTTCATTCCCAGCGGTGGCAGCAGGGAAGCGGTGGCAGCAGGGAAGCGGTGGCTCAGTACTCAGCGCGCTGGGCTACAAATCTGGCAACCTGGGTTCGATTCCCCTAGGTGACGATATTCTGAACCGGTCCTGGGCCTCCCCTGGCGTCGACTCAGCCTAAAATGCCTACAACCTAGTGCTGTGTATAAACATTGCCACTCGGGAGACAAAGGCGTCCGGGGGTGATGCTGGACACCCACCCACTCGTGTGCCATGCCGACCTTCAATGGTGCTCGCTAATGGCAATTAACCCTACAGTCTGTCGAGGCTATGGGGGGGGATCTTTGTTGCAGTCTGGACATGCAGTAGCTCCACTCTACCACCGTGTGTCAGGATTTCTCCATGCCGCACGCGCCGCGATCGGAGCCGCCTCTCGCAACTCGTCCATCCATCCATTGTCAGAAACCGTCTAATCCTGTCCTGTAAAGGGCCGCAGTGAGCCGGAGCCTATCCCGGCAGACACAGGGCGCAAGGCAGAGGTATACCCAGGATCGGACGCCAGTCCATCGCAGGGCACCGGGGGCAATTTAATACGCAGGCGAATTAACATATGCAGCAGCAGCATGTCTTTGGACTATGGAAGGAAACCGGAGTGCCAGGCGGAAACCCACGCGGACACGGGGAGAACGTGAAAACTCCAGACAGAAAGGCACCCGAGCCGGGATTCGAACCCGGGGGGACCTTCTTGC
>JAZEWU010000011.1:5308270-5319703 GCA_036362915.1 Geotria australis | reverse complement strand
TTTGGAGAGTAGCGACGTCTCGAGTTTCCCCGTCGGAGCGCCGAGAGATTAACTCGCCATATAATGAGGGCCGTGGTATGTTTCAAGCGTCTCGGAGCGAGAGTGAAAATCTGTCAACCCTTCACTCCAACCCGACATTACCGTCGTAACGTCCATCCATCCGTTCATTTTCAGAAACCGCTTAATCCTGTACAGGATCGCGGTGAGCCGGAGCCCATCCCGGCAGACACATGACGCAAGGGAGGGGAACACCGAGGATGGGACGCCAGTCCATCGCAGGGCACCTGGGGAAATTTAGCCAGTACGCCACTTAACCTGGCAGCGTGTCTTTGGACGGTGGGAGGAAACCGGAGTGCCTGACGAAAACCCACGCGGGCACGGGGAGAACGTGCGAACTCCACACAGAAAGGCGCCCGAGGCTGGAATCAAACCGCCTCGGGCAGGACTTTCTTTCTGTGCGGCACAGATGTAACCACTGCGCCACCCTGCCGCCCAAAAATGCCCAATTTACTGTACGCTCGGCCGCAACGCTCTCGAATGAGTGTCTAGCGACACAAGCCGTCGTTATTGTCCATCCATCCATCCATTGTCAGAAACCGCTTACTCCTGTACAAGCTCGCGGTGAGCTGAAGCCTATCCCGGCTGACACAGTACGAAAGGCAGGGCTCGTCATCGCGTTTTCCTCCATGTCCACGATTAAACAGGGCAACAGCCATAACAGAATGCCATCACCAATGCCGTGCTGTTGCCATTCGCATGCCGTATTGCGTATCATTTTACATTTACGAGCCGCATTTAGTGTTTTACTGCTCTCCTAACATTTTACTATGCTTAGGCGCTATTAGGGCTCCTACCATCTGCGCTATAAAGAAGATGTGTTGAATTGGCCCATATAACTGAAATACCACGAGGACTTAGGTCATCGGCACGTGGAAAGTGGGTGAGCACAACACAACGCGGCCAAATGGATACAACAATAATAATAATAATTCAGTAATGGCCCTATCCATGTCACCATGAGGATGTGAAGGTTTCCATAGCACCGCAGTGTAAACTCATAAATGGCTTGGGTGTAAATGCAGATGGTAAAACATCTATCCCTCGTGCATACTAAAAGGTGAAGGTGCAGCCCTGCAATGCCTTGCTTTCACCCCTGCTGGCAGGAGGACGGAGGTTAAAGTAAGCCGGTACGGCCGGAAGTAGCCGAATCATTCAGTAGGGTACAGGTGGGAAGGGGGGTGTGATAGGACCGTACGGGTAAGAAATGGAAGCTACTGATGTCGTTTCCACGGCTCGATTCATGATGGCTGCTCTTCAGAGCTGTTCTTTCGGAATAGCCGTGTCACTGAGCGATCTCCATCTCTCCCTCGCGACGTTTCGCCTCCCACGCCTGATGATGCTATCCCGAAATAACATCTTTGAAAAGTAACACTAAACTTTCCCACTGTTTCAACTGCCTTAAGGGGGAATCTAACTGCCTCCTCCTGCACTGGGAGTCGCGTGGTCTAGCCGCTGGGAGTTACTTTACCCGCCAGAGGTTGGGGAGCATTGTGCCCGCTATGGACTCGATTGGCTCATTAACCTTCAGGGCTAGCAGCTTCAAACGCAGACTGTGAAAGTTAATACCTTCTCATGTTTATGTATCTTTTACCTGCGTACGGGTTGTAGTTTTATTTGCGCAAATAAATGCATCTACTGGTGGCTATAAAACGGGCGGCACCGGTGGCGCGGTGAGTAGCGCTGCTTCCTCACAGCAAGAAGGTCCCCGGGTTCGAATCCCGGCTCGTGTGCCGTTCTGTGTGGAGTTTGCATGATCTCTCCGTGTCCGCGTGGGTTTTCCTGGGCACTCCGGTTTCCTCCCACGGTCCAAAGACACGCTGATGCATGGGTTAATTGGCCTGTTGGTTGATTTAAATTTTGGTTATTTATGAATCTTGTATATATTTTAATTATTGTCAGCAATTCGCATGTTTGTTGTGTCGCAGGAGTCCCGTAACGAGCTTGCAAGCTCACTGGGTATTTTTCTATCTATCTGCGGACTAAATTGCCCGCGGTGCCCTACGATGGACTGGCGTCTCATCCTGGGTATAGCCTTGCCTTGCGCCCTGTTTCTGCCGGGATAGGATCCGGCTCACCGCAACCCTGTACAGGATTGCGGTGAGCCCACGCGGACACTGGGAGAACATGCAAACTCCACGCAGAAAGGCACCCGAGCCGGGATGTGACCAGAGCCAATAAGAAGTTCCCATCGTGGGCCGCTTGGCTCTGCGAGAGTTGTCCAGCTGATGGGGCTGTTTCCCCGCGTTACGATCGCTCCCGCACGGTTCCATGTACGGCCGATGCCACGTTTGTGCTCCCAGCACTGGCTATGGGGAAAATGTAAGTATGGACAGTATTGAAGCGTTTGGCTGTTAACCCCACAGCCGCTATTAGGTAACTGAAACACCTGGCATCAGAAAACAGTTTTTAATTAATTCCCCCATCAGGCCCCAGAGAGTAGAGTTCAGTCTCCATGAGCATCCATCCATTGTGAGAAACCGCTTAATCCGGTACAGGGTCGCGGTTAGCCGGAGCCTATCCCGGCAGACACAGAGACGCAAGGCAGGGTTATACCCAGGACGGGACGCCAGGCCTTTCACAGGGCACCGGGGGCAATTTAGTCCGCAGGCGAATTAACTTATAGGAATTGTTTCGCCATTAAACAGAGGATTAAACAGAGAAAAGGTTTCACCCTGTATCTCAATAATCTAGGTGTTAGGATGTTAAAACACAAATTATTTATTTTTCCACAAAGATGTGCGGTTATCGCAAACGCAATGCCTCGTGAAAGGTGTCTATTTTGGTGTTCGAACAACTTGACACATGTTTATTTGCCAGAAATTCTTAAAAACAGCTTCTATTTTTCATCATGTGTATTGTAAACAACACGATACCTGAGGAACAGTTAGATGCAGTACAGTGCAGTACAGTGGATGGTTTCAGTGTGAGAATCCTAGATCCGGTAATAAATGAATTAAACGCGTAAACGTTTTCAAAAAACGCTTGATTAATTCTCGAGCACCTGCAAGAGGGAGGAGAGCAAACACAGAGCTGTCCCCGCGTTATTAATCTGCACCCAGCGCCGCGGTACGGAGCTGGAAATCCTGGCATCGGAGAAAGGGGGTCATTTATCCTCTGCGGTGTCACTGGAGACGGATAGGGCATCCTTCACACCGCGCAGGGTCTCGCGAGACGCGCCGATTCCCCCGTGCGACAGCATCGAGGAGGCTCGTGGCAATATGTCGTCATCATCAATGTGTCGTGTCGCAGGAATCCCGTAAAGAGCTTGCAAGCTCACTGGGTATTTTTCTGCTGTAATAATAAACATCTATCTATCTGTTTATGTTGGCGCCGGCAAACCGCCTGGCTGCCTCCTCCTCCTCTCTGCGGTTTCCTCGCTACGCCTCTGAGTCGTTCTCTATTTGAATTCATACCTTCGAAATTGCAATGAATACGTGCGCGTTAGAAATATAGTTTACTATTATTATTGCTGGGCGGCACAGCAAGAAGTCCCGGGTGCGGGATTCGAACCCGGGGTGCTTCGTGCAGTGAGGCGGCAGCGCTACTCACCGTGCCACCGTGCCGCCCCGACGAATAAACAAACAAGTTAAACTCCCGTGGGAGGTCACAGCACGGGAGGCTGTTACCTCCCGTGCTGTTACCTCCCTGCCACCTGCTCAAGTCCACAATCAAGGCCCTCTATTTTCACCTCTGCCTATGGATGCATTTTTCCCACTCGAAAAGATATATCCCCACTGTTTGTGTACGGTTTTTTGAGATGTGGTCGCACGAGACGCTGTACAGATCCCAAGGTGCATGTTATCATTCAATCCTCCTTCGTGAATGAGCAATCCCAAGCGGTCGCTTAGCCAGGGGCACTAAGTCCTGATGTTACAGACATGCCGTTCTCTACACAGCATTGTGACCCTCGGGTGAAAGGCGCTCTATAAATGCTATTATTATTATTTATTAATTGGCAGTCTCTGATTCATTCTGTACAGGGTAGCGAGTAGCCCTAGGCTTTCCCGGCAGACACAGGCCGCAAGGCAGGGTTATACCCATGTTGGGACGCCAGTCCATACGGGGACACCAGTCCATCGCAGGGCTCCGGGGGAAATGTAGTCCGCAGGCCAATTAACCTAGACAACAGCAGCATGCCTTTGGAACTGTGGGAAGAAACCCGAAGGTATGGCGACACGGGGAGAGAACACGCAAACTCCACACATAAAGGCCCCGAGCCGGTGATCGAACCCGGGGATGACTTGTGAGGCTATAACTACACCACAGCGATCTCCTGTGTGACTAGCGCGCGCATACGGTACCCGTACATCGTTTCCAATTTGGAGCGTCTCTCCTCCTGTGGCTGGGTGTGTCTGTCCAGCTGCGTCGCTTCGGCCACTGGGAGAGAAAAACCGAAGCGAAACAAAACAGAGGAGCAGGTGGGAGAGACGGGAGAGAGGCTCAGCGCGCCGCCCAGCAGGGGTGTCCGAGAAAATCATGGCGAGAGGCCGATTGGCGGCGACGGCTTAAGCGGGGGCGACTTTATCGGGAATGTAAACCTCGGAGGGGTTATCTGTCTCAAGTCCTCTCCTCCCCAGGGGTGGAGAGAGATGATGCGCCCGGTGCTGGATTGAGCGAGCCGGCATTAGCTGCCTCCGTCTCCCCCATCTGAGTTGGGTTAGGGCAGCCCTAAGCCAGCTTAGAGTGTTAGTGAGCATTAGCACCCTGGGTAAGGTTTAGGCGGCTAATTGGAGCCATCAGCAGCATTGGCTGACGGTTCGTTTTGTAATTGTTTTTGTGTTTGTCTTTAAGTTCTGCTCAGGAAGCCGCGGCCGAGAGAGAGGGAAGACGATGAGTGTTGTGAAGGAGATCGTATATTTTTGGACTGGGAACGCCTGGGAATCCCCCAGGAAAAGCTGGAATCTGTTGCTGAGGAAAGGGATGTTCTGGTCCACTCTTCTTGGACTGCTGCCACCGCGACCCTCACTAGGACAAGCGGTTTAGAAAATGGATGGATGGATGGTGTTTATCATCATCGTCATCATTGTCAGAAACCGCTGAATCCTGTACAGGGTTGCGGTGAGCCGGAGCCTATCCCGGTAGACACAGGGCGAAATGCAGGGTTACACCTAGGATGGGACGCCAGTCCATTACAGGGTACCGGGGGCAATTTAGTCCGCAGGCCAATTACCCTATGCAGCAGCGTGTTTTTGGACTGTGGGAGGTAACCGGCGTGCCCGGCAAAAACCCACGCGGACACGGGGGGAACATGCAAAGGCCACACAGAAATGCAACCGAGCCGGGATTCGAACCCGGGGACTTCTTGCTGTGAGGCGGCAGCGTTACTCACCGCGCAATGGACTTGGTGTTTTACAGCTTTATGTGACATCTCACGCGTGATTCATCCTCTTGTCATCATCATCATTTATTAGGTGGCGTCGCCAAAGCAGCACATCCACAGGCACCACATCGAAGCGGTGTTTGAGATGATTGCTCAGCAAGACACAGTGTGTAAATACAACGTCAGAATATAGAAGGACAGAGTGTCTGGGTGGGTTGGCACCGGCTGACCGCGTGGCTGCCTCTCCCCCACCTCTCTGCAGTTGCAGTATCTTGGGACGTTTGGGTGAAAGGCGCTACTATATAGATGTAATTCATCAATTGATTTGCTTTGATACCACTGATCGATTCATCACGGTTGATCTGCAAAGATGTTGTTTCGGGATAGCCGTGTCGAGCGCTCTTTCTCTTTCCCTCGCAACGTTTCGCCTCCCGCGTTGGAAGCATCTTCAGGCCTGGGGATGCTTTGAAGAGCAACCATCATAGATACTTTGCACAACAGATCAAAATGAACAAACGTGAAACTCTAAACGGTGCCCGAGACGACCCTCTCTTTGGTACACTTCATTTGAGCTATTCGGGTGAAAAACGGAACCATATGCCTTTATGCTCGTGAGTAATTTGGCGATAATTAACCAGTTAAAGACCAATACATTTCAAAAACAGCTGAAGTTTAGGTGTGTTTTTTTCTATTCATTACCAATACCAGGGGGACTGCACGGTGGCGTAGTGGGTAGCGCTGCTGCCTCACAGCAAGAAGGTCCCGGGTTCGAATCACGGCTCGGAGGCTTTTCTATGTGGAGTTTGCATGTTCTCCCCGTGTCCGCGTGGGTTTTCGCCACCGGGCACTCCGGTTTCCTCCCACCGTCCAAAGACCTGCTGCCAGGTTAATTGACCTACTGAGTAAATTGCCCGCGGTGCCCTGCGATGGACTGGCGTCCCATCCTGGGTATATCCATGCCTTGCGCCCTGTGTCTGCCGGGATGGGCTCCGGCTCACCGCGACCCTGTACAGGATTAAGCGGTTTCTGAAAATGGATGGATGGACCAATACCAGGATCGTGGTGAGCCGGAGCCTATCCCCGCAGACACAGAGCGCAAGGCAGGGATATACCAAAGACGGGACGCCACTCAATTACTGGCCACGAGGGACATTTTACATGATGGTTGCTTTTCAATGCTGTTCTTTCGGGATAGCCGTGTCACTGAGCCCCCCACGTTGGAGGTGGGAGGAAGAGCTGGGGTGAGAGTAGAGGGAGGATGGGAGGGAGGGGAGTTTGGAGGGGAGTGGGGAAAGTTGGGGGATGGGTCTGGGGGCTACTCTCCCCGTCACCACCCTGACAGCGGCTGTGTGCGGGTCACCGCGCATCGTTCCTCCTCCACCTGCTCCCTGGGGGTTGCCACCTGTCCCGGTTTTCCCAGGTTCGTCCTCCTCTGTTTGAGGCAGCTGTCCTGGGAAATCTATTCGTTTTCCGAGAACGAGTCATTCAAAATATCCGGGGTTTTTTGTCAGTTACACAGAGCACGGACCTCTGTCTGTCTGTCTTACTCTGCTTATCCCGTAGACGACACGTCCCATGGCCCGCAATCGAACTTGGGCGCGTAGTTAAAACCAGTTCACATATACATCGGCAAAGATGCTAACCATGGCCGGAAATCAAACTCAGGTGACTAACTTCAGTGCCCAGTTTTCTATCCACCGTGCTACCCCAATGTGCTTTTAGCTGCTTTCTCTAACTCAACGCATTCGTACATTCGTATACGCGTTTATACAGTCGTATTAACCACAAGTAATTTTTTTTACGTAGTTTCACCGTTCACCATAACACTCACGACTCTAATATAAACCTCCGGCTGTAACTCGCGCGAGAGCCGCGCCTGCTCCGGAGGGAGCCCCTCAGTGGCAAACATCACGTAGAGAATTTCACATCTCGGGGCATTTATCTTTATTTTCGAGAGCAGAGATTTATCGTCTGCCTTCTCTTCCCGCGGGTCTCTCTGCCCCCGACTTCGACGCGTGAAACCCACGGTGTAATTAATGCCCGTGGCCTGGCTGTGGAGTTGGAAGCATTTGCTTTTGAAAGCCGCGTTCCTGTCGCCACGTTCCAGCGGAACCCCACGCTCCGCGCTGCGTGGCGCGTGGAACCGGGAACTTCTGAAAGTGACACCGCGTTGAGGCGTGGTGCATAGCCGCTGCCGCCTCACAGCAAGTCCGCGGTGCGATTCCTGTGTCGGGCGAGCTTTCTGTGTGGAGTTTGCGTGTTCTCCCCGTGTCTGCGTGGGTTTTCGCCGGGTACTCCGGTTAGCTCTCGCAGTTCAAAGACACGCTGCTGCTGCTGCCCGCCTCCATATCCCCGTATCGTCCACGACCAGGCGTGGAGTTTGTAAACGGTATTTTGCTCTGAAGAGCATCCGTCGTGAATCGATACGTGAAAACCAACATCAGTACCAGGCGCGTTGCAGCCGCGGGTGTTGCGGGTGTCGGGACACCCGCACTTTCACAGAAACATGATTCCATCCCCCTCACACTTTTTCCTGCAACACCCGCGGCTGCGACGCTCCTGATCCGTACAGTATTTTGTATTCCTCACGTTACGAGGCTCTCTGGCTATAGTCGACATCGCGTCCGTCCTTCGGCTGCCCGGTGTCGCGGTGAGAGAGCGCAGGCCGCATACCGGCGCGCGTTCGCGCATCACGACCACGCGCCGTTACTCATCCCGGAGCCGTCGTTTGACGCTTGCTCGGCCCTCGCTCCAATAACGCCGCCAGCAGCGCAGCCTGTGGCTGAGCGGCTCACGCTGCGGCTCACTCTCAACAGATTACACAGCGCGGCTCTGTATATGTGTCTCGCTTTGGCTGGGCGGGGAATTTGTGCACGTTATAAATTGTAATATTATTGTTACTCAGCAGCTTATTACCCCCCCCCGGCTCATAGCAAGAAGGACCCCGGTTCGATTCCCGGCTGGGTTTTCGCCGGGTACTCCGGTTTCCTCCCACAGTCCAAATAAACGCTGCTGCATAGTTTAATTGCCCTGACTAAATTCTCCCCGCTGCCTTGCGATGCTGTACCTTGCTTACCCCTTCCCGGCTGGACAATTGTTAAAAAGAGATACATAGCTCAACGGTTCCTTCCAGCTTCCATTAAAACCGAGTGAGTGACCGGGGTAAGTAGGGACGCGGTCCTGTCGGGAGAACAAATGTTCGGCGGCTCTTGGTCAGAGATTGAGTTCCTCCTGTGATAGGCCTCTCTCCCTCTCTCTGTTCCCTTGCTCTCTCTCGCTCTCTGCTCTCTCGCACTTGGCCGATCTATCCTAGGTCCGCTCCAGCCAACAGAGATAAATGCTTACGAGAGAGACGGAGAGAGAACGAGATTGTTGGAGTCGTGGATGCCTGCTGCGTACTGCGAGCCAGTTTTGGGGTGTTTTTATTCCAAGTGTAAAATTAACCGTGGGAGAGGTTCGGCGTTTGGGACTTTGGATGAAACATTGAAAATCACGCGGGCGCGCGCGCGCTTGCAGTGTGCGCGTAAGCTATGCGTGTACTTATGCGTGGCTGGGAATTGCTTTTGATGTCAAACTTTAATCAAGAACGATAAATTATAATTGACACTGGAGTGAGCACGCGGTGTACTACAGGGTTTATGGTGCCAACAAAAGTCAGATTTCTGATCGGCGAGCTGGACAGCGCAAGCAGGGAAACTTCTGCAGTAGCGAAGTAACCCAGCGTCGTCTCAAACGAGCGTTGGGGGACTCACCGATATGTGCCTTGAACAGACATTCACTGAGATTCCACATTCCTATGGCGGGGCCAAGTCCATCCAAAGGACGACCAACCATTGTGTCCATTGACTGTGAAAAACGTATGTCATCGGGCGGCACGGTGGCGCGGTGAGTAGGCGCTGTCGCCTCACAGCAAGCAGAACCCAGGTTCGAATCCCGACTCGGGTGCCTGTCTGTGGGGTGTTTGCATGTTCTCCCCATGTCCGCGTAGGTTTTTTGCCGGGCGCTCCGGTTTCCTCCCACAGTCCAAAGAGATGCTGCTGCATAGGTTAATTGGCCTACTCCAGGTGCCCTGTGATGGACTGGCATTCCATCCTGGGTATAGCCTTACCGTGCGCCCTGTGTCTGCCGAGATAGGCTCTGGCTCACCGCACCCCTGTACAGGACTAAGCGGTTTCTGAAAATGACGATGATTTAATTAAATCAGTGACAATGAGATTGTACCGTGTGCGGTGTTCGTCAGCCTGCGTGCTTTCTACTTGCTATGTAATTATTTTTCGCCATTGTTAGTTTCATACGGCGCTTTGCGACGTTTAATAATACAGCTTATGATTCCGAATGAAACATTGCCTTTACGTTATCCGTGGCGGCGCGACTGCGGCATGCCGTGGAGCAATGTGCGGATGATTTCGCATCCGCTCATATCGGAGGATCGTGTCGGCGCCGGAGAGGTGAGCGTATGGTCGGGGTTAAGGATTTTGGCAAGTGCTACCTCCTCGGCTAGCACGCCGTGCTGGCTGTGCTGGTCCAATCTGGGGCCATTTGGAACCCCACCCCACCACACCACACCACCCCCCCTGGCTCCCCAAGTGAGATGATGCAGGAGATATAGGAAGGCTGCTGCGGAGGTGTAGCGAGATGAGAGCAATGTGGACGGCGGAAGATGGACGTGTGGTGAATGAGAGACGACAAGTACAGTAGAGGCGGAATGTCTCGAGATGAGACACGGAGACGAGAGACAGATGTCGGGAGATGAGGGAAGGATTGGGACGACATCGTGATTGAGAGAGTTGCGCTGTTTTAAGTTTGCTAGCACGGTGCCCGCCCTACGGCTGATCTTTGTTCCAAGCGTTCTTCTGGCTTTATCGATTACCTTGTTTGCTGACGTGACTACTTTGACCAAGAATTATTCAAGATGGTTGCTCTCTAGAGCTGTTGTTTCGGGATAGCCGTGTCGAGCGATCTCCATCTCTCCCTCGCGACGTTTCGCCTCCCAGGTTGGAAGCATCATCGCGGGCCAATTAACCAATGCAGCAGCAAGGGAGGAACCCGGCGCAAACCCACGCGGACACGGGGAGGACATGCAAACTCCACACAGAAATGCACCCGAGTCGGGATTCGAACCGGGGTTGCTTCTTGCTGTGAGGCGGCAGTGCTACTCACCGTGCCGCCCCCACTGATTAAGCGTTAACTGCAATGTTTGAATGGGTTCTCCCGTCTCGGCAAGTGAGACGGTGGGAGGCTCGGTTATTACATCCCGCGTACCCTGACCAACCAGCTGTAAACATAGGTTCACAAGGTAGAAGCGTTCACGTAGCGATCCCTGTCAGGTAATACTTGGTATTACCTGCGAATTCTACCAAACACTTCGAAGCCGAGCTGAAAGACAACGATGTCCAGAAGCTCAACAGATGCCTAACTATCGCGCTTTGAAGAATAGCAAAGAAGAAGAAGACCCCTCTTAAATTGTGGGGTTATTCGTGGCTCATGCCAGAGGTCTTGCCAACGCGGAATAGTAGGCCAGACACCTTCTAGCAGGGCTCTCTATAACTCCCTCTAGCGGAGGCCGTTCTATCAGCAGTGGCACTACCCAGTCATTGCAGTGCTGCGCCTCTGTTCTCACTAAGCTTGGCCAAACGTCTGCATAACATATTGCGCAATGGGAACCGATTTGCGGCACTACTTAAACTGCGTATCTTCAACACTCAGTTTCCCAGAGGTGATCAACAACGTTTGAAGAAAAAAAACATGAAAGGAACGGTCGAGAATTCTCGCAAAATATTCTGCATTTGGCATTTTATTGTACTGTTAATAGGCATGCAAAGTTTTACTCTGTGCAAGCCGCGTAAATAATTATTGCAGCGTTTTGATGTGCTCTTAGAAAATGTTCTTACTCAGCCCCTGGGAGTGAGAGGGGGGAGAGAGCGAGCGAGAGGGAAAAAAAAACCACTCTTCTTTTACGGTGCTATTGCCAGAGGAATTGGAAAGCAGGAACACATGCCCCTCTTTGGAGAAAATACAGTCTCAGCCGCCCAGCCATCTCTTGTTCCTGTCAA
>JAZEWU010000011.1:5273890-5286131 GCA_036362915.1 Geotria australis | reverse complement strand
GACGGCGAATTTCGAGTTGAAATATAACTCGAGCCAGTCTGAATCTAACACTTGCGCGAGACATCGACAGCCCATCATCCTTCGTGAAGCTCTGTTTGTGAGTTTAGGGTCATGTGAAAAAAGGTGTGTAAGTGAAGTGTACCCGTCGATATGTTTGAGCAAACGAGCGAGCACGTGCATCACGTACCTTAAAAGGTGGTACCGACGTTTCGCTGAGACTTACACTCAGCTTCAACAGGGTTGGAAAGGATGCTAGCCATAGTGAAACATTGGTCATGAAAGCCTACGAGTTAAGCCCATCACACTGTTTAAGGCGCGTAGAATGTATATTCTGTTGTGAGTAATGCTCACTAGGTCGCCAGTTCGATCCCTTGGCGTAGCACATTTGGTCACTGTTACACGGGGTATGTGTACTGCTATCCAGGCGGTGTATCCTGCTAGACAAGAGTCTGCATCAATCCGCTCTGGTCTCAGATTCATGTTCCTCTCGAAGTCGCCCCTGAATGACCTTTGCGCTCACTTGAAATCGTATCATCTTTATTTTTTGGACCATAAGGTGTGCGGGCATAACCTGCCATAGTAATAACTTGACAACAGGCAATCCTCATGGCATTGACCGCGAGGTACGTGGATGGAAAGGTCGACACCCGACAGGGATTTCATGGCACGCTTTTCACCGGGCACTCCGGTTTCCTCCCACAGTCCAAAGACATGCTGCTGCATAGGTTGCTTGGCCTGCGGACTAAATTTCCCTCGGTGCTCTGTGATGGACCGGCGTCCTATCCTGGGTATGGCCCTGCCTCGCGCCCTGTGTCTGCCGGGATGGTACAGGATTTAAGCGGTTTCTGACAATGGATGGATGGATTGCTGTCAGTCGCGAGTTCAAACGGCCTCTGGCTCAGCAGCCGCCAATGCAGAGCGGCGGGCAATACCCCCGGCACGAGTGTGGGATTTAATCCGGGCGCGCCGGCGCTAACAAATCTCTTCTCAAGACTCACTTGTTCTGTAAAGCTTTCGAGTCCTCCGGCTAGGACTACTGAAGCGGGTCAATGCTGTCGTGCCAGGATGTTGGCTCTCTTCCTACCTGCGCCTTCATGGGAACATTTATTCCTTCCTCTGACTTGGACTGTTGGTGCGGGTCAGTGGTGACGTGCCGAGACGTTGGCTCTCTCTCTCTCCCGATCTGCGTCTGCTCGGGAACATCTGTTCCCTCCTTGCTTGTTGGAGACTTATTCGTATTTATTCTGCTGTCTTTATGTCATATGTCCTATAATTTATCGATATTGCTTGACTCTCAGTGAATCTGTGTTGATGTTGTTGACATTCCTTTATCTGCACAGCCTTGTACAGCGCTTTGCGACCCTTGGGTGAAAGGCGCGCTATAAATACGATTATTATTATTATTGTTAACAGCCGCGCCTCCTCCAGGCGGCCGTGCGGTTGTTATAGTAATAATAGCATTTATAGAGCGCCTTTCACCCGAGGGTCACAAAGCGCTGTTCTTACCTCCTCTCCCGCGGCTTCCCGCCGCTCGCCGAGTCGAGGGAGTCACGGTGACATCGCCACCCACCCCCCGCCCGGCACCAAGCCTGGCCCCCTCCCGAGACGAAATAAAAATCTCAAAATGACAACGTTTGGGGATTGTGGCTACGCTCGCCCGGCCGCGGTTATGACTTTATGACTGCGCCTGTCGGGCTTGCTTCTTGGCCGTCTCGCTGTAATCGGTCCCGACTCCGCGGGCACTCTGCTGGGAACCGCACTTTTATTTCTGCGCCGTTCGAGGCGCGGCTTAGACCGGCTTCCATCGAGACCCTTGCGGTGATTCGGGCGGTGACGGGGGGGGAATTAAAACACACAAAAAACCCGAATCAAAACATGTTGCTGATTTTCCGTTCTCTGTCGTTGTTTGCGTGCGGTTCTCTACGCAGCCCTGTGCAGCGCTTTGTGACCCTCTGGTGAAAGGCGCTCTCTAAATGCTGTTGTTATTATTATTATTATTCACTTGGTTCGGCGGTGGAGGATTTGTGCTGCAGGTGAACGCCGCGTGTTCGGTGCCTCGCGCGCCGTGATTGATCGCGTTCCGCGAAACGCCCTTGAAATCGGTCAGCCACGCTGCGGCAGCGTTGCGCTCAGAAATCCCTCGACGTTTGATTTCGATGCCCGGCCCCTCGTGTTATTTCGCTCAAATCGGTTATTCCGATTTGAGAAGCGCGCTCGACAGCTGCTCTTTCGGGATGCCTGCGTCGGCCGTTACAAGCGTATCGGTCTCTCATTCGCGACGTTTCGCCACGTTGGAGGCATCCTCCGGCGTTATAGTGTACATCGGTACCACGTGATGATAATAATTTCTAATAGTAATGATCATTGTACTGATGTGGGTTTTCACTGCTCGATGCGTGAGAATTGCTTTCCACAGCTGTTCTTTCGGAATAGCCGTGTTGAGCGCGCTCCATCTCTCCGTCGTGACGTTTCACCTGAAGAGCATCCATCATGACTCAAGCCGTGAAAACCAACATCAATACAAATTCTATATACGTTTCCAGCGGCAGGGTGGCTTTAAATCCCCCAGCAGGCTGATACACGCAGCAAGCGATACAAGCCCGTAGCTAGTGGTTAAATAAAATAAACTAAAACCAAAACTAAGAAAGTCCAATGCGTTTAGGAGCAAGTGTGAATCTTGAGGCGGGGTTTAAACGAGCCGATTGACTTGACAGATCTGATTTCCGCTGACTTTCAACAAAGTGGCACTGCTTACTTTATTGACCCTGAAGGTGATGATGGGCCGAGGCTACCCCTGACCTGGATTTGAACTTTGGTCTCCCACAGTGAGTCTGGCACTCCGACCCCTGTGAATCCCACAAGTTACTCGTGACCAAAGTACCAAAACAAGACAAACATTCTCCGATGTCGCTACTTATACTTTCAAGGCTTCCAAATTTAAAATTGATTATCAAGCTCTATGCAGACTTGAAATCCATTTCGTTTGTCCAATATCTGTTGCCGATCAGAAGAAGCCAATGCTTCATAATAATTACACGTCTGGCCATGGACGAGACACGGATACGGAAGCGGAGCAAGGAAACTGCAGAGAAGGGGGGAGTTAGCCAGGTGGTTAGCCGGCGCCAACCGACCATACACTGCTTGCCATATATTATGATGTTATCGGCCAATTAATTAGTGGTTTTTAATTATGGGAGGAAACCGGAGAACGCGGAGGAAACCCACGCAGAACAGGGAGGGCGGACACAGAAAGGCGCTTGAGGCGGGAATCAAACCGTCTCGGGCAGGACTTTCTTTCTGTGACGGGCAGACGTCACCAGTGCGCCACCCTGCCGCCCTTACAAACCCGCGCTTCGTTATATCTGCTCTGCCACGGGGACAGTGTCAGGCCCGTCCGCGATAAATATATGCGGCTCGGACGCATCCAGCGCCCAGCAAGTGCCCAGCCGCGTCACCGCTCCGTGCCTATTTATTTTCCGATGGCAATCGTGCCGCAGCGACCGCCTCCCAAAGTCCACTTTAGCCACGTAAACTCCGGAAGCAATACATCGAGTGCACATTGAGCGGCAGGGATGGCCCATATGGCCGCGACTTGCATGTCCGCTGCTGGGAAGTTGTGGAGCTTGGGGGTGATTTATAAGGAGGAGAGGGGAGAAAGGAGGAGAGGGCAGATGTATAACGGACTCGGCGCTAACGGCAGGCCCATGTGTTCAGCGCGCGTAGGAGTGGGTTGTTGTGCTCGTGAAAGGCTTGCGCATGAGTTATTGGTTTGGCGGAACGGTGGCGCGTTGAGTAGCGCTGCTGCCGCACACTTGCGGGAGCCCTGGGTTTGATTCACGGCACGGGTGCCTTTCTGTGTCGTTCTCCCCCGTGTCCGCGTGGGTTTTCGCCGCACACTCCGGTTTCCTCCCACAGTCAAAAGACACGCTGCCCCTGGTGCCCTGTGATAAACTGGCGTCCCATTCGGGGGTATAGACCTGCCTTGCGCCCTGCGTCTGCCGAGATCGGCTCCGGCTCACCGGAGTACTACAAACGTAGCACCCGGGTTACAGACCACATGAGTGGGTGGGTGACCAGCACCACGCCCGGCCGCCTTTGTCTCCCCGGTGGCAATGTTTACACACCGCACTCGGTACTCACTTGAGGCTGAGTCGACCTAGGGGAGGACCGGTTCAGAAAATCGCCACTGGTGTTGGTGGCCGCGAGCAGAATTCGAACTCGGGTCGCCAGATTTGTAGCCCGGCATAGCACTAAACCACCGAGCCACCGCGCCACACAGAGCGGCGTCTGTTCCCCGAGTGATTTGTCTGCGGAGGTTTCTCCCCCCCGCGCGCGGCCACCTTTGACCCGCGGTTCAAGTGGCGCGATAAGCGATGGGGCGAGAGGGCTGACGGATGGCGCGCTCGGCCGCTCAGACACGAGCGGCGGCGCTCACCAACACACCGCGCTTGTCAGGAGCTGGCCCGGGCTGGCGAGCGAGCTGGCGAGGGAGGGCGAAACGAAGAGACCGCGGGAGGAGGAGACGGAGTTGGTGGTGGTGGGTGGAGGGAACGGGGTAGAAGTGAAAAAAAATAATATCACACGGAGAAGGCCCAACTTGCCCCTTTTGACCGAGGGTGCTCGGAGCAGTTGGAAACGATCCGTCATCGAGAAGTACTTAAACAATCATCCCCTCCTCCTGGGGGCCATGGCGGCGGCGGTGGATGGGTGGGGGGGGGAGCACCCGACGTAACGATGAGAAAGTGGGAGAACGATTTGGCCGGAAAATCCAAGTCTCCGCGCGCCTTTCAAACCGCTGCTTCTCTCTGTCTCTCTCGCTCTCTCGTACGAATACGTAACTCTGCGCAGACAAGTCGAAGTTGCTCCCCCTGCTCGAACGTAACATCGCCGCGCGTTCTCATCTCTGCTGTTGGTCCGAAGCCAGGAGTCAGAATCCCACATTCCTGTGGTGGAGGTTGTCTTAGGCGTAGAACAACAACTGTTGAGTTCCCAACAAAACGGTGCCTATTTTGTTGCTTCTGGAGAGATGATGGGCTGACGCAACCCCCGACAGGGGTTTGAACTTGCAACCTCTGTGTGTCGGGAGCTGGAACCGCAGTGCCACCCAGCTCGCTCACAATGAGCTGACTCCACCAGTAACCGGCTGAGATTTACTCTCGATCCACCTTAGTGTCATGCTCTTACAATGCGGTACTTCTGGAGAGTTGATATCTGAATGAACGAATAAACTAAGTACCGCATTGTACGAGGGTTTCGGTGAGCCGTAGCCTACCCCGGCAGACATAGTAGTAATAGTAATAGCGTTTTATATAGCGCCTTTCACCCGAGAGTCACAAAGCGCTGCACAAGGGCCGCGGAGAGAACGGCATATCGACAATGAAAAGTAAATAAATAAATAAACAAATGATTATAAAACATTAAATGATTAAGGCTGCTTCGAATATACTGAAAGGTTGTGAAACTGGCAATCTTAAGAGCGGCATAAATCTGCCAGCGTCCCCTAAGATGGCCGTCACTTCCTTAAAGACAAACACGGAGGGAGACATAAGGACACAGAGACAGGAAGACAGAGAGACAGACACGAGGGGGAAACGCCAATACAAATCAAGCAATCAACAATGAAGCACAAGAACACACACATAGACACACGCAACAGCACAGAAAAAACCGCAGCCACCCACAACAACAAAAACACAACTCCCACACGCGACACCTGGGCAACAGCACGAGGCGAGTCTAGGCAAGGCAGGACTTACACGAACTGGGCCAGGAGTAGGCTGCACAAAACAGACAAAAAAAACAAGCAACAAGAGCATGGCAGACAACAAAAACAAACACCAAAGTTACAAAGAAACGAACCACCAACCAAAGAGAAAAAGGAACAGATGAAAAATGACAAATGTACAACAAATTAAAGCTAAATAAATACGATTAACACAGGGAGCGCCAGCCCACGCGCCCCCACCGCGCGTGGGCTGCAGCGGCCATGATGTTTACTATTACTATTATTCACAGGGCGCAAGGCAGGGCTATACCCAGGATGGGATGCCAGTCCATCGCAGGGCACCGTGGGCAACACGGGAACTTCTTGCTGTGAGGTGGCAGCGCTACTCACTGCGCCACCGTGCCGCCCTACTGAGTTTATACGCAATGCTATTGCCAGAAATACATGGTACTCCAGCAGCATTTCACAACCACGACTCTGCTGATGAGACCCAGAAAAGTCAAAATCAGTCCAAACTTTTGCTCGCTTAAAAAATGCTGCCAGACTGTGATGGTCTAGAAAGTCAATGAGAGGCTGAGGGACGAACACATGTTTTCTTTATATGTGAAGACAAACAACAGAGTTGTGCTCAGTGTTCTGTTACCCATAATGCTCCATGGCAACGCGTAATTATGATTAGTTTGCCGTATTGAAAATGTACTATTCTGGCGTCACCCCTCGAAATCGCTCAATAGGCCATAGCTTCATAAACAACAAGGTTACGAGATATACACAGGCCCCCAACGCTGGGGATACATTAGAAATGTTTTAATCCATCACCCTGCTAAATATCCACGTCTTTTTCTTCTTTGCGTGAAAGAAGTTCACAGGGCTAGGCTGTTAAATTGTTTTCTGCCAAATTATGGGACGGCCCAAAATCCACAATGTTAAAATTTGGGTTTTTGTTTTAATCTCACGTCATTCGTAGAGTGATCATCCTTGAAACCCACCAAATAAAAACATTCGCACACCTGGGTTAAGAAATTACAAAGGTAAACATTTCTGTTCTCAAAGTTAATTAATGTTTGGGAGTTTTTGTAGTTGTTGGCTGGCCGAAAAGGAAGGAAGAAAGGAGCTGCAGAAAATGTGAGAAGTCTTGTCCCAGCAGCGGGAAGTTACGGGCTCACAGCAGCTGTTTAGAGGCATATACTCAGCCACATCTGAGACGTGCTCTTAAGAGTTGCTCTTTCGGGATAGTCGTGTTGAGCGTTCCTCGTTTCTCCCGAAGAGTAATTCTCATACATCGTCATTGTCAGAAAGCGCTTAATCCTGCACAGGGTCGTGGTGAGCCGGAGCCTATCCCGGCAGGCACAGGGCGCAAGGCAGGGCTATACCCCAGGATGGGACGCCAGTCAATCACAGCGCATCCGTACGTATGTGAGTCAATCGATCTAACCATTGTTCGACGATACTTCATCATTCTGGTCAATGCATTTTGTAAGAGTGGGTGGGCGCATTGCGCGAGGAAAACCGATTAATATATCACTCAACCATTGATGGGAATCGAACTCGGGTGTTGTTTGACGAATGGTGGGTAGGATTTGTCGGGACATTCTGAGAGCAATGCTCGACGCAGTGGTAACATCTGCACCGCACAGAAATACATTTCTGCCCAAGGCGGTTCTATTCCCACCTCAGGCGCCTTTGCGTGTGGAGTTTGTGTGTTCGCCCCCTGTTTTGGTTGGGTTTTCTCCCGAGTTCTGGTTTTCTCCCACATATAAAAAAAAACGACTGTAACGACTCGGCCGATAGCATCATAGTATACAATGGCGGGTTGGCGCCGGCTGACCGCTTGGATCCCTCCCCTCCACCTCTCTGCAGTTTCCTGCATCGCCTTGGGACCTCTGTGTTAACGGTAGTTTAGAAATGCAATAACTAATAACTGAGATTATTAACCCAGCGGGGAGCGGATTCTTGGTTTCACGTCGCGGACACAATTGTGACTCGGAACCGGTTCAGATATCATCGATGCTAACCGTGGCCGGGAGTCGAACTCGCGTGGCCGGGTCCGCTGGGAAGTGCTGTGCTAACCAACGACAAAGATCCCCCGTTTAGCCTTAACAGACTGTAGGGTCAAGTGCCGTTAGCGACCACCTATAACGACCGACACGGCACACGAGTGGGTGGGTGGCCACCACCACGCCCGGCCGCCTTGGTCTCCCTAGTTTCAATGTTTACACACCGCACTAGGTACTCATTTGAAGCTGATTCGACCAAGGGGAGGCCCCATGACCGGTTCAGAAACTCGTCAGTGGTGTTGACCGTGAGCGGAAATCGAACTCGGGTGGCGAGGTTTGTAGCCCAGCATAGCGCTGACCGCTTAGCCACCGCCACGATGGACACCACCACCGCCGCCGGATGAGGTGAAACGTGAAGGTTTGCTCAAGGCGGTGACCTTCATGCGCAGCCGTCAATCCGTTACAATAACATTCCCGTCCAGAGGCTTAACAAGGCAGGCCGGCCTCAAGACATGTGCACAAATAACTTTTTATTTCAATAACAAATCGTCTTTATTTTTATAAAACAAAAAAATAATACTTTCAAATGTTCTCCTTTTTTGGGTTGCGGCTTTCGCAAAAATTATTTTTCTTCTCTGATTTAGGAAAATAATGTCACCGGTTAGCCTGGCTTATTTTTACAGTTAACTGTCAAGTTCATTGCCAATTGACTTGTTTTTTTTCGCGGTCCGGTCCAATAGAGCTGTATTAGCATAATGAAGTGTGCTCGATACATATTATATTACAATTGCCCCGAAAGCGAAATTAAATTTACCCCTATAGTCCCTGGCAACAGGCACCGGATGAGTGTAACGTATGTACGAGTGTATATACAATATACACAAGACTAAAAGTCCGCGTCTCAGCGCGCACGGAAGCGTGGGTGTTACTCGTCTCTTTTGGGAGACGCGAGCCGGCGGTGGAAACTCCACATTCCTATGGGAGCCGTCAGCCTCTTCTTCGCTTGACAACCAGTGTAAACACGTACGTGTGTATGTTATCTTTTATATGTGTATAATCATATACATGTATATGTTTTGGGTCAAAAACTTACCCCATCACCCCTTTGTAATAAATGCCTATTCTATTTAACTCATAGTTTGTTACAGTGGAGTTGAGAACTGCTCTTGAGAGCTGCTCTTTCGGGATAGCCGCGTCAAGCGTGTCTCCTCTCCTCCGTGTCGAGCGTTCCTTCTTCGCGAAGGGAGGAGGAATGCTCGATACGGCTATCCCGAAAGAGCAGCTCTTGAGAGCAATTCTCATCGCGTTCTGAAGAAGAAAGGATGAACGATCGATACGGCTATCCCGAAACAGCAGCTCGACAGAAATTCTCATCACACATCGAGCCGTAAAAACCTACTTCATTACAGTGACAATAATATTTAACATTACGTACGATGGTAGCGAATTTGACAACACTGTGAGCGTACGTGTGCCTGCATGAAAACACAAGCATACGTGTGCTTGCAGGACACCAATCAGAAGAATTGCCAATTTCATGAAGCGTTAGCAATAACTGCGTGTGTTTTCGCAGCTGTGCCGAGTCGCTCTCTGGATCAGTATTCCTCGTGTACAACACGAGGTACAATGATGACGATTCGTGTTTGACGGAGCGTCCTCCGATATGCCGGGAAGTCCCATCGCAAACAAGGGGCACCCCCAGGGGTAGGTGTCCCTCTGGGCACAAGAGAATTGCTCTCAAGAGTTGCTCTATTCGGGATAACTGGGTCGAATGTCCTCAATACATTGCTGGAAGGGTCGATGATTGTTACTGTTGCAGGTGTAAACGGCCGCTGCCCAGGTTGACCCGGGTTGACCGGTTTCCCCCCAATAATGTAGGCATTCGAGCAGAATTGTACGGCCAGATGCCCTTCCTGACGCCAACCTCCTTTAGGCGGAGGGTCTTCGGATTGTTATTTGTCTGCAATCTCCCACCAGATCTGTTCACCAAGGGAGACCCGAGCAGGATTACTAGACTCCAGGTGACACAGCTCTGAGGTTCATTGGAATACGCGATCCCCTCCGCCACAATACGGTTGCGATCCATGATAGCTATAATCCCAATTGAGCAATTTGCGGGCTGTTTCCAAATTTGGCAAAACTGGATCCTGACACCGGCACACGATGGCCACGAAAATGTAGATTAATTGTTTTCTAAGTGTTCTCGACAATTTTACCACCTTATTTATTTTCTCTGCGAATGTGCTAGTTGGTTTATGTTTGTTGACGCAGCGTATTCTAAATGGAGAATGAGAGCAAAAACTTACGGCAATGTCAATAAACAGCCACCCACACAGCCACGCACGCAGTCTCCACTCACATTATAACACCTGCCCTCCTCCTAACGGCCCTAACTCATTACTGTACACAGAGGTGTGGTGTCTAACCCATTACTACAAAGACAGGGGTGTGGAGTATAACCAATTACACACACAGAGGTGTGTAGTTTTAACCCATCATTACACACACACACAGAGGTCAATGAGGCAGTCACTGTGACACTATCCGATTTTCATCCTTGACCAGCAGCGCGATTTGTACCGTACTGAACGCTTCAACCACTTTCTTACCGGTAACACCATAGCGGACCGTGCCGGCTTACTTTCACCTCTGCCCTTCGGTCAATCCACTGCTGGACGAGGTTTCTCGCGATGCCGAGCGGGTTGCGGGGGGGTGGTGGTATTTATTTACCGAATATTCACCGAGCGGCAGGGTGAATCCCTGGTGAGAGCGGGCAGCGGCGAACGTCACAGCACAGTACGGCACAACGCCGGGTTCTCGCAGCGTCAAATCAGAAAGTGAAACTTGTGTTTCGAACCGAGGTTGTCTCAATCCATCGCTCCTAATCTCGTCAATAAACCGAGCACCGCTTACAAAGTCAACACGGGCCGTGCTATACGCATCCTTCCCTCCAGCATAGGAACGTGGAATTTCCACCAACCGGCTCCGAGGCCACCAACGGAGACGAGCGGAGAAACGGCGCGAGCTGGCCGTGTTTGGATTCAGTGACGGGGCAATCCGCGCGCCGGTTAAAGACTCGACACTTTTACCAGGGTGCGCCCTGAACGCCTCGTGTTTACAGGCCGCGCGGTAATTCGGGGCATTAACAGCAGCGCGCCGACGCTGTAGCCGGGCGATAGCGGTGCCGTGACTTTTTCGGGGGGGCGTGTTTGTTTTCTAAGCGCAGCGTGTGCGTTCAAGGGAAACCAAAGCGATTGCGAATGAATAGAGCCACCTTGAACCGCCTCGTATAAACAAGGAAAATGCATTACGACGCACTCCGCGTCAAAAAGAGAAGAAAAAAAAAAATGGTGCAGCACTTTAGCAAATGCGTTTCTGGCCCGGGCCGGTTATTTTAACCGCGCGCTTCCCGTGGGGATTTCGTAGGAACCTCTCGCCGGCCCCGGCAATTATCGGAGCCTGCGAATCGCCCTAATTGATTCTGTAAATGGGGTTTAGCGTTCCTCGGCCGGGATGGAGACGAACTTAAAATAGCGACGGGGCCACGCTGGCCCGTCGGCCGTGCGCGTTAGCGGCGCGGTGTCAACCGTTGCGTTGTTTGCGATGGAAAAAAAATCGGGGCTAACTCCGTGGGCGTCGCGTTGTCACGCCGCGCTCCCATCACAGCGAGAGGCGCACGGCAGAGAGACCCGTTAAAGCTCCGGGCGCCCTGCGGTGCCGAGCGCCGGCGCCGTAACGACGAGCGGTGATGACGCGACCAGCCGAACGGCTGTTCGAAAGAGAAACAAAATAAGCACTACGCGTCTCTAACATGTATCGGTTTCTCTTAAGCTCGCTTGAACTTTGCCGGCTCCTTCCCGGCGACAAAAAAACCCCCCACAAAATGGCGAAATATCTTTACATACTTACAGCGATTAATTGGCGGACGACCCGCCATTTTGTTTATAAAACTTAAAAAATCCCTGCGTCTAAATTTCTAGCGTAAAGAAGCGCAGGCGCGGGGTTTTGAATTAAGCACTTAAAATATTATTTTTGTCGCGAAACATTTAAAACGGCGCGCTTTTGCTCGTCAAAACCGTGGAAAGTTAGGGAAGGGGGGTCTCATTTGCATATACGAACCTCTCTCTCGGCTAGAGCACTCTGCATGCGTAGCAAACGTGTCTCGCGTTCAAGAAAAAATAACGAATTTAACTCCGGCTATTTTATATATATATACACTGGACATACGCCACCACCAATGTGTTAGTACGAGAAAGAGAGAGAGAGAAAAAAAAACAACCACATCCTTGCCAAGCCAAAGAATCTAAAAATAAAACGGAAACCTTTAAACTTAAACCTTCCATAGCTCCCAAATGCAAACACATCACATCACTAAATATTTTTTCGTCTAATTCCCCAATCCATGGGACTTGGACTTCTCAAAAATGTCAGATTGAAGTCGTAGATTTTTTTTTTTTGTGTGTCAGTGTCTGGAAGGCCGGATGATTTCGCGTGTGATCTCCACCGCGTTGAGCACCCC
>JAZEWU010000011.1:5258830-5272108 GCA_036362915.1 Geotria australis | reverse complement strand
GCCGCCGCTCCCCGCTCCTCCGCCGCCGGCCGCCAGCCGCGAGCCCCGCCGGGGCGCGGTTACGTCGCCCACGAGATGGACGCGCTGTGCTCTTTCGCCTTCATGCGCAGCGCCGCGATGCTCGTGCTCTTGCGCTCGCACTCCACGCTCAGCGTGAACTCGTGGCCGTTCACGCCGGCGGCCGCCGCCGCGGCGGCCGCGGCCGCCGCTGCCGCCGCCGCGGCCGCGGCGTTGGACATCCCGCCTCCTCCTCCGCCGCCTCCGCCGCCTGAGCCCGGAGCTCCCGACGGCATGGCGCCTCCCCCGCCGCCCGCGCCCAGCCCCACTCCGTTGAAGAGGCCGCCGATTCCGGGCGGCGAGAGGCAGGGCCCCGGGGACGGCATGCCCACGAAGGCGTGCGCGTGCGCCGCGTGGCGCGCCATGCACGAGGGCGGCAGCGCGTCGTGCGGCGACATCATGCAGCTGGAGACGGGCGAGCCGCCCGCGCTGCTGCCGCCCACCCACGACGCGCTCGGCAGCTGCGCGGGGACGGGAGGCGCGGAAGGGAACGGAGGGTGGCGGGGAGAGGTGGAGGGGATGGTGGGGAGAAATAAATGGGATAGAGGAGATGGAGCGGATGGAGGGGACGGAGGGATCGGGGATGGACGGGAGGGAGGAGAGAGATGGACAGGACACGGGTGAGCGCAATGCACGTTTCGACCGATTGATGAATGATGACACGCGTGAGCCATTGAGATGTTGAATGATACGCGTTCACGTCGCGATCCCTGTCAGGTAATACTTGGTATTGCCTGCGAATTCTACCAAACACTTCGAGGCCGAGCTGAAAGACAACGATGTCCAGAGGCTGACCATCGTGCTTCGAAGAATCGCAAAGAAGAAGAAGATACGTGATCGAGCAGATTGATGAGTCAACACAAACAAACAAACTTCAACTCGCAAACACAAAAATGGAATCAATAGGATCATGACTAACCACTGTTGGCTTCTCACAATGTAGTCCCTATTTTACAAACCCTTATGAGATGATGGGCTTAGTTAACTTTAAATGAGGATTTAAACTTGCAACCTTAGCTCACTGCAGTGCCCTCTGATCAAACACAAGGATATAACATCAGTACACAGTCTACATAATACACTCAAAGCGTACGATGGTATACACGACGTTCGCAAGTTGCATTTACCCACGTGAAACCGCACTCGGAGGCGCATCATTTTCAATCTGAAGGTCACCAAGTTCAAGTCTCGGTTGGAGATCAACAGCCAATCAGCCTTCAGGGATGACGAGAGTGAGTACTATGTTGCGGAATGTCAATAGTGGACATCCCACGGAGAAAGGGGCCACGAGGAATGTCCACCGCTGGCTCAAAGCCACCACAGGAGACGGATGCCACCTGAACGTTCGGTTTGCGGTGGCGCGGTGAGTAGCGCTGCCGCCTCGCAACAAGTCGCAACCGGGTTATGCTCCCGGCTCGGGTACCACCTTTCTGTGTGGGAGTTTGCACGTTCGCCCCGTGTCCGCATGGGGTTTTCACCGGGTATTCCGGTTTCCTCCCACAGTCCAAAGACATGCTGCTGCTGCCGAGCCGAAGGTTAATTGGCCTTAACTCGAAGGCTTTCATGACCAATGTTATTCATAGTGAGGTTCTGTTTATGAGTTTAGGTCATGTGAAAAGGGTGTGTAAGTGGAGTGCACCCGTCGATATGCCGGAGCAAACGAGTGGGCACGTGCAGCACTTACCTCAAAAGATGCCACCGACGTTTGGAGGGAATTATGGCAAACTCTAAGGACTCGGTACAAAAGCTGTCTACGGAGGGTGTCTGTCGCATCAACTGCTCATGTTATGTCGGCCAAACTGGTAGAAATATCCATTAACGAATCAAAGAACATCAAAGAAATATCAAAAATTCACAGACACTAGCGTCAGCTGTGGCTGAACACGCCTGCAAACAGGGTCACACAAGCGTCGACGATATCACGACGGAGATCTTAATTCCCTTTTCCATTCGACAAAACGATTTAAAAAAATAAGAATAATCTATCGTGATAAATTGTAATCGCGACATAGTTTACTGGAATAGAACAAAGCTGTTGTGGAAATCTATTTAAAAAGCACGCAACGCGCACGGGCGGACAAAAGGCCCTCGCTCGGGCGCCCGCTCTGACGTCTGGCATAACCGTGCAATCAACACTGGGGCGCTTTATGCAAAAAGCCCACGGTTTATTTAAGCAAAAAAATGGCTGTAAAAACATATACACAACACACACACACACAGTGGGAATGCATTTTTTTTTTCTCGGCATGTACGGCTTAGAGGTCTGGAAAGCATTTTGTCCGTGCCGAATTTTTTTTTGGTTCAAAATTTTTGTTATTTTTTTCCAGCGAGCTGCCAACGGCCGAGGGACGGGCAAAAGCGTTCCCATTGATCGGCGGCGCCGCGGCCAAATCGGCGGTGGCGGCCTTCTCGCGTTCCTCACTCCGGCGGGAGGCCCCGTCGCTGCGCCGTAACCGCACGACGTTCGCGGTTCGATCCCCGCCTCGGGCGCCTTTTTTTTTTACGTGCGGGAGGTTTTGCGTGTTCCCTCGAACCCCTAGTTCCGCGTGGGTTTCCATCCGGGTTGTCCGGTTCATTCCCGCAACGGAAAGAAAAAACACTCTGGGCGGCAGGGTTGCGCGGTGGTTAATATCGGCGCCTCGCAGAAGGAACAAGAATAAGAATTGCGTGTCATAGAGCGCCTTTCACCCGAGGGTCACAAAGCGCTGTACAAGGGCCTGGCAAATGTTGGCGGCGGCTAACCGAGCGGCTGCCCTCCCCGTCCCCGCCTCTCTGCGGTTTTTCCTCGCGCCTCCGAATCATTCTCTCTGCGAACGGATAGCTTTGAAAGTTGAACGAATATTGTGCCACACCGCGTTTATATGCGGTGTGGCACAAATATTATTCAATCACACTGTCCATTGATGCTACTGCTGCTCTGTCGGCAGTGCTGCACGAGCACAAATACCAATACATCTCAACTTGTCAGTCACCCCTTGTGCTTGACAGGTGATGCCTGTAATTAAGCCATCAATGCCAAATTCATTCATTCATTATCAGGAGCTGCTTAATCCTGTACAGGGTCGCAGAGGGCCAGAGCCTATCCCGGCAGACGCAGGACGCAAAGCAGGGCTATACCCAAGATGGGACCCCAGTCCATCGTAAGGAAATGCGGGAAATCTAGCCAGCAGGCTGATTAACCTAGGCAGCAGCGTGTGTTTGGACTATGGGAGGAAACTGGAGTACCCTGCAAAACCCCACGCTGACATGGGGAGCACAATAAACTCACAATTAACAACAACGAAACTCGACGCGTGTATTTCGGTAGGTATTCACGGATCGACGTATGGGAACTTGTCTTTCGTGATAGCCGTGTCGAAAGAGGAGGAACGTCAACACATCCCCAAAAGAGCATCTCTCGAGAGCAATTCTCAACACTCATCCTCCACTAACGCCAATGAAGGGAAACAACAAAAACATAACAGGCGCGACATTCGGTGGCAGCGGCCCCGTTGTCGCAAAAATCCCATAAAGACCTTGCAAGCTCACTAGGTATTTGTTCTGCTGGGCCTTTCTGTGTGGAGTTTGCATGTTCTCCCCCGTGTCCGCGTGGGTTTTCGCCGGGCACTCCGGTTTCCTCCCACCGTCTAAAAAAAACATGCTGCCAGGTTAATCGGCCTACTGAGTAAATTGCCCCAGGTGCCCTGCGATGGACTGGCGTCCCATCCTCGGTATACCCCTGCCTTGCGCCCTGTGTCTGCCGGGATAGGCTCCGGCTCCCCACGAGCCTGTACAGGATTAAGCGGTTTCTGAAAATGGATGGATGGATGTAATAATAAACATATATCCTTTCTTTAATATATTTGGGATGAACGACTGCTGCCCAGGGCCCGACTACGGTTAAACGTTCCTCGAGCTGCCACCGTGCACACAGGGAGGCGTGTGTGTGTGTGTGTTGTGTGTGAGTGGCTGTTGGAACCGAGACGCGGGATGCAGCCAAGCGGCTCGGGGACTAACGCGCCGATCGCCAGGCCGCGCCTTCGCACAACGCGCCAATTGTATCCACGCGCGGCGCGCAGGGCCCCAACACAAATACTATATATTTCCACGTGAGATCATCGTTTTCTTCCCGTCGATCGAAATCGGGGGCGGTTTTTTTTTTTTTTGCTGCGCGCGTATTTTTTCGTGTTCGCTCCCAATTGTCAGATCGAGGATGCACCCAGGGATGGATTCGGGCTGTCGATAGAAAGTAGCCAGTCGTCGCCAGGAGCTAGCGACGGATCCCGGCCGAGCGCTTGTGACGCCGCGGGCTCGCTCGCGGAACACACACACGTGTCCTCCCAAGAGAAAGATCTCCCTATATAGCCTTAAGGGACTGCAGAGTCAAGTACTGCTGTTAGCGAGCACCTGTGAAAGCCAGAAACGGCACACGACGGGGTGGGTGGCCAGCATCACGCCCGCCCGCCTTTGTCTCCCTAGTGGTGATGTTTACACACCGCGCTAGGTACTCATTTGAGGCTGAGTCGACCTGTGGGAGGCCCAGGACCGGTTCAGAAAATCGTCACTGGTGTTGGCGGCCGTGCGCTGGATGTGAACTCGGGTCGCCAGGTTTGTAGCCCAGCATAGGGCTAATCACTGGGCCACCGCTCCCACACGCGTGTGCAAGGACCCGCGTGGCCTCCCACCAGTGCCGGATTGAAGCATGGTCTTTAGGGGCTGCAGCCCAGGGGCCTCCGCCAGCTGGAGGGCCTCCAGAGATTTAAGTGAAACGTTATTTCATTCGTGAATGCTGAATCAAAGTATAAGTACTCTAAATTATCAATTAAAAAAAAAAAGGGTTCAATGTATCTACTGTATCCATAGTCTAGCTCTGTTTATGAGTGAGGTCACGTCAAAAAATATAAGTGTCGCAAACCCGCCTCCACCCGACATAGCCAATCAGTAAAGGGTTGTGACGTGAACAAAAACGTGCCGATTCGTTACTATTTCAGCACACCGGTATGTTGGAGAGCGAGCAGCACAGCAATGATGAAGGTGGGCGCTTAGTCTATGTAGGCTACACGAGTGATCTTGTCTCTACAGTAAATATACAGTCATATATACCGTGCCTATTCAGCCAGATGGTACTCTCGGTATTCACCTCACAATTGTAAAGTCAGGAGCCCAAATCCGGGAAGGATTCTGACCCATTTTTAATGAATCGTAATCTGTTATAACAGTTTAATTTATCCATTCAGTCAGAAACCGCTTAATCCTTTACAGGGTTTCGGTGAGCCAGAGCCTATCCCGGCAGACACAGGGCGCAAGGCAGGGCTATACCCAGGATTGGACGCATCACAGGGCTTATTACTGTTGCATGATTGGAATATCAATGCAAATCAAATCATTCACACATCACATTAAACCCAGTATCTACTGCTGCTGAGATATTCCTCATAAACGCAATTGAACAATCCCATCTTCTTCTTCTTTGCGATTCTTCGAAGCAGCACGATGGTCAGCCTCTGGACATCGTTGTCTTTCAGCTCGGCCTCGAAGTGTTTGGTAGAATTCGCAGGCAATACCAAGTATTACCTGACAGGGATCGCGACGTGAACGCTTCTACCTTGACCCCCAATCCCATGAAATGCTGCTTTGACTTTATGAATAACCCATCAATTTTGAAACAGTTGTCGTTAAATGCGACGTGTTTTTTGCCGTTGAACCCTTGTAGCCAAACTGGGAATCTGAGCAATGATGATGGCTCAGGGTTCCGAACAGAGAACTGGCTCAGTGAGTCACCAGCCACCCTAAATAAATAACAAACCGGGTTCTGGTCTTTGTTGTTGGCATCGGTTTTTCTTTGGCCGGAGAATACATCAGCGTTTCGTTGCTGTTGTTGAAAGAGACCGAACCAAACCAAATAAATGATATCGCCGCGAATATCTCTGACCAATCACTCTTCATAGCGCAGAGAATTCCCCAAACTGAGCGCAGCCTCATCATTCTCACACCACAGCTGAGTCTCTGTTTGTCTTGAAACCCGACCAATTTTGTTTGGCGTTTGTCCTTTTTCTCTCTTCTGCGTTCGTTTTAGCCAAAAAAACAACAATTTTGTGAATTATGGGATGTGTACAGCTCAGCCCGCGTTGTAAACAGCCCGATACGAAATAAAAACCCAAGCGATTCATTTAAATATCTTGTTAATAACATACTGTACAGTGTTCATCAATGGCCGGATTCCCTCATTTCACGAGCGCATTTACAAACTGAAAGCAGAGGCGTTACGAGGTAGCCTTATATTTGCCTAGCGTCTCCCCAATATTATAGCTCCGCCATTGCGCAGTGCGGTGTCTTCATGGTTTCATGTTCGTTTTTTTCTAATTACGTCTTCATCAAGTAACAAGTATTAGCCGTCGGTTTCTGCGAGTAATTTGCAGAACGACAGTAAACAACGCCGGGGTCCGAGAGAAACGGTATTTCGATTCTCCGTATGTCCTGTACATATGGTAGAGTTGACAAATAAAGTTGAATTGAATATACTTGAGTCTTGGGGGGCGGACAGTCAAGCATTCGGAGTTGGCGCCGGGCATCACCAAACCTCTGCACGCCACTGGACCTAGGCAGTAGCCGGGCTTACGAAACGGTATTCCGTTCCCGAGTTGCGTCGTCGGTAGTTAGCCGGGGAACTGGCTGTGCCGCCTCGCGCCGCCGCGCTCCCCTGTTTGCCTAGCGGCTGGGAGTGCACACACCGAGCGGGGGGGTGGGGGGGAGAACGACCGTCTTTCCTCGGTGGTCCCGTCTCTCCGGCTGCCGTCGCTGGGTGAAGCGACGGGCGCCTTCACCTCGGAGGAATCAGCAACGGAGCGTGAGAGCGCGACAGCTGTCGAGCCATCGCGCTGTGATTAAGCCGTGCGCCGGGCCCGTCGCTCGGCTCTCGTTAGCCGAGGTTTTGATTGTTTAACACCACACACACACACCCTACCCACACCGCACACCTGTAAGGCTGCGTGTTTATGTTTCGTTTCAGTTTTGCGTCGGATTTTTTTTTGCCACGGATTTGTTTTGCGCGGGCGAGTTTTGTGCGAGTTTGGCAAGGTTAAGGTTCGTTCTGCCGGCCAGCGCCGGAGAGCCGTGATAAGTTGCGTCAGCGACGCGAGTCGTCACCATTGTGCCTATACCGGCATACACAGAAGGCAGGGCAGGGCTATACCCATGACGAGATGCCAGTCCATCGCAGGACACCAGGGGCAATTAAGTCAGCAGGCCGATTAACCTAAGCAGAATGTCTTTGGACTGGGAGAGGAAACCGGAGTGCCCGGCACAAACCCAAACGGACAGGGGGAGAACGTGCAAAGTCCACACAGAAAGGCACCCGCACCGGGGTTCGAACCTCGGAACTTCTTGCTGTGAGGCAGCAGCACTACTCGCCGCGCCACCCTGCCGCCTCCCCCCCAACAGTTATCATGAAACGTAATGAGTTATTATAGTGCCATGCTGAACTTGTGGATGTAATTCAAGTGGTTTCCAATTAAAGGAGCCTTTGAAAATGTTTTCACAGAAGGAACGGCACAGAGCTGAGTTGAAGCTGAGTCCGTCTCCAGCTGGGTGGTGCCGTGGTCTACTCAGTTTATTTCTGGTGAGGCCCACTGAGGTGAGAAGCTCCTTGTCAATGGTCAGAGCACTTGACCCACAATCCAAAGCTTGCCAGTTAAAATCCCAGTCGGGGGCCGACTCAACCTATCATCAATCCGGGGGCCGATAAAACCTGACGGCGCTTTGTGGGAAGTCAACAGTGGTCATATTTGCGCAGCAGGGTGGCCTGTGTAGTGGTAACATCCGCGCCTCACAGAAAGAAAGTCGTGCCTGAGGCAGTTTGTTTCCTGCCCTCTGCACCTTTCTGTGTGGAGTTTGTGTGTTCTCCCCCTGTTCTGCATGGGTTTCCTCCGGATTCTTCGGTTTCCTCCTACAATAAATAAAACCCGTATTAATTGGCCAATAACATCATAATATATCGGCTTCAGTGGTTTGCAAATGTGGACACCGGCTAACCGCGTGGCTGCCTTCCTCCCCACCTTTCAGCACTTTCCTCTCGCCTCCGAATCGTTCTCTCTTTGAATGCAAACCATCGACATTGCACGAATACTGCGCGCAGTATAAATTGCAATATTAAAATCACATTGCAGATACCCTGACCCCTGTCATGTTAATGTGGAATATCCAGTGCCATATCAGGGGAGACGCGAGCGGTGATGACTCGGACGAAGCGGCTCTAACATCGACTCTCCACCGTCCGCGCAGCACACGCAAATCGAACAACAAAGACTCGGCATGAAAACCCGCAGCGTGTTTGTCTTGGCTCGCGAGCGCATTTCGCCGGAGTTTTGTTTTTGTTTTACACCAGAAAGCTCTGTCCGCATGAATCCACTGGAGCTGGGTTCTGTCTCGGCTCGGGGGAGCCACCACGCGAGCGGTGGAAAAAACTGGGCCAGCCTCCGGGAGCCATTCATAAAGCAACAGCAAGCGTGGCACACGTGACTCGGCGGTACGGCCAAATCGGTCGAGTTGCTGTTAAGAGTTGTTCTTTCGGGATAGCCGTGTCCAGCGTTCCTCCTCTACCCCTCACGACGTGTAATTGTAATGTTTGTATACAGCGATTCGCAACCTTTGGGTGAAAGGTCCTTTGAAAATGTTAGTTGTTATCACGAATTATTATTACATATTCCGAAAGTTTTCGAGTGCAAATTTCGGAATTGTTACAACTTAGCCTATTACCCCCCTAATGGTGGATTAAAATAAATTGCATATTGTGGGAAATCAATAGAAGTAATATTTTATAATAGGCAGTGATCGATATGAGGACGAGTGAATAATTTGCAGCACAATATTTGGCTTCTACAGCATCAGTGTGTTTTGGAAACCATTATAGACACAACCAGAGTACCCATGCTACGGGCGATCTTTTTCCCAAACGTGTAACGTGTTCTTCTGACGTCAGGATACAGGCTGAAGGAGTGCTTTAGAGAGATGATGGTAGTGAAAAAGTGTGAATTTAAAACTGAAGTAGTTTCAGAAAAGTAACCAATAAGTGAGACGTAAAGCTGATGTAAGCCTGGTGGTACCTCCAACGCAAAGAAGACGCCCGACACGGCTATCCTGAGAAAAGAGCCCTTGAGAGCAAGCTCACACATCGATCCGTGAAAATCTACATCAGTACACTCGACCTATCATCAATCCAGGGCCGATCGAACAAGATGCCGCTTTACGGGAATTCAACAGTGATCATTTTGCAACAAATCTGAGCCCTGCCCTGCCCATGTGAAATATCCACCACTGATTCAGCGAGAAACCCAATGTCATCTTCGTCGTCGTCGTCAATGTAAACACAAGAAGACCGTCAGCGGCTCATGCAGGTGGTGTAATACACACTTCTCACAGCGGGTCACTCCGGTACACTCTGTTACTGCAGAGGTTTCGACGCAGTTCAAATGTACACCGTTTAAAATCGGCCGAATGGCATCCACACCGCGTGTCAGAAATTTCCGAAATATTCAAATAAAAAGAAATTGCCCGTGCTGCAGAATATTCGAGCGCGCTCAAAGCCGCGGGGGATTCATAACTCTCTGTGCAGCTCGCAAGTGCGCAAGTGTTTAAACCACGAACTCCGGCTAGTTTTTTTTTTTTAAACCCCTACTTTTAACCGTTTCACCGGTCAACCTTAATTTAAGATTACAAAAAGAAACTTAGCAATTCTAACGAGCACAGCATTCGTTTAATGTCGAAGGTATTCATTTAAAGAGATGACGACTCGGAGGGGAAAGGAAACTGCGTAGAGGAGGGAACGGCGAAGGCAGCCACGCTGTTAGACGGTGCCAACATGTGTCAGACACTGCGTCCTATAATATTATAAAGTTATCGGCCAACCGATGAGCGTTCTTAGTTATGGGAGGAAACCGGAGAACCCGCAGGAAACCCACGCAGAACAGGGAAAGAACACAGACATTCCTCCACGGAATGGCGCCCGAGGTGGGAATCGAACAACCTCAGGCAAGGACTTATTTCTGTAAGGTGCAGATGTTTCCAGTGGATACACAACGTGCCGTCCTGGTTTTCACTTCTTCTTCTTTGCGATTCTTCGAAGCACGATGGTCAGCCTCTGCACATCGTTGTCTTTCAGCTCGGCCTCGAAGTTTCACTGAAACCCTGAGTGGTGGATGCTACCGGACAAGCGATGACAGACTACTGATCGGTGCGACCTAAATGAAGCAAATAATTTTGTTTTGAGAGAATATAAAACACATTTAATTCAAGCAATAAATTACATGTTCTACTGTTAACACGGATAAACCGCAGCCTATTTTACCCACACGTACTGAATCCACTTTCTTACCGGTGCGCCATAGTGGACCGTGCCGGCTTACTTTCACCTCTGTCTACGTCCGTGCAGCTCTGCTCTGCTGGATTCAAGTTCTACTTTGAACCCACTGACCTGAATCCACCTAGGAGAAGTTCAGGATCGGTTCAAATAATCGTTACTGGTGTTGGCCATGAGCGGGGATCGAACCCGGACGGACGGGTTGGCAGCGTAGTGCAACAACCGCTCCCTGACACAAAGACACATGCACACACGCCCACACTAAAACAGGGCGCATTGCGAATGTTGCGATAGCTTCTAAATGAATTAAAGGCCAGATTCTAGTATTCTTCTGGGTGGTCACTGAGGCTGGGTGGTCCAAATGAATAAACCAGCGCGCGCACGCATTAATTCATTCATAATACTTTCCGTTTTGAGATTCATAATAACTTTAGAGCTGTGAAATACAATCCACTACGAGCGCATAAAACCAGGTAACATACTACTGTACAAGACAGAAAAACAGATCGTCTGAAACATAGCTCAGAAGGCAATACACAACACATCAGCCCCATGGCCTTCTGGGAGTCCATCATTTCAGGAGCACTGGTTCAGTACAAGCAAACTCTGGACCGGTTTAAACATTCGGTGTCTCATCAGCAGTGAGGCTTGCTCAAATCAATACTGGTGAGTGGCTAGGTGTTATAGGCAAGCACCTTCGGCTTATGATGTGGGTCCTAGTTTGATGCAACATTGTAGAATGATCTTTAATTTATTAGCATTAATTCAAGCGAACCTGACTCATGAGATATTGTATGTCAAAACCGGTTCAGAGTTTGCTTGTCTGCTGAAATGATGCATTCCCAGAAGGCCGTAATGCTGTTGGGTTGTGTAAGAGAGACGCTGTTTGAGAATTGCTCCTAAAATCCGAGCTTGCGGGATAGCTGTGACCAACGTTTCTCCTCTCTCCTCGTACGTCAGATATTCCAGACAGATATTATGACCGAGACACATTGTCTGCTTGTTTCTTAAATTCTTCACAAAAGTGCTAAATATGCATGCTATGTTATTGAGATAGATTCATTTACATTTTACGTTAATCAGCTCGTCATGTTTATGCTGGTTTTTATTTGGGCTGCTTTTCGACTCACCCCATTCTTTTCAGGTCTCTTGGGCTGCTTAGGACCCTGAGCTTTTTTCTTGGTTTGCTTTCACACTTCGTTCCACCACTGCTCAGTAAAATAAAGGGAAAAGTGGTTGTGCAATGGAGGAAACCGCAGAATTAATGTTATAAAAACCCACGTATTCACCACTGCCACATCCACAAAGACAAAGATCCCCCGTCGCCTTAACGGAGTGTTGGGTCAAGTGCAGTTAGCGAGCACCTTTGCAGGCCGACACGGCCCACAATCAATAACGCGCACGTATTCGTTCAATGTCGACGAGAAATAACGACTCAAAGGAACAAGGTAACTGCAGGGAGACAGGGAAGGGGGAAGGCAGCCACGCAGTTAGCCGGTGCCAACATTTGCCAGATAATGTGTCCTATGCCGATTCATGATTTTTTTTTAAGTTGTTGGAGAAAACCGAAGAATCCAGAGCAAACCCAGGCAGACTAGTGGGGAAAGAACACACAAACTCCACCCAGAAAAGCGCCCAAGGCCGGAATCCAACCACCTCGTGCAGGACATTGTTCTGTGAGCACATACATGCCCCCACGTCGCTCACGAGCTCCGAGCACGTCAATTGTGAGCGGCACGCCCCAGCATTAAACGTTCCCCGAGTTACCTCAGCTCGGGAGCTGCAGCGGCCTTATTGGGCTCGACGTTGCTTAATAACGGCTCGGGCCCGTCGTCGCTGTGGTGACGCGACGGCGAGCGGAGTCGAGCGTTCAGTCACCGCGCGCCGCCCTGGCGCGGGCTCTCTCAGGCGCCCTCTGGGGCTATTTGTTTCCACTTTGATTGCGAGGAAAATAGGTGCAATTAGCCTGGTTGTTGCGAGCGCCGGGTGCCGACGAGAGAGGGGGTGGGTTTTAACCGGCCCTCCGAGGGTCTGGTTTCTGCCGGCAATTTGCCGGAACCCCACAATGCGCGTCAGCGAAAATGGACGTCCGACACCGCGGTCACCTGAGATAGATAGATGTTTGTTATTACGGCAGAAAAATACCTATTCGTGAGAATAGGTCGCAGGAGTCCCCGTAACGAGCTTGCAAGCTCACTGGGTATTTACGTGCTGTCATAACAGTAACGACAATAAATTGCAATGATGTACCGATGGAGGTTAACACGGCTCGATTCATGATTGTTGCTCCGCAAAGTTGTTCTTTCGGGATAGCCGTGTCGAGCGCCCCCTCTCTCCGTCGCGACGTTTCGCCTCCCACGTTGGAGGCATCTTCAGGCGTCCTGAGCTCCGAGTGGAGGATGCCTCCAATGTGGGAGGTGAAACGTCGCGAAGGAGAGAGAGGGGGAGCGCTCGACACACCTATCCTGAAAGAACAGCTTGGAAAATCAAGTATCATCGTCGTGCTCAATCACTGGCCCCTGGCTGAGGAACCAAATGCCAGCTCACATTCAAATCCTGATATACACGATGAGAGTTTTTGTTGATAGGAATCTCAGGTCTCTATGTTGTAAAATTATGATTGTTTCTGCTGTCTTCATGTCCTATGTCCGATATGTTATTGCTATTGCTTGACTCTCAGTTAATCTGTCTTGATGTCGTTGACATGCCGTTCTCTCCACAGCCTTGTGCAGCGCTTTGTGACCCTCGGGTGAAAGGCGAGCCAGCACCACCGCTGCATGCGACAACCACCGATTGCACGACACACGCGGTGACACGCCCCGGATCATTACCGCCTACCCCAAGGTAGTGTGTTGGCTCCCCTACTATATAACATCTACACTAACGAC
>JAZEWU010000011.1:5238996-5251934 GCA_036362915.1 Geotria australis | reverse complement strand
CCAAGAGCAAGCAAACTCCACTCGGAAAAGCGGCACCTGAGTCTCGAATCGAACGCGGGTACTTCTTCCTGTGAAGCTGCAGCGCTACTCACTGGGCCACCGTTCAGGCTGCCGGCAGTTTATAATAATAACAACGATGACGACAAATTACATTGATACAGCACCTTTCAGCCAACAACTCACTTTCACCGGCACCACTGATCCGCGCGACCGACGACCGAGCGAGCGAAACGCCGCGTGTTTACGAACAGCCTGACACCTTCACCGGAGCCCGAGACCTGCGCCCCACCAGTTTTCTCCCCGTGCCAGGTGCAGGCGACGCGCCTGCGGCTCAGTCTGTGGGGATTTCTCCTTCAGCTGAATCGGATACCCGCCGGGTGGCAACTGCTGTTTAAAAGTGCCCACGTCCCGGCGCTTAATTAATATGAAAATCAACAGCAGCTCCCAGGCCAGTATAACCCACACAACGGCTCTCTATAAAACTCGCGCGCACAAAGGTCTGAGCGCGCTATTGGGGGGGGGGTGGAAGTCAGAGCTGTTGAGCCAGGGCCTATTAAGGCCGGCACTGTACACACGGGGTGGGGATTGACTGGCCAGCAACCGACGGCCAGCCACATTTGTCTCTCCAGAGCCGCTGTTTACGCGCCGCGCCAGCTGCTCATTACGGCCGAGGAGACATCGGAGAGGCGACGCCACCAACTGATGTCACTCGTGGACAGGAGTCAAACTTGGGCTCGCGCGGCCGTGTTGCACAGTCATGAACCATTATGCAATAGATACACACGCGTGGCACGGCGGCATTGGAAGTAGTGATGATGTCTCACGGTGAGAAGCGGCCGGGTTTGATTCCCGACTGACTAAATTTCCCTCGTGCCCAGCAATGGCCTGGTGGCCCGTCTTGGCAAAAGCTCTGCCTTGCGCCCTGTGTCTGCCAGGATAGGCTCCGGCCCACCGCAAACCTTTATATAATGAGCGCATCCTGATAATGATGGCTGTTGATGACAAAGGTGAAATATCTTGCAAGGCATTCTATGTAACCTGTCATAAGGATAACATTATAAAACGCTGAATGATATTCAAACTCTACATTTCGTGAATGTTAATTCAGCATTAATGAATAAGTGCAATTTAATATTGGACCTGTAAGTGCTAAACTTTACCTTTGCCAGTGTGTGACGTCCTAAATCACAAGTGGTCAGCTAAGATCCAGTTAGATGTATTTACAGTCAAAACTTGTATTCATTAAAAATTGCGACGTATTATTCTAAATAATATTTACACACTCACAGCCACGTTCACGTTACGGTCTCTTAAGCTAGTATATATAAACACAGTTTGAAACTACCCAACAAAATGAATAATATTTTTTGTTACGTTTGTGAGTTTTAAACGTAGGTTTAAATGAGCCTAAGCCTGCACTAGAATATTATTTAAAGAAAGTCAGTAACATATACGTAATGAGTTAATGGTAATCTAATTAAAATACACGGCGATCCATTTATAGGTACCCTATTGAACTCTAAAATTAATTATGCGATTTATAACGTGCCGCTCAAATTCTACCGCCGGTCACGGACGAGACACGGATACGGAGGCGCGAGGAAACTGCGGGGAGGTGGGGGAAGGCAGCCGCGCAGCCAGGCGGCGCCAACACATTATGATGTTATTCATTAGTGCTTGTTTTTTTTTTTAGGGATGAAACCGAAGAACTCGCAGGAAAACCACCCAGAACAAGGTGAGCATACACACACACTCCACACAAAAAGGCTCCTGAGGCAGGAATCGAACTGCCCGTATAGACTGAACAGACCGTAGCATCAAGTGCCGCTAGCAAGCATCTACACATACGCAGTCACACACAGTGACAGACAGTCACACACACACAATCATACAGTCACAAGCCACAGTCACACACACACAGTGCAACCGATAGTCACGGTGACACCCAGTCACAGTGACAGTTACAGTGACACGCGCAATCAGTCACACAATGACACAGTCACAGTGAGACACACAGTCACACGCAGTCACAAGTCACAATGACACAGTACACACAGAGCGAGATACTCGCTCTGTGTGTACTGTGTGACACAGAGAGCGACTAACTCGCTCTGTGTGACTGGCGAGTGTCACAGTGACACAGTGCCAGTCAGCGTTAGCCACACATGGCGAGCTAGTCGCTCCGTGTGTCACAGTGCCACCGCTGGTCAGCGTTAGCCACCGGGAGCACGCGACTCGCCTGCACGCGCGCCTCGGTGAGCTCGGTCCGCAGCGCGAGCTGCTCCCGCGCGTACACGTCGGGGTAGTGCGTCTTCTGGAAGATCTTCTCGAGCTCCTCCAGCTGGAAGCTCGTGAAGGTCGTGCGATTCCTCCTCTTCTTGCCCTTCCCTCCCCCCACGCCTGCACCTCCTCCGCCTGCACCTCCGACCTCTCCTCCGCCCGCCACCTTGACGTCCGTCGAGTCGGGGCTGCCATCTCCCTTGCTGCTGCTGCTGCCGTGGTGTTGGTGGTGCTGCTGCTGTTGCTGGTGATGCCCTTGGTGGTGGTGATGGTGGTGCTGGTGGTGGTGGTTGTGGTGGTTGTGGTGGGACGCTTCGGACGAGTCGTGATCCCGCAGCGACGACACCGCCGCCTGTTTCAGGGTCAGGTAGTGTTCCATCTTGAGAGCCGGCATGCAGTAGCGAAGGGCGCTCAGGGGCGAGCTTCCGTCTAGACGCGGGAGGAGATGGGGACAAGCGCGGGGGACGGACGGGGACACAGGGGACACACGGAGACAAGGGACAGACATCGTCACGTGCAGCCCCTAACAACATCTCGAAAAGAAACCAGACTCCAGCTCTGGATGGAAAAGCTTGAGAGGTGACCCTCCTCCAACTGGCATGGGAATCCCCCCCTGCTGAAGACCTCCCTCCTGGCTCAGAAGCACCATGGGTTCAGTGGAAGACACTCAACCGCCTGAGAACTAGAACGGGACGATTAAATGCTGCTTTGGTCAGATGGGGCTACAAGACCGGCCCAACCACCTGTGAATGTGGAGAAGCGGACCACACTATGGAGCATTGCCTTGTCTGCGCTCTACTACACAACCTCTGCAGCTCTAAAGCCCTTTCAGAGTTCAATGATAATGCAAAGAACTTTGTACAGAAATGGGAAACTGTCATATAACCATCACGCTTCGAAGAATCGAAAAGAAGAAGACGTGGAGACGCGGACGGACGACGAGACGGAGACACGATTGCGACAGAGAGAGGGTGAGACGTGAATAGGTCACCGTGTTGCGAAGATAAAATGTTGATGAGGTTTTCTTGCTGACGTGACTGCTTGGCCTGGATACCTAATCCGTGCCCTTTTTGTGAATATTGCCTCTGGCTCTCTGAAGTTCCAGAAGAATAATCAATAGGTGGGAAGTCGTGTAGATAGAATTTGTGCTTACGAAGGAATTTTCCCCACTGATTTTTCTTTGTTATGTATCTTCTCTACAACGCCACGAGCATTTGCTTTCTCTTACGTATTATGAAGTTCAGCAGCGAAGTAGGGCGAACGAATCGGACCCGGCACATTCTTGCCGTGCATAACGACTCAACAATGCTCGAGTGCAGGCGCGTCGCAGGCGCGGGTGTTGCGACAACCACACTTTCACAGAAACATGATTCCCCCCCCCTGATAGAGTGACACACGACGCGCCTGATCGAGTGACACACGCGACGGAGGAGGCGTCCTCGCTGTGCCACCCTCCACTGTGCCACTCGCGCCACGTAGCTCATCTATGCCCGCTCCTGGCCGGCGTCACCGTGAGCCAGACGAGGGGCGAGGAAATCCCCCGCGTCTCCCGCGCGCCCCCTCCGCATCCCGCACGCCGCCACTGGGTGGCACTAGCCATGCCCACAATCCCATTATCATCATCATCGTTGTCATCCATCCATTTTCTGAAACCGCTTAATCCTGTACAGGGTCGCGGTGAGCCGGAGCCTATCCCGGCAAGACACAGGGCGCAAGGCAGGGGGACACCGAGGATGGGACGCCGGTCCATCGCAGGGCACCTGGGGACATTTAGTCAGTAGGCCAATTAACCTGGCAGCGTGTCTTTGGACGGTGGGAGGAAACCGGAGTGCCCGGCGAAAACCCACGCGGGCACGGGGAAACCGGAGTGCTGTGAGGCGGCAGCCCTACCCACTACGCCACCGGACCGCCCTCCTGATCGTCATCATTGTCAGAAACCGCTTAATCCTGTCCAGGTGGCGTAGCGGTGAGCAGCCCCTGCCGCCTCACAGCAAGACGGCACCGGGTTCGAATCCCGGCTCGGGTACGTTTCTGTGTGTAGTTTGCACGCTCTCCCCGTGTCCGCGTGGGTTTTCGCCAGGCACTTCGGTTTCCTCCCACGGTCCGTAGGTTAATTGGCCTACGGACTCGGCAGGCCGATGTCCCAGTATGGACATCGGCCTGCCGAGCGCTCTGCGTCTGCCGGTATAAGCTTCCGGCTCACCGCGACCCTGTACACAGTGTAGAGGATTAAGCAGTTTCTGATAATGGATGGATGGGATAGATCCGTTTGGAATCAACTGTCGATTACACAACAGCAGCTGAGGAATCTGGCAGAAGGAAGGAGGCGATGGGCGAAGCATTAAGAGGTACGTTGTAGTTAGGGTCCGGGAGGGGGGTGATTCCTGCTAAACCGGTTCGGGGACGAATCCGCTGCCGGGGAATACGGCGGAGAGAGTAAGGTTGTGAATATTAATGAGCTGTCATCCGACCGGTTTGGCGCCAAATTGCAACGAGAACACAACCGTTGGGCGCCTCTCGCGGGAATCGTTAACGCGCCGTGTTTGTTGATTCTTTTACCCCCGGTAAACACTCGGGTCGAATCCATTATTACCCTCTCACCTACACCGACTCACCCTGTCCCCTGGACCTACTCGCCCTGTCAACTACGGTGGAGCACGCACGGTGGAGCACGCGGACACTTAACATTAAGAACTCAACAGATTTGTCAACAACAGAATTGTAGTTCTAAAATAAAACGATATTTTCGCAACGTGCCCGCAACATTACACGATTATACTTTTAACATAAATTGTTTCGCGCAGTAGGAACGGCTTTTAATAGTTGAAGTGTCTATCTAACAGTGTAACGAATAGTCTTACTATTCATATGCCTAATTCTTAGAAAGCTGGTCATCAGAAAACCTTCTTTGAAGTCAATTCTCATGAGGTCCCCATGGTTTAACTTTCAGAATCCAACCCTTATCCACTCCATCTCTCTGGCCGCTCTGTCCTATGAAGAAGGACCAATGCCCGCAACGACAACATTTATAAATGTATTGGCCGGACTGATGTAGGTTTTCACGGCTAGATTAATGATGGTTGCTCTCAAAATCCAGTTATTTCGGGATAGCCGTGTCAAGAGGGAGAGCGCTCGACACGGCTATCCCGAAAGAACACTTTTGAAAAGCAACCATCAATTCGAACGCTCAAAAAGTTCCTCCTCGGGCGCCTTTCTGTGTGGAGTTTGCGTGTTCTTCTCCTGTTCTACGTTTTTAGTATTGCAAGAATCCCGCTTGCAAGCTCGCTTTGTATCTCTGCTGTAATAATACACATCTCTCTATCTATCAGTGTTAGAGGCAGGAGCCAGAGATTAATAGCTCACTGGATATTTTATGCTGTAGTAATACACATCTATCTAATTTTAGGCAGCCATGTCTACCACATGTTGTCACCGGCCAACCGCGCGGCTGCCTTCCCCTTCCACTCTCTCTTTTCCACAGCGAATGAATATAGGCGCGTTATACATTATATTAATATTACGTTCTCTTGCTCGGAGCCGATCCGCGTTGGGGCAGATGGGGCGGTTTTGGAAGTCCATAGAGAAGTGAACCGTGGCATTGCACAGATGTGTTCGCGCACGTGTTTTATCGATCCGTCTTTAAATCGCGTGGCGTGCGCCAGTACATGAATGCGCACTTACAATGGCTATATAACGCGAGACGTCGCGAGCGAGAGAGGAAGATCGCTCGACACGGCTAATAAAATAATAATAGCATGTTATAGAGCGCCTTTCACCCGAGGGTCACAAAGCGATGCACGAGGGCCGCTGAGATAACGGCATGTCAACGACGACAGAAAAAAAACCAACGAGTAAGGCTGAATAGGACTTCAGTTAACTAACTTTGTATTTTTACGGATCGCTGGTAGACTGGCGTAGCAATGTGCTATCCTCTACCTGACACATTGCTACTCACCGCGCCAACGGGCCGCCCCACTACTCGTAATAACAACACCTTGTTCACGCCGTGTATGTATACATGTATACAGACGAAGATCCCCCGTATAGCCTTAGCCGACTTTTGTGGCAAGTGCTGATAGCGAGCAGCACCTATGAAGGTCGGCACGGCACGCAATAAGGTGGGTGGACAGCACCACGCCCGGCCGCCTTTGTATCCCTAGTGGCGATAGTTACACACGGCACCAGGTACTCATTTGAGGCTGAGTCGATCTAAGGGAGGTCCAGGACCGATTCGGAAAATGGTCCCTGGTGTTGGTGGCCGTGAGCGGGAATCGAAGCGCGACCCATCCCGCCACCGTGCCGCCCTATGATCTATGTGATTAATCATAATACTTCACGAGACGTCAATTTAACACAACACATACACACACTGGATAAACATTCGTCAAGAATACACACACATCATTTCCACGCGCTCAAATAACACTGATGTGGAAATCCCACATTCCTATGGCGTGACTATATTAAAAAAACAACTACACATTTCCAACAAATTTGAACAAATTGTATCTGCCCCAGAGGGATGATGAGCTAAGTGGTGGTACAGTACAAGATCCCTATAATCACACCCGCAACATCTTACCAATGTGGGTTGCGTAATTATTTATCCAGCGCACAAATCGTTCATTGTAATTATTGTAAATGAGAGTGTGTAGCTCCAAAAAATAAGAGTAATAATTTTACGTAAATACACTTCGGTCGGCATTTTTTACAATCACAACAACATCCGCTTTCATCAATAGCACTGGGGGTCAAGGTAGAAGCGTTCACGTCGCGATCCCTGTCAGGTAATACTTGGTGTTGCCTGCGAATTCTACCAAACACTTCGAAGCCGAGCTGAAAGACAACGATGTCCAGAAGCTGACCATCGTGCTGCTTCGAATAATCGCAAAGAAGAAGAAGCAATAGCACTGCCTTATACTGTAGAACAGAACATATACTGTATTGTCCGCGTGGGATTTTCGCCAGGTACTCTGGTTTCCTCCCACAGTCTAAAGTCACGCTGCTGCCCAAGTTAATTGTCCTGACTAAATTGCCCCCGGTGCCCTGAGATGTTGTAACTTACTTACCCGTCCCCGCTGGACAACTGCTATAAAGAGATACATAGCGCAACGGTTCCTTCCAGCAAAAAGGACGAATAAATATAATCGTTTTTACCGACCCTAGAGAGATGATGGGTGTTATTTAAACATCACGGGGAATCCGTGAGATTTAAATATACGAGGTTTGGAGCCTAACATCGCTGTTTAATGTACGTGTAATACGTCTTTGTGCGTATGTATGTTGTATGTATATGTATGTGGGGAGCGGTGGCTGAGTCGTTAGCGCACTGGGCTACAAACCTGGCTATGACCCGAGCTCTATTCCCACTCACGGCCACCAACACCAGTGACGATTTTCTGAACCGATCATGGGCCTTCCCTAGGTCGACTCAGCCACAAATAAATAGCTAGTGCGGTGTGTAAACATCGCCACTAGGGAGACGAAGGCGGCACGGGCGTGAGGTTGGCCACCCACCCCCTCGTGTGCCGTGCCGCCCGTTGTGGGTGCTCGCTAACGGCACTCGCCCCAACAGTCTGTGAAAGCAAATACGGGGAATCTATGTCTTTGTATGTGTCTTTGTAAAGAGTTGGGATTAATCAGGATTTCGTTCAATCGCCTACGCCATTGAACGCATATTGGAAATGCTGTTTGCTATAAATGTATATCTGTCTCGTATACACTGCAATGGTAGTCTTTACATGTTCTAGAATTCCCCTTTCAATCTCCGGATTATAAGACGCAATTTTTACTTTAAAGTAAAAGCTATGAATGCGTCTTATAGTCAGGTCTGCGATTGTGAGTGCGTGTGTGACCAGATTTGTATAACTAGATTGACGCTGAGTATGGACAGGCTCGAGGTGCGTCTTACTTTCTGGGACGAGTCTTATAATCCGATAAAACAAGTAACACAAGGAAACGTTCCCAGTATTTTTTAAACACAATCCAAGATAGTGTTTGTGAAAAAAATCTGCTTTCGGCGAATTACGTGTCCGATATAAACACGCATTTAAATAAATACGTTGCAAGGGGCTGTGTAAGAAAATGGGAAACTGTAATTTAACATCGCGCTTCGAAGAATCGCAAAGAAGAAGAATAAATACGTTTAAAATACGGAAAGTAAAAATTATATACACGTGACATGTAATTCAGTCGCAGACATTAACCTTGTGATTTTATATATTGTTTGTGTCGGTTAGCTCGTACATTTGTCGTATCGCAGGAGTCCCGCTTCCGGAGCTTGCAAGCTCACTAGGTATGTTCTGCTGTAATAATAAACGTCTATCTATCATTGTTAGAGACAGGAGCCAGATCGCAGGCATCCCGCATCCAGAGCTTGCAAGCTCACTGTGTATTTTCTGCCGTAGCAATCCACAATCTATCTAACATTCAATAACAATCAGCACGCTATTGTAAACCTAAAACTATGAGGAGAAAACACCACAGACTACCTATGCATATCATTGACTAATGATTCGATCAAACTGCATTGGGGATACATTGCGCTCGAGGATAAATAACTACGCTCAAAACAAGACGTATAACAGGCGACAGTTGGGCCAATGGCCCCTCTTCACAGCGCGTCGCATTATCAAATGTGTACACAACAACAGGCTACTAATTCAGATTTCGAGAATTGCTTTCCAATTCTGCTCTTTCGGCATAGCCGTGTCACTGAGCGCCCCCCCGTCTCTCCTTCGCGACATTTCGCCTCCCGCCTTCGAGGCATCGTCGGGCGCGCTCGACACGGCTATCCCCAAAGAGCATGTTTGGACAGCGATTCTCACGCGTGGAGACGTGAACACCTACACGACTACACACACCAAGTTACTCACCGTGTTCGAGAGAAAACGGAATAATGTTTAATCGAAAATCCAAATCCAGACTTAATTGCTGGTATTAGTTTATAGAAATCTATGGTTAGGCACACGCGTCGATACTGTATCTACAGGGTGGTCCGCATGTCTTGTAACCCCCCAAAAATGTATTCTGTAACGCTTAAAAAGTGTGCATAGCAATGGGTGTTTAATGTAAGCAGTAACAAAAATGACACGAATGAACTGAATTAGTCTGAAATAAATAACTAATGGTTGTTTAAAACGGTAATGAATGAGCTAAGGAATATAATGTAAATTGCCACGGTGCCCTGTGATGGACTGGCGTCCCATCCTGTGTATGGCCCTGCCACGCGCCCTGTGTCTGCCGGGATGGACTCCGGCTCATCGCAACCCTTTGCAGGATTAAGCAGTTTCTGAGAATGGATTGATGGGTGTCATTTAAGTGGGTGCACAAGACGTGTAGACCACGCTGTATATACTGCACATACAGTATAGAGGGCAGTTTAACGAGCGCGTCGTGTCTAACAGGGTTGAGACAGGATCACAGTTTCGTGCGAATGACGATGACAATTGTCAGTGTATAGACGGGCAGATGTGTGTCCATGCAGCGGTAAACATCCGCACCTCACAGAAAGACGGTCGTGCCCGAGACGGTTCGATTCCCGCCTCGGGCGCCTTTCTGTGTGCAGCTTGCGTGTTCTCTCCTTGTTCCGCGTGGGATTCTTTCGGGTTCTCCGCTATTCTCCTATAACTAAAACACATTCATTAAGTGGCTGATAACGTCATTATGTAGAGGAAGCAGTGTCTGGGGAAATATTGACGCCGGCTAACCGAATGGATGCCTCCCCCCTCTCCCCGCCTCGCTCTGCGGTTTCCTCGCGCCTCTTGAGACCGCTCTCTCTTGGACATACTGTGCCACGCGTTATACATTTGGAAATTGAATTTATTTCTTAAAATGTAATTATCGCGGGGCAAGGGAACTGACGTAACTCGTCATTTGAATCAGGCGACACGCGCTCTGTGCTTACACGCCCGTAGTGCAAAGACAAAGATCCCCTATATAGCCTGAACAGACTGTAGGGACAAGTGCTGTTAGCGAGCACCTACGAAGGTCGACACGGCACACGAGGGGGTGGGTGACCAGCACCACGCCTTTGTCTCCTTGGTGACAATGTGTACACACCGCACTCGGTATTCATTTGAGGCTGAGTCGACCTAGGGTAGGCCCAGGACCGGTTCATAAAATCGTCACCGGTGTTCGCCCATGAGCGAGATTTAAACTCGGGTCACCAGGTTTGTAGCCCAGCGCGCTAACCACTGAGCCACAGACGCACACACACACACAAAGACATCGATCCCCCGTGTAGCCTTAACAGATTGTTGGGTCAAGTGCTGTTAGGGAGTCGCACCTATTAATGCCAGCACGGCACACGAGGGGTGCGTGACCAGCCACACGCCCGCACATACACATATATGTACATATGTGATACGGTCCTTATCTCATTAAAGAGAAGACGTGAAAACTAGACGTTTCGGCCACGCAGCCACGGTAAGCTATCATATGGCGCTTGGTACCTAATTAGTAGTAATAATATTTTTGTATCAATGCAATATTGATGGTTGCTCTTCAGAGCTGTTCTTTCGGGATAGCCGTGTCGAGCGATCTCCAGCTCTCCCTCGCGACGCCTGATGATGCCTCCAACGTAGGAGGCGAAACGTTGCGAGGGAGAGAGGGAGATCGCTCGACACGGCTATCCCGAAAGAACAGCTCTGAAGCGCAACCATCATCAATCCAGCAGTGAAAACCTACATCAGTAATGTAATATTATCGTAAAGAGTATTGTTAAGCTGTTAAATAATTCATTCACTACACGGGTTGGTTTTATTATGACGGGAAATAAATCTAGATACCAATGTTTGGGCCGACTGACCTTCAGAGACCACTGATTTGTAGAGAATTCAAGTCTAATATACAGGGTGGTCCAGATGTCCTGTGACACCAGTTTAATTAACCACTAACATTGTTTTCCTTTGCGCATTAATTCATGTTTTAAATAACGATCACTTGTTGATGGCCTCTCTTCAAAGCTCTTCTGCGCTTACTGATTTCAGACCAATACGGTATGTATGTCATTTTTCTGGTGGTCGGCGATGATGATAATAATAATAATAATAGCATTTTATATAGCGCCTTTCACCCGAGGATCACAAAGCGCTGCCGAAGGGCCGCGAAGAGAACGGCATGTCAACAACGAAAGAAAAAACAAGCAATAAAAAACAAAAAAACAACAAAATAATTATTATTAAGGCTGGGAGGGGGAAGGCAGCCACGTAGTTAGCCGACTCCAACATTTGACAGATCCTGCATCCTATATATTATGATGTTATTGGTCAATTAATTGACGAGTTTGTTTTAGTTGTGGGAGGAAACCGGAGAACCCGGAGGAAATCCACGCAACACAGGGATGGGGAACACGCAAACTCCACACAGAAAGGCGCCCGAGGCGGGAATCGAACCGCTGCGAGCAGGACATTCTTTCTGCGGGGCGCAGATGTTACCACTGCGCCACCCTGGTTTAAATTATGGTTAATAATAATTATACACCAACATGTATTCTTAAATATAATTTCCGAGAAATGCAAAAACAAACCCATGCGTTATACACTGAAAATGCAATATGTCTGCGCGCTAATACTGATGCAGAAATGCGTTAATTCTCAGCCTATCAACCATTTGGGGCCGTGAATCAAGTACTCACTCACCAAACCACTCGCCTATCTATCCACCCACCCAGCCACTCATTCACTTACTTATCCACTCCCCTACTCCACTCACTCACCTACTCACCCACCAACTCACCTACTGACCCATTCACACATCTACAAAGACAAAGATCCCCCATATAGCCTTGACAAACTGTAGGGTCAGGTGCCGTTAGCAAGCACCTATGAAGGTCGATACGGCACACGAGGAGGTGGGTAGTCAGCACCACGCCCGGCCGTCTTTGTCTTCCTATTGGCAATGTTTACACACTGCGCTAGGTACTCATTTGAAGCTGAGCCGACCTAGGTGAGGCCGAGGACCGGATTAGGAAATCGTCACTAGTGTTGTCCGTGAGCGGGAATCAAACTCGAGCGGGAATCAAACTCGGGAATCAAACTCGGGTTTGTAGCCCAGCGCGCTAACCACTGAGCCACCAACTAACCTACCCACTCGCAAACCTACTCACTCACTCACCCACACGCCCACTCACTCACCCACCCACTCATCCACACACTCACCCACCTACTCACTTACTCACCCACCCACCAACCCACGTTCTCACCCACCCACTCTCCTACCTACCCACCCACTCACCTAAAAACCCACCAACCCACGTCCTCATCCACCCACTCACCTACATACCCACGCACTACCCACCCGCTCATCCACTCATCCATTCAGCTACTAACCCACCCACTCACTCATCAAACCACCCACTCGCCTACCAACCCACCCAGCTCCTAACCCACCGACTCACTCACCCACCTTCTCACCCGCATATTCACCCACACACTCACCGCTCACCTACTAACCCACCCAACAACCCACGTACTCACCCCCCCACTCACCAACTTACACGCACGCTCACCTACTAACCCACCCATTCACTCGTCCACCCACGCACGAACTCACCAACTCACTCACCCAATCACTCACTTACTCACCTACACACACCCACTCACCCACTCACTCACCCACACACTCACCCACTCATTCACTCACCCACCCACCCAAAT
>JAZEWU010000011.1:5209396-5219944 GCA_036362915.1 Geotria australis | reverse complement strand
GGCGGCGTCAAGGCCTCGCTAGGTGGTCGAGGCGGTCGCAGGAGCAGTAATTAAAAGAGGCAAAGAGATCTAATCAATTTATACGGGAGCACGCTTTTGCAATTCATACTTTAGGGGGGCCGGGCGGGTGTAGGGGGGCGGAGGGGGGGTAAAAAAAAAGTGAAAATTTGGCGCCGGACCAAATACGCCTTTAAAACAAACGTTTGTTTTCATGCACTTACAGCGCGGAAATGCAATCATTGCAGTGTTACTAATTCGGGGCGTCTGAAATTTGTGTTGGCTGTATCGTGTAACGTTATACAGCCGACGGGACAGCTGTGTGTATGTGTGTGTGGCTGTGTGTGGATGTGTGTACCGTGTCGGCCTTTATAGGTGCTCATAACGGCACTTGCCCCGACAGTCTGTTAAGGCTATACGGGGAATCTTTGTCTTTGTGTCTGTGTGGATGTGTGTAAATGTGTGGCTTTGTGTGAGTGTGTGTGTGTGACCTCCTGTCGACGAGCCTTCGACACTTCACGTGGTCTCGGGGTGCATATGGCCTGGCACAGGCGACGTGGTGACGTCACCGCCACTTAGTGGCGAAAGACGGTTGTTATGTTATGTGTGTGTATCTGTGCGGCTGTGTGTGAGTGGGAGCGGTGGGTCAGTGGTTAACGCGCTGGGCTACAAACCTGGCTATTATCCGAGTTCGAATCCCGCTCACGGCCAACACCAGTGACGATTTTTTTAACCGGTCCTGCGCCTCCCCTAGCTCGACTCAGCCTCAATGAGTATCTAGTGCGGTGTGTAAACATTGACAAAGGCGGCCAAGCGCGGTACTGGTCACCCACCTCGTGTGCGTCTCGACGTTCATAGGTGCTCGCTAACAGCACTTGACCCTACAGTCTGTCAAGGCTATACGGGGGACCTTTGTCTGCATATGTAAGAGGGAGCGGTGGCGCCGAGCTAAGCGCGCCACGCTACGAACCCTGCGACCCGAGTTCCATTCCCACTCATGACCAACGATTAATATTTGCAACCGCTCCTGGGCCACTCGCTCGGTCGACTCAGCTTTAAATAATAATAATAGCATTTATAGAGCGCCTTTCACCCGAGGGTCACAAAGCGCTGCACAAGGCTGCGGAGAGAACGACATGTCAGCAACGACAGAGAACGGAAAATCAGCAACAATTTTATTTTGGGTTTTTTATTTCTAATAAATACCTGGTGTGTTGTGTGTATAGAAAAGCATCGGGGATACAAAGGCGGCTGGGAGTGGGGCACTGGCCACCAGACCCTCTCGCTAACAGCACTTGCCCCAACAGTCTACTAAGGCTCTACTATGGCGTGTGCCTCGTGTTCCGTGTCTTGACCCTTCCAGTCTGTTAAGGCTATACGGGGGGGATCTTAGTCTTTGTGCGTTCCCTCGCGGAGCTGTCAGATTATTAACAAACAAACCAACGTTCTTTACGTCCACGTTGACTGCACTGGATACACATATCATAGGAGCGACGAGGAGAGGCGCGGGGGGCATGGTTTAGAGAAGGAGAGACTTTTGACTTTTAGCTGAATTGTATCGCTGCCGCAGCAGCGAAAATATCCCCGTCATTTACAGTTCACAATGTACACACAAAAAATATACATTATATACATGGTACCCATTCGAGAGAGGTAAACAGAGGAAAAAGAGAGGTAGAGATGCAGAGAGAGAGAGGCTGGTGTGAGTGGCTCAAACTGCAGCACTCCGGCAAGCTGCTCGCTGTAATAACGGCTCCCGTCACGAGGCGACATTCAGCGGCCGCGGTTAGAGTCCCCCAGAGTATCGCGTTACGGGGGAGCCACGTTCGCCTCCAGTAATGAAAATTGTGCTTCTCCAGTAAATAGGGCGGCTCGCGTTTGCGTGGGAGAGTGGCGGTGCGTGCAGCGGTTAGCGCGCCGCGCTACGAACTCGGCCACCCGAGTTCGATTCCAGCTCACGGCCTCCGCCGACAGCAGTGGCGATTACACGTTTCTGTAGAACGCTGCTAACTACTCGTCCTGTAGACGGCATATATTTGCACTATATTCGTTCTATTTGCACCATATTTGTTATAATTATAGTTTTTTTTGTTCTAGATCTGTGCCTTGTTATTGTCCACCCCCGACCCCCAGCTTAGCTTAACTTGTAAATATTAAAATAGTTAGTATTTTGTTTTTGTTTATCCTAGTATTTTCAAACCCTTGTTGTTGTGTTCCAGTCCATGTATATGCCAACACGGGGCTCTGAGAGAAACGGCATTTCGATCCTCTATATGTCCTGTAGATATGGCAGAAATTGACAATAAATTTGAAATTTAATTTAGACAGAGGCTGGGCGCTGGACGTCTTACGGTAACCCACGGTAAGCCTCTCAGCTCTCACTGTCGCTAACGGCACTCGGCCCAACAGAGGTAACGTCAGCGATGAAGTATCGCTCGCCTCTCTCCCCCGCCTCATATGGATCGTATTATAGGCGAGCGTAGCGCAGCGTTGTCAGTCTCGCGAAGGCTACGGCCGTTGGTAATGATGGGAGCTGTAACAATATAGTCCGACATCTCTCCCTCTCTCCACGCGAGGCTCCAACACGCTTAGTGTTTGGCTGTGCGGTGCCGTGACGTGCTAATGGAGGTGCTCGCGCTAACGACACTTGACCCTACAGTCCGTTGAGGCTATACGGGGGATCTTTGTGGAGGTATTTCCTGCTGCGTTAAATTCTTCGCGCATGTGTGTTGTTGCGGAGAGGAGAAACGCTCCACATCGCTGTGCCGAAAGAGCAACTCTTAATAGCAATTCTCTGCATGCATACCCATCCATCTATTGTTAGCAAACCGCTTAATCCTGTACAGGGTCGAGGTGAGCCGGAGCCTATCTCGCCAGACACAGGACGCAAGGCAGGGCTATACCCTGGATGGGACGCCAGTCCATCGTAGAGCACCCCCGCATAGCTTTTAAAGACTGTAGCGTCAAGCGCTGTCAGGGAGCATCCTTGGAGCCCGGCAAGGCACACGGCGAGGTGGGTGGCCAGCACCACGCCCGGCCGCCTTCCTCTCCCTAGAGGCGACGTCTACACGCCGCATCAAGTACTCCGTTGAGGTTGAGTCTACCTAGGGGAGGTCCAGGGCTAGGCCTGACGATGCCTCCAACGTGGGAGGCGTAACGTCGCGAATGAGAGAGAAGGAACACTCGGTGACACGGCTGTCCCGAAAGACCAGCTATGGAGAGCAATTCTTAGACATCGAGCCGTGACAGCCTACATCACTACACAGTTATAGACGATCCTTCTTAAGACAAGGACTATCGGGAGAACTTGTATCCAGAGTTGGCACCTGTCCCTGTTTTCCCAGGATCCTCCTTCTGTTTGAGGAGGCAGCTGTCCTGGGAATTCTGTAGGTTTTCCTGGATCCCTTCATTTTTCAATGTCCAGGTTTTTGCCAGTTACACAGTGGTCTCTCTCTCTCTGACGCTGCTTAGCCCAAGCACGATACGTCCCGGATTTTGTGTCTTCGAGGCGGCATCTATAGTTACATCACTCATTCAGTCGATTTGCATTTTAGCTGGAAGGAACCGTTGAGCGATGTAGCTCTTTTTAACAGTTGTCCAGCGGGGAAAGGCAAGCAATATTACAACATCTCTGGGCACCAGGGGCAATTTAGTTAGCAGGCCAATTAACCTATGCAGCAGTATCTCCTTGGACTGTGGAAGAAAACCGGATTGCCCGGCGGAAACCCACGCGGACACGGGGAGAGAACACGCAAACTCCACACAGAAAGGCACCCGAGCCGGGAATCGAACATGGCTACTTCTTGCTGTGAGGCGGCTGCGCTAATCACCGTGCCACCGCGCCGCCTTCGTACGCTTGCCACGGAATGAAATTGGTCTCAGCATGAACTCAGCTCGTACGGCGTGCGGCTCATCTGTTGTGATGTAATTCACAAGTAAATGGGAAACACTTGTTCGTGAGATACACCGGGTATCTGTTTCTGCTCCGTGTTATAACAGCGTTGGCGCCGCGACGTTGCGTTTACAAGGATGCGCTTGTGACCAAATCGCGAGAAATTCGTCCTCTCTCATCTCATCTGATTGTCAGAAACCGCTTAAAACTGCAGGGCTTTACCCAGGGTCGGACGCCAGTCCATCACAGGGCACCGGAGGCAATTTAGTCCGCAGGTAAATTAAGCTATGCAGCAGCATGTCTTTGGACTGTTGGGAGGACATCGGAGTGCCCGGCGAGAACCCACGCGGACACGGGGAGAACTTGCAAACTCTGCACAGAAAGGCACCCGAGTCGGGATTCGAACCCCGGGTCTTCTTGCTGTGAGGCGGCAGCGCTACTCACCGCGCCAACATGTCGCCCTGATCGTGTTGTTTCCGATAAAAAACAAACACAGATGAAGGTGTCATCGTGAGCTATACGCCTCATACTCTCGGTGATAAATTGCATGCGGGGGTCTGAGTCACGGTACCAGATAAACAACTAAACACGCTCAAGAATAAATATCCTCCCGCACGACGTAATTAATACGTAACATAGCCACGGGCCCTGCCAGTAAACTTGCAACGTTGAGCCAGCGTTGTCCTCACATTGGACCAACGTTCCACGTGTTTTGTGGGTTCTGGATATATAGATGTGTATTATTACAGAAGAAAAATACCCAGTGAGCTTGAAAGCTCTTTACATGGAGGAGTATCGTCGGCGGTCAGAACGTTTTGAGGTGATGATCACCCGGGATAGCCGTGTCGAGCGATCTCCCTCTCTCCCTCGCGACGTTTGGCCTGTCACGTTGGAAGCAGGGAGATCGCTCGACACGGCTGTTCCGAAAGAACAGCTCTGAAGAGCAACCATCATTCATATAAATGCACAATTAAAATGATCGAATTAACGTTCCTTCAATGAACCAATCAATACGAGCATTGATTAACCCTGATTCTTAGACCCGCTCTGACATTCGTTTATATTTCCAGTCACACAACAAAACAATATATATATACGCATACTACATATATTTCCAATAAACGAGCCATCAGCGAACACTGGCGAGTATTGAAGGGATGATAATTGCTCTTAAGAGCTGCTCTCCTTCGCGAAGGAGAAACGCTCGCTACGGCTATCCCGAAATAGCAGCTCTGACGAGCAATTTATATCGAGCCATAAACGCCTACATCATTACGTGGTGATGACCATCCTGTAAGGTAATACTGTACCCATGTGTATACTGTACTGGATGTCCGCGTTCGTTCGACTGACATTTAGACCGCTGTCATGATTGTGAGTACCCGCCTAATCCTGTACAAGGGCCGTGGGGGCCAGAGCCTATCCCGGCAGACACAGGGCGCAATGCAGGGCTATACCCAACATGCCACGCCAGTCCATCGCAGGATACAGAGTGATTTAATCAGCAGGCCAATTAAACTAGACAGGTGCATGTTCTTGGACTGAGCGGAGGAAACCGGAGCACTCGGCAAAACAGTACGCGGACGCGGGGAGAACATGCAAACTCCGCACAGAAAGACACCCGAGCCGGGAATCGAACTGAGGATTTTGGCTGCTAGGCGTCAGCGCTACCGTGCCGCACATGACTGCCGTGTGTGTAGTGACCGTTAAAGCCATCTCGAGTGTTACGTTAGTCACAACACTGTCATTTTACAATCAATTCTCAAAACATTCTTACCGTCCTAACAACCTAGCACATGCGTCGGTATATATACACATCTGATCTGATCCCCCGTGTGGCCTTGACAGGCTGTTGGGGCGAGTGCCGTTAGAGAGCACCTATGAAGGTCGACAGGCCACACGAGGGGGTGGGTGACCAGCACCACGCCCGGCCGCCTTTGTCTCCCTAGTGGCGATGTTTACACAATGCACTAGGTAATCGTTTGAGGCTGAGTCGTCCTAGGGGAGGCCCAGGACCGGTTCAGAAATCGTCACTGGTGTTGGGCCGTGAGCGGGATTCGAACTCGTGTCGCCACATTTGTAGCCCAGTGCGCTAACCACTGGGCTACCGCTCCCCACTATATATATACGCATACAACGGATATTACTCACAACACACGTAGGTCATTGTATAACGACATCGACCCAGGTGCAACGTTATATTCTATAGCTGAATCTCCGTAGTTGTTCTTTCGGGATAGCCGTGTCGAACACTCGACACGGTTATCCCGAAAGAACAGCTATGCTGAGCAATAATCGTGCATCGAGCCGTGACAAACCAACATCACTTTATACCACAGCTTAATCACAACAACATCGGCGTGTAGCTTGATAGATGTGTGAATGGCTTAGGAAGTAAACTGAGATCACCTCAGGTTAACCACAAGGCAGCAAATGATTGTCAGATGAACGAAATATTACAAGTACGATGTTATTCATCCGTGTATTATTTTTTTAAATGCTGTATACAAGCTGACACATTTATGTGTATGGAACAGTTGAAGCCTAAAAGCATGCATACTTCAGTTTGATGAATATTTCACGTTTTGCTCAAAACAGTGACTGGTTTACTAAATTGCAAAAAAAGACAAAGATCCCACATAGGTCCTTAATAGACCGTTGGGGCAAGTGCTGTTAGCGAGTAGCACCTACGAAGGCGCGCCACGGCACACGAGGGGGTTGGTGGCCAGCACCACGCCCGGCCGCCTTTGTCTCCGTAGCGGTGATATTTACACACCGCACCAGGTCTATTGTACATCGCTCATTTAAGGCCGAGGCCGAGCTGAAAGACAACGATGTCCAGAGGCTGACCATCGTGCTTCGAAGAATCGCAAAGAAGAAGATTTAAGGCTGAGGCGTGCTAGGGGATGCCCAGGAACGGATCCAGACCGGATCCAAATTGTTCGTGAGCTGGAATTGAGCTCGGGTCGCCGGGTTCATAGCGCCGTGTGCTGACACATATACAGTACACACCAGTCTAACCGCGCTTATCGTTGTGGGACGTGCCATAGATGCCAGCACCACACCCGGCCGCTTTTGTCTCCCCCGAAGCGCTGTGTATCGATGCCAAGTGCCGCTTGGTGCACGAGTGTCAGTTTATCTGTGACCGGGAATCAAACTCAGGGGGCCAGGTCCGAGGCGCAATGCGCGACCCCGCCGCGTCAACACGACCGTCAATCACAGCCGCGGAACGGTGGCGCAGTGGTTAGCGCACTGCGCTTGTGAACACGGCGAGCTGAGTTCGAGTCCCGGCTGAGACGCTGTAACAATATTGAGTCACGTCGGAACCGATCCCTCCCTCGGGGTTGGCCATTATGTGCCTGAGTCAACCAACCCGCAGGAGTCGTGGTCATAGCCCACACGCTGTAGAGGAGGCTTTCATCCAGCAGTGGATTGAGAAAGGGCTGTAGCTGTTACGTTGGTACGGGCGGGAGAGTTTGAAGTTTGTTTTGATGTAGTTTTTCACGGCTCGATTTATAGATAGTTGCTCTTCAGAGCTGTTCTTTCGGGAGAGCCGTGTCACTGAGGTGGTCTATGTGCGGGCCCTCGCTAACAGCACTTGCCCCAACAGTCTGTTGAAGGCTACAGGGGAGTCTCTATGTTTGTGTTCGTGTCTCAGGCTCATATAGGAGTTACACCACTCAGAGTACCGGCACACGTACCGTTAATCAACGCTGCAGGTTTGTCAGTCACTAAAACGTTGTCTTAAAATAAATAGGTATTCACTTTAGTAATACTTACTAATTATAACTCGCGCGGTTTCGTTCACTCTCGAAGAGAGAGGAGATAGACTCAGTGGCGGGTGAGGGATGAAGGCAGCCACGCGGTAAGCCGGCGCCAACATTTACCAGACACAGCGTCTTCTGTATATTAAGATGTTATCTGCCATCTGGCGAGTGTGTTTTTAACGATGGGAGGAAACCGGAGTACCCGGCAAAATCCCACACGGACACAGACTCCACACAGAAAGGCACCTGGGCCGGTAATCGAACCCGGGTCCTTCTTGCTGTGAGGCGCGAGTGTTCCCGCTGCTATGAAACAAGGACCATTGCCCGAAACGTCGCGTATTACACACACGCGCATCTTCCGGATTATAAGACGCACCCTCAGCCGTTGTTTTAACGTACACACGAAGCAGCGCGTCTTATACTCTGGAGAATACCATACGTACAAACGGGAGGGGGGGGAGAGTTGGCGCGGTTGTTGGCGCGTTGCGCTTCGATCCGGGCGAGCCGAGTTCGATTCCCGGTCACGGTGTCAGGGCCGGTGTTAGTTTGCGGCTCCCCCTCTAATAACCCGCACCGACCAGAGTGGTGAAGTATGGTCAAACGTAGCGGTGGTTTGGAGGAAGTTTCCAACCAGCAGCAGCAGTGTACTGTGAAGAAGGCTCGTTGCCCGAAACGCCTATTATATCAACGTCACAGTACAAGCGCAATCCAGCAGTGGATTGATAGAGAACAGTCTGTTGTCCTGCTCTTACCGGCACCATTTGATTACTCACAAGATAAAGGTCCCCCCCGTATAGCCTTAGCAGACTGTTGGGACGAGCACCGTTAGCGAGTAGCAACGTGTGAAAGCCGGCACGGCACACGACGGGGTGGGTGGTCAGCACCACGCCCGGCCGCCGTTTGTCTCCCAACACACCGCACCAGGTACTCATTTGAGGCTGAGTCGACCTAGGGGAGGCCCGGAAAACGAGCTCGGGTCGGCTGGGTTGGTAGCGCGGCACGCTAACCGCTGCGCCACCGCTCTGCACACAGACAGAGCTCTCCCGTATAACCTTTAACAGATTGTAGGGGCAAGTGCTGTCAGCGAGCACCTATGAAGGCCGGCACGGAACACGAGGGGGTGGATGGTGAGCACCACGCCCGGCCGCCTTTGTCTCTATAGTGACGATCTTTATACACCGCACCAGGTACTCATTTGAGGCTGAGTCGGCCTAGGGGAGGCCCGGGACCGGTTCAGAAAATCGTCACTGGTATTGGCCGTGAGCGGGAATTGAACTTGGGACGCCGGGTTCGTAGCCCAGCGCGCGTACCACTGAGCCACCGCTCCCCCGTATAGCCTGAACAGACTGTAGGGTCAAGTGCCACACAGACTCTCAGACCCACACACACAGACACGGTCCCACCAACCTGGTCACATCTGCTCCCCGCTGCGCTGGATGCTGTCCCGGCTGGTGCAGGCAGCCCACGTCGCGCTGCTGGGACCGTGCGGTGGAGTTGCCGGCGCTCACCTAGACTGCGCGGTGCCTGTAGTCTCCCGTGTAGCCCTCAGCACGGTGTGCCACAAATAACTGACACAACTTACATTGAATGCTGAACGAGAAGTGTCACTTAGTTCTGGCCCGTCGCTGTTTCGTACAACGGCACCGCTCGCTTTACGTATATACGGTATGTCTGTACGGACAGGTCTATTGCTCCGGCTGTGAATAGCGACTTAAGCCACGTTTAACGCTGTGTTGTCAACGGACACCCCCCGCGCCGCCCGCCTCACCACACACGCACACGCTGCCTACTCACGACCTGTAAGCCGCGCACGGTGATTAATTAGTCAGGCAGCGAGTCAGGCTGTGAGCTAGTCACTTTCACGCACAGATCGATGCGGCATTGGGGCACACGGAGCTTCCCCCACGCTGCCGATCCGTGACCCCTACAGTCAGCGCGTACGTGCGACTGTGTGTGTGTGTGTGTATCAACACGCACACGGACACACGGGCGAGAGAGAGAGACACACAGCCTGATGGGGCCGGCTGGTTAAGACCTTGCTAATTATGGCTAAAAATACGTAAAACAAAAGCCGTCGCGAGTGAAAGCGGAGGGGTGGGAGGAGAGACTTGGTGGAGGAGGCTTTGGCCGAAGGAACGCTCGGGGTCAAAAATGCACGGGGTCATGCCAGATGCACCTCTGGGTGCAAGCGGTAACGGGATACCGCTATTAGGCAGCGCTGTACGGCACGGCTATGCAGATGGTTTAGCCCGTTAGCGACACAGAGACAAAGATCCCCCGAATAGCCTCGACAGAATTCAGGGTCAAGTGCGTGTTAGTGACTCGCAGCCCGCTAGGGACACAAAGACAAATGTTCCCCGTGTAGTCTCGACAGCTGTCAGGGTCAAGTGCGTGTTAGCGACTGGTAGCCCGCTAGCGACACAAAGACACAGATCCCCCGAATTGCTCCGACTAACAGGGCTGCACTGCCCTGTCCGTCATTCCACAAGGGCGGTGGAGTATCGGGGAGCATAGCTGGTGTAGCATAGTGCAGTATAACAACACATGCATCTGCACCACCCTCTGCCATCACTCACAACTTGCGCGATTCTCTGTCTCTCCACTGCTGGATGAGGGCCTCCCCGCGCCGTGTGGACCGTGAGGTTATTTGACCAGTGTTTATATACTGTACATGAAAATATAGCCTGAACAAAGTGTTGAGGCGATTGCTGTTTGCGAGCACCTATGAAAGCCAACATGATACACGAGCGAGTGGGTGGCCACCGACACGCCCGGCCGCCATTGTCTTCCCCATGTTCTTCTTCTTAGCGATTCTTCGAAGCAGCGCGATGGTCAAATTACAGTTTCCCATTTTCTTACACAGCCCCTTGCATTTTCATTGAACTCCACAAG
>JAZEWU010000011.1:5151298-5191902 GCA_036362915.1 Geotria australis | reverse complement strand
GCGCGAGGGAAGCGCAGGCGGTTTGCCGGCGCCATATTGCCACACACTGCTTCCTATATATTACGATGTTATCGGCCAAATAATTAATGAGTGTATTTTTTAAGTTGTGGAAGGAAACCGGAGAACCCGGCGGAAACCCACGCAGATCAGGGGGCGAACACACAAACTCCACACAGAAAGGCGCCCAAGGTGGGAATCGAACCGCCTCAGGCAAGACCATTATTTCTGTGAGGTACGGATGTTACCACTGCGCCACCCATACAATGCATCATCACAGGCAATAGATGATTACTATGGAGATGGTAGTTATGCTATTTTTTTTCAAGCGTGAAACCTGCTCTGAGCCTAAAGATCCTATCTTAGAAGAGTCTTGCTTGAGATGTTTGGCCACTTAATGTGGGTTTTCACAGCTCGATTCATGACGGTTGCCTTTCAGAAATGTTCTTTCAGAATATCCATGTCGAGTGCTCTCCCTCCCTCCCTTGCAGTGTTTCGCCTCCCACGTTGATGATGCTTCCAACGTTACAGGTGAAACGTCGTGAGGGAGAGCGCTCGACGCGGCTATCCCGAAAGAACAGCTCTGACGAGCAACCATCAATTTTGACTTTTGACTATTTTTTCCAGCACCATCATCTGACACCTGTCCGACAGCGTGGGAGGACATCTTATTTGCGAAACACACCCATCGATAAACGCCTCTCCTTTATCATGGGCCGGTGGAGGCGATGCTATTGTAGGTGACAACGATGTCACTGAAGTTTGCATTGCATCCCAACTGGATCACAATCACATCACTCTTCATCAGACGTGAGCCGCGGCTTAAGAACGTGAACCCAAACACGAAGTCAGCTTGACCGCATTGTGGTGCCGACCAAAAACTGTCAAAACAAATCATTGCATTGTTGTGAAAATGGTAGCTGTTCGCTAACCCACGCAGCGCTCCGCTTTGTTGTCTCAAAGTCAATTATCATTATTATTGCCAAGTGATGAGATGACATACGGTTTATAAGTTGTATTGAAGCGTCATATTGGGATTCTGACATAACCGGCCGTGTTGTGCTGTCTTATTTAACAACGCAGAACGTGAAGCGTTCTCGCGTCTACGTTCAAGACATGTCAGTGACTGTTATGCATACTTTAATATTACGATGTATAACGCTTAGCACAGTATTCGTTCAATCCCGAATGTATTTGTTGGAAGAGAAAAGAAGCACGAGGAAACCGCAGATAGGCAGGGGGAAGGCAGCCATGTGGTAAGCTGGCACCAACATTTGCCAGACACTGCGTCCAATTAACGAGTGTTTTTTACTTGTTGGAGATAACTGCAGAACCCAGAGGAAATCCATACAGATCGGTGCCTGAGGCGGGAATCAAAGTGCCTCGGGCAGGATCTTCCTTCTGTGAGACGCAGTCATCACTGCGCCACTTGTGTGAGCGTCACGTCAAACATCATGCTAATATAAGAAACAGTCACCAAGTTGGTATTCTCAGCGATTCACGGTGCAAAAGAGTGATGTCGTTGCTTAGGTTTAGCAAAGACAAGGTGACAATAGGAACATTTAATATAAAAATGTATATTTTGTTTTAGTGACCCAGCAGACAAATGCAAGCACAATTGCACGCACGCATTTGCACCCTGCATATTGACAATTCACAACATCAATCGGAGATTCACAACCTTCATTGGGAATTCACAACATTCATCCGGGATTCGCAACATCCATCAGGAGGCTCCTGCAGGGACACACATTGACTCGACGTCAACTTCATCAACCCACTCCGACGCCATGACTTTTCCAAACGCCGGCTCCGACGCGGGGACGGGCATCTTGCTAAGAACCACCTTCGCGGAAGCTTCGAATAAGCGAAGCCTATTTGCGCGAAGAGCCCGTCGAAAATTTCGACGTAAGCGTCACGCCAATTGCTTCTCAAAATACGGTGAGGACGGCGGTGGCGCCGCCGGCAGGGCAGCCTGCAGAAGAAACAAACACGAGCATGCCCATCCTTATTCGGCCAGAGTCGAGTGTCGCTCAGACGTCCAACAACAAAGCCTCTGCTGCTATAACCCGAGTCAGAAATATTTCCTCAGATCTGAGAAGCGCAGGCACATGAAAAGGCCAAGAAGCATAATATCAGGAAGCGAGTTTCCAAAACAGCTCGGGGCTCGTGTGGGCTTTGGTTCCCTGGATAAATAATCACGGCCCCATCGGTCGCATGAGCGTGGGCTAAATCTGGCCCGTGATCTCCTCCCTGGCATGTGGGGCTGAAGCCTTTGCCTGGGGAGGTTGCCTTAGGGAGGAGTAAAGAGTGGGCAAAGCGCGCGGGGGGGCGGGGCAGCAGGGCTGGATTGGCGGCCCTGCATTAGAGGTGCATTATGGAGAAACACATGTAGTATCAAATTATTGAGGGCGCCCGGTAAAAGGGGTCGGTACAGTGCGGCACGCCGAACCGAGAAGGGAGAAAAGGAGGAGAGAAGAAAAAGAATAAACAGCGGCGGCTTGCAGCTGGTATCCATCACGCTAAGGACTGCCCTCCTACTAGTACGTGTATTCACCGAGCATCAACTTGACTGAATCCATGCTAAGCCACATTAAGGAGCCGTATTATTTTCGCCGCTCGTGATTTATTAAGGGGTCAGCTTAGCCCGGCGAATTTCACGCGGGGCGCGAGCGAGCGGGCGCGCAAGCGGGCGAGGAGACGCCCGCGATGGGTGTTTACGCTCACGGCGCGGCGCTGACAGCTGTTTGACAGAGCGTCATTAGCCGCGGCGTTAAAGCCACGCATCTCCACGCCGCCGGGCCGCGCGAAACTTCAACGGGGCGTGCGAAGCTCGATTGAAACGCTTGCCGTGACCTCGACGATGAAAGCCAAGTCAAGTGGAAGTGTCTTCAGCACAAATTAGTTGTTGAGTTGTGGAGGATCTCCATCCGTGACCGGTGGAGGACGTTCCGGTGCGGTTAAGAGGGTGTTTTGTTTAGCAAGAGATGACCGCCAATTAAGATTTGTGACTTGAAACTTTACAACTGCAAATTCGTTGCAATGCAAGAATACATTGCAACGAATATAAGGCCGCACCACATGGTGTTGCATAAGTTGCTTACTGAAATGACGTCAGTAGCTGTGTTGTAAAGTTATCTTCTGGGGCCGTTCTCTGGCATAGGTTGGCAGCTGTGACTGGACATTTGTTCACCTAATAACATGACGCCAGCAAAGTGAGAATGAACTGTTGCTAAAATATCACGACACAAATTATAGTATATTTACACAACAATTAAAATTGTAGTCCTTTAACAAGAATTTATACCACAATAAAAAATATGGTATCCTTATACCACAATTAAAATTGTAATATTTTTTGCAACAATTTATTCCCACTTTCCTAGCGTCACGTCGTTAGGTCAAGAGATTGAATTGAGTATTATTTAAAAATTTTGAGTTTAGAAATTGGAGAACGACATGGCAGGGTCACTTAATTCTGCTGTTTTGCAGAATGGCACTTGGGTAATTTAACGCAGAAATCAGCAGGCTACGTGCAAAATGACCCAAAGTCAGGAAATCTAGACCACACATCCGTCCACGCACCCAGCTAAACACGAGCGTGTGCAAGATCGCCATAGATGGAGAGTGTTTCCACTGAAGCATTCGTAAATACTTAGCCGTGATTACGGTTAGATAACTTCCAATCTAAAAATACCGCGCGATCTTATATGAGTGCGCAACGGAATGTCAAGAAAGCATTCCGGCTTTTGGCGAGCGCACCGGATGAAATCTATGTTTTGTCGGTACCGTTTGGGCAGGCAATTTTTTTTCGGAAAAGCTGTTGCGTAACAGTCATCCAAAACAAACAAAACGGAGGCACAGCGAGGCACGTGCGTTAGCGACTCCACGTTACACAGCTGTTCGAGCAAATTCGCCGGCTGCGCTATGGCCGCGGTTCCAAGCCGCCAGAAGAAAAAAAAAACACCCAACGAACAAAAAAAACTGCGGCAAAACGGCAAAGAAACCTTGGCGGATGCCCACATCCCGTCAAACGGTGATATTCGTGAATTACTGACCACTTAACCTTCTGCCGTGCGCGCACCGTTGATCTGCAGTAGCAGAGACATGCCGTTTTGAATGTAAGACGAAAAACGAAGCAATAAAATACAAAAAAAAAATCCCGACTGCTTTCTGCTTTCAGACATCCCCTGATGATCTTAAGCACATCGGACACGCTAATTCGCGGGGCGAGGTGTATTTCGAGCGGGTGAGTAGGGAGCCGCGATGCTGTGGAGATGAGTCATGCCGAGAGATGCCGAGAGATGCCGAGCCGTGACCGCTCGTTCTGCTGATTCTGCGAAACACGGCCCGCCACGCACAAAGGGATTCTGTGTGGGGTTTTTTTTCCTTTCTCTCGGATCCAAAAGTTTGAAATTCTCACACTGTAGTACGTATTTAATCGTGGCTTATTCAAACTAAAAAAAAGAGAATTTGTTTTCAACTAGTTTCACAGGAACCTGCAGAGGAATTAACTTTGATTCAACATTTTACTCGAGCGTTAGTAAATAGCTAAAATATCTTTCTATATATACACACACATTGTAGGTATATATATTTACAAAAAACATGCTATTGTTTATACATTTTGGATAGACTAGCCCCAGCCATGGAAATGTATAATTTCTGCTATAAGCCAAGGAGTGAGCACCACCCCATTAGTTGCATAAGGTGATGCTAACTTTGCTGGCAATAATGAGCATTTTTATACCACAAGCGTTTAAACAGTTGAATATTGCAACGCATGTATTTAGAGAAACACTGCAGCTATAAAAAGCATCAACCTGAATTCCTTAAATCCCTAATCTAAAAAAAATATCAGAACATTTGCGTCATAGTTACATTCTGTTCCATCATCATTTCACTCGCATGTCCAAAAGGTTGAGAACCCCTGCTCTAGAGAATATCACTCATGGGTAATAGTGGCCTACGTTTGCATGCTGGCCAGTCACCTAGGAAGAGGTGGCAGTACCCACACTTTTCCCCACCACGTGATTACTTTGATGGCTGAACATAAGAGGACAGACTGAAGAAACCTGCACCTTGGTTCATCTGTCGCGCCGGGGGATTAAACGGAATCGGTAAGCACTTATTTTTCACCGTGTTCAGCGTTACCCGACGGCACCATGCCGAAAGAGCTAAATTTAACAACAATTACGAAAAAGAGACTTGCTTTGCTGAACGTTGGTGGGCATTCATTTATTAGCGGCCCGATAGCATCACACCGCATTTGCAAATTGTAAGCGAGGTTTGCTTTAGCGGCGCACGCGATGGTGTTTACACGCCGCGATTGGGAGGGCAATTTTTCATTTACTCAGTTCATCTCAAGGGTGAATGCACATTAACGGGAAATCAGAAGATTAAGCGGAGGGCTAATGACTCAGCTCGTGAACCGCATATCAATTCTGTGGGCCGCCCAACACAAATATATCCGTTTGCGCGTAAGCAAATGGTCAAATCGTGTGTGGCGTTATACATACTGCGCTGTTGGTCAGGCATGTTTAAATCATGTTTAGCCCTATTTCTATATTTGTGCTTTGCTATTGCTCATTGTGCGCCCGTCTACTCAACAAGGCAACGCCCGCGTTCAGCCTCCCGGTGATGAACTCTCTGTAGAGCGAGAGGCAGCGCCTTCTCTTATGCTGCTATTGGTATAAAACTAGCAGAGTACCCGCCCTAGGGGCGATCTTGTTCCAAGCGTGTAACACGTTCTTCTGACGTCTCTTGTTGATGACGTTTTCTGTTGACATGACTGCGTTCATCTGGATTTCTTGCTAATACACTTTTGGGAATATTTCTGCTGGCTCTCTGAAGTTTGAGAAGGGTAATCGAATAGTGGGCTGTAAAGCTGAAATAAGACGTAAAAGCCTCGATGTTGTACAGATTAAAAAATGCGCTTATCAAGGATTCGAACCCGATACCCTCAATGCAGACATACACAAAACTACTCACTCCATTGCATATAGGAGACTGAAGCGCCCAGACAAAACCCACATATTACGCGTGGGGCAGCTGTCCAATACCCACGCGGACAGGTCAGCACCTCGCTCGTTGAACTGCCTTGTCGCGGTTGAGATTGATGATCATTGCTCGATCCGCTGACCCGTGCCCGGTAGCGCCGGAGCTAGCTGCCCGCGCCACCGCGCTCCACAACAATAACACTATTTTGAATCCGGCGGCGACATTGCCTGAGCGGCACCGAACCCAACTGGCTTCATATATTATTATTATTTTAAGTCTAGGCGCGTGCCTGCTCTCGCATGCGCGTGCCTGTGCCTCGTCAAACAGGCGTCGTGTGGGGGGGGGGACGCTTGGGGGGTGAGAAGCGCGCTTGGGGGGGTAAGGAGGCGCGCGAAGGTCGGGGGGGGGCTCACGCTGGCACGCGGTCACGCCTGGCCCGAGGCGTGACCGCCTAGTGCTGGCCCCCATCGCGCCGCCACCGCGCCCCGCCGCCTGCTCCTCGCAGGGCCGCGCCACCACCCACGCAGCAGCAGCAGCTCTCACCCCTGCACGTCGCTCACTCGCGCCTTTCGTTTGCCGAATTAAATTAAAAAAACGATTTGATTTATTTTTAGTTCTTTCGCACAGTAAATAGTGACCGGGCTGAGCCCATGAATGTGTTACAACTTGAGAATCCGGTTTAATCACAGGTGACTGCCTGGGTTTGAAGCCAGGACCACAGCGATGCCAGCTCGACGCTCCAACTTCCCAGCCGCTCGGCAACCTTGATATTGATTTGCAGAATAATACGCCTTAATCCAGTTGGGTGGCACTGTCGTTAGAGAACTCGGCTCATAGTTAAGAGTAGGGTTGGTAAAAATGAGTACAACTTTGCGGGAAGTCAACAGCAGGTTGCGCCATGGAGAGACAGACCCTTGCAAAGCCGAGCTGAAAGACAACGATGTCCAGAAGCTAGCCATCGTGCTTCGAAGAATCGCAAAGAAGCAGAACGCCGTTCCAATGCTAACCTTAGCAGGGATACATTTCGACATTCGTGTAACCACTGCAAAAAAAAGTCGGTGAGACTAAGACCACGGCAACACAGGGTATATTGCCAGTTTCAGGACCATTCAGTGTATTCGAAGCAGCCTTAATCATTAATTTTTTGTTGGTTTGGTTTTTATTAGTTGTTGTTGTTTTTTTCTGTCGTTGTTGACATGCCGTTTTCTCCGCGGCCCTTGGGCAGCGCTTTGTGAGCCTCGGGTGAAAGGCGCTATATAAAAATGCTATTATTATATAGAGAGGCACAACGCATTTAATCTCACGCTCAACGCCTGAGGATGCTTCCAACGTGGGAGGTGAAACGTCGCGAGGGAGAGAGGGAGAGCGCTCAGTGACACGGATATCCCGAACAAAGACCGGCTTTGAAAAGCAACCACCACGAATCGAGCCGTGAAGACCTCCATCAGTAACATGGCATCACCTGCAGCCACCATCGCTAAGGCCCGCGCGGCCCCCAAATTGAGCTCCTGAGCGTCAGCATCGTCAACATCACCGCCTCCCCAGAATTATCCTCATTGTTCCATGAGCGACTTCTGCCGCGATCAAAATACCAGATGGACGGTGCACAGTGCTTTGTCCACTGACGGGGCTCTGCAGAGAGCGCCCTGCATAGGTGATTTAATTACATCTGGCACATCAGATGCTTACAGTGAAAAAAAAAAGAAACTGGGCAATTGTATTCTTCAAACGGACGTCATTCCTCCCACAGAGCCCCCGCAGCACCATGATATATGCCATACGTTTTCATTTCGAAACGTTTTTCAAATGATGTCACGGCCGCTGTTATTACTGTTTAGTATTTGGCGCTCTTGACGTTCTGCAGAGGAGAGATTCGGGACGGATGTCATCACCTCTATACAGAGATTATGCCGAGTGTTTTTTTGTTTTACCGCGAGTTCAACATCTCGACAGGTAGTTCGATAAATGTGGTTTCTTTCGCTGTATGTGTTACTGCTGTTATGATTTGTTTAATCAATGTTGGTAAAGGCCTCCTTATCCACCAACCTGTGTGCCTGACTAACTGCACGTGCAGCGCGTTATCTCGCTAAGTGGATCGCGCTAATTGCGGTTTGATTGACCTCAATACCACAGTTACACCCATGGTGCAATGCTCCAGCAACACCTTAGAATGTTACTTTTAATACAAATGCGTTATAAGTTATTTGAAAGGATAGTCTGTAACTATAGCTACGGAAAGGTAAATATTTGTGTGCAAATAAAAAAAAATCTGTTCATAAATTAAACATTTAGTCAACGTCATTTCATAAAGCCCCACTGGTATAGAGGGCAGACTCCAACTCCGGTTATCCACTCCATCTCTGTGGTCTCCATATTAATGTGCTGTGTAGAAGGGCCATTTGTCCAAAACATCATGTGTTAAGAGCTTTTCCTTCTATGGCAGTTCCTAACGAATGTGTTGAATTTTTTTACTTGCTCTCAACTAGACACGATCTACCTACATTTACTACCTAGCCGCGTATCTCTTAACGGCCTAAAATCTTAAAGACATGGTGTTTATGTTGAACACGCGCTCTATAAATGCTATTATTATTATTAACATCAATGTGTGGTAACTCATCATTTAATTAATGCATGTGCTCATCCATACATTGTAAGTCATATTATTAACGATGCACGGTTACTCTTTGATGTTACTGTGCAATCTATAAAAGACAAAGCCACTCGTGCAGATCAGACAAGGCTATCCCGAAAGAGAAGCTTTTAAGAACAATTTCCCATACATGCAGCCATTAAAATCTACATCATCACAGCGATGTGTTGTGTGCATTGTGGGCATTTTTAGCAAAAAAAGTGCCGATATTGATGCATTGGCAGAGGCCAGTAACATAACACTTTCAAATTCCATCTCTAGATTTAGCCATCGCGCCGCCCTTAGGGTTTCAAGCCTTTGACTACTCTCGCCAGTATATGCCTCTTTCTTTCCTCCCCTGTGCCTTCCCTTGTTAAATAAAACATGTTTTTTGTAAATAAAACAAAAACGGCAACAACATCATGGTGGACGGGCTCTCGGGGCCACTCGCTCCTCCGGCTCCACCTCCGTGTCATTACGTCTGACCGGTGGCAACAATCCCGACTAATAATCATAATAATCATCATCATCATCATCACAAACGAGATAATCTATAAAGCGCCCTATGAGAGTGCTTTAAAAGCTCTACTATTACGCTGTACACAATACGTTTCGCGTGTCGTGGTAAGCAGTGTTAAGACGGTGGGTTTCAAGTCGGTAAATATCGGGTAAAGATAGAAAAGACAGCCGCACGGCTGCACGGAGCTGGATTTTCAGCGATATACTTTGTCCAGGCTGACCAACTTTTCTTTAACAGGATAAAAAAATGTGATTGGAGAAATAAGGGCGTTTGTATCAACTTACATAATATCAACTATTTTTACATGTACCGATGACAGTCTTTATAAGCAACTATGGTCAATATGCAGCAAGACCTGGAATGTTGGACTGCCTGCCTGGCAAACACGGTTTGAGGATCGACACAACAAACGCAGTGTGTATGACAACCGTGCGCAGACAGGACTAGCGAGATGAGCAACACGAGGTAGGGAAGGCGGAGAGAAGCCCTCTCCCAAAAGCCAACGTTTTCAATTATCTAGGATCCACGGTGCAGGACAATTACGGACTGGGCAAGGAGATTACAGCAAGGATGCCAATTAAACGGCTGGAATGTAAAGAAACCAGTGCAGCGATGCGGGACGTGAATATTCCAACTCGGTTGAAAAGAGAAAGCTTTTGAGACAGTAATAGAATCAGAAGTGACATAAGGATCAGAATGTTGGACTCTACAAGCCGGTTAGTTGATGTTGTGCACCGCTGAAATGATGGTGGGATGGACCAGGCCAGAAATGAAGAGACGAGGAAGAATTTAAGAGTGGCAAGAGGTACATAATCCTGTCCTAGGTATCTCTCTTAGATAGGCTCGGCCTTAAATGAACGCCTGAGATAGTGTGCAAATATCAGCAATGGGTAGACAAATTCAACAGTTCAGACCACAGCATGCAATCAATCGCTGTGTTGGCCTTAATTTGCGCTTATTAACCACGCGCGCAGAGACAAACAGAACTGATCAGACCGCATCAAAGTCTCGCTGGGCTCCCACAGTGTGCTCGCGCGAGAAGGCACTTAACGTTAATCGGAACACGCGGCGCGCTCACAACGCGAGACGTTTTATACGCCGCATACATTACGGCATGACAGACAGGCGAGGGCAGGGGGTTTAAACACTGCCACAAACCACCTACAGCACGCTCTCAGCGGCCACATGATTTATGGATTTGCTTAGACGCGCAGGCAGCCACTAATGTGCCCGCACATCAAACGCAAAATTCTGGCTGCCGTGTTTCCCAAGCGTGCCGGGCGTTATTACCGACCGGCCGGCGTTCGGCATTTTCCAATTCCGGGCGGAGGTTTTTGGAGACGGAGAGACGTGCAGCAATCACGCTTTGGGGGCGGCTGGGTGGCTCAAGGAGCTAATGCCAATTCCCATGTCAGGGTATTGAGCCAGCACTGTTGGAGAGAACCCTAGGTTCGATTTCTGGCTGCCTGACCACTCAAGGTTAAACCGCTGTCTTTTTGACCATACAAAACCGGTCAGTGTATTAACAATAATAATCAACTTTTCTCCGGGCGCGTTGCACCCGTTGATTCGGAGGCGCGAGGCCCTGCTCAGTCGGTTTGTTGTGAGTCGGTGAAAAGGTGACTTTTTAAGAGATTTTTGAAGGCTGTGGGGGACTGTGTTTGACGCAATAGGTGTGGCAGGGTGTTACAGGTTGTGGGTGCCGCGACCGAGAATCAGCGATTCGCGAAGGTTGTAGTGAGCGCGGTGTGTGGAGGAGGTGGTGTGATGAGCTGCGCAGAGTACGCGATTGTGTTGATGTAGAGTTTTACGGCTCGATGTGTGAGGATTGCTCTTGACAGCTGCTGTTTTGGGATAGCCGTGTCCAGCAGATTTTTTCTCTCCTTCACGACGTTTCACCTCATACACTGCCCGACGATGCCTCCAACCGGGGAGGTGAAACGTCGCAAAGGAGGGAAGAGAAAGGCTCTCAACGAGTATCCCGAAAGAATAGCTCTGTTGGCTTATTGAAAATAAACATAAACATGGTAAATCTTTGGTTTTGAACTTTTTTGATCAAACGTGCAGCGACAGTATTTCTGGCAAGCTTTTTCTTTACATCACAGTTGCTGATCAGAGGACAAAACACGCACCACGCCGAGTGGCCAGCTACAAACATCCCCGTTAAAAGTGTAACAGACGAGAGTTAACATGCTTCCTGATTCGAGCAAGCTTTTTACAAGAACTCGGCTATGAGACGATGGCAGGGAGTTCCAAAGCAGAGTTGGTGCGAGTGAACAATTTTGCGTTTTACCGCTGAAATATCCGAGGCGGGCCGCAGGCAGGGGTCGGGTTGGCTGTACGGGCGGCTGCCTGCTCTCTTCCGTCTTAAAGCGTCCCAGCCTCACCGCGGGGTCTGCGCGTGCGGACACAAACACAAACACACAGGCGCACGCACCGCTTTGAACTCCTTCAAGGCCGACGCGGCCCAAAACGCGCATGGCGATTCTCCTTGTAGATGCGAGCCAGATCTGTGTGTTTTAAGCTTCTCGACACGATTTGGAAGCTTTGCTGATGACATATAATGATGGTTCGATGTAGGTTTTCGTGGCTCGGTGTATGAGAAGGTTCGGAAGATGCCTCTAAGGTAGGAGGGGAAATGCTGTGAAGGAGAGGAGAAAATCGCTCGCCACTGCAATCCAGAAAGAACAACTCTTAAGAGCAAATTTAGAGAAACATATGCTTAAAACATTCATGGTCACTTGCTCCGTCATACATAGCACTCTAGTGACATCGCTGCATTGACGTATGTTAACGTTTTACTTTACCAAAACGTGATTGACAATGATCATATATTAACCAAATGTTGTGTAACAATTTCATATTCACGCAGTGTTTTCAATAAAACCACTGTTTCCATTAGAGTGAAGATTTAAAAATACGATTTAATCACGAATTAATTTCAAAATTTATCTTACATAGCCCAATACACATGGCTAGGGTATGTATTTTTTGGGCGAGTCTTCCGTTAATCTGGCGCTTACAGAAATGTGTGTATGTGCTTCAATGTGTGCTTGTTTGTTTCACACAAGTAGGGCAATACTGTTTGGAGAGCACCCAACTCATAATCAGAAGGTTAAATTACAGAGGTCGATTCGACCTATCATCCCTGTGGACTTTCTACAATTAGTACCACTTTTTCGGGTTCAACAGTGATTTCCCTACGTATGGGAAATTGGAATTATTCACAACTGGCACAATCATCGCCAATACATGCAATGCTGTTCCATGGCTCCGTCGAGAAGGCAGACACTTTGTCTTCTTAATGTTAACATTACATGTGTTCATATGTGCCCCCCATGGACAGTAACCTTATCGTTGTAGAGGGATTTGCATGCTTCAATGAACCCCAGAGCTATGCCACCTGAAGCCTAGCACTCCTGCAAGGATCTCCCTTGGTGAACAGGTCTGGGGGGAGGTTCCAGACGAATGATGATTCGAAGACCCTCCGACTAAAGGGGCTTAGCGTCATGGAGGACATCCGGTCGTAAAGTTCTGCTCCAATACCCCACCATTGGGGGGCAACCGGCCAACCCTGGTCAACTTGGACAGGGGCCGTTTAAACCGACAACAACGTGACGTGACCACGTGACCATTCTACGCCAAATAAATACATAAACATATACAGGTAAACGTCTTGACTCACATAAAGTTGCTCATGATGTAGAAATATTTTTTAAAGAGTGAATCTTCGTTCGTTGAAGTCAGTGGGAGTCAAGTCCGATGAATGTGGTGCGGCTCTCAGGATTAATACTCCGAGTTTATCACAGTTTCCCTGCAATCTTCCATATCTTTCCATTTTAAATGATCACTCAATTAACCTAAGTTCAAACGATCATAAAAAAACAGACAGCTCCACTATTGCTATGGAACTCGGCTATCATTATTAAAAGCAATATACCTGTGTATTTTACATTTACTTATTTATTGAACGTTCAAAATCTGTTTTCGCAGGGCCACTTCTACATGAGGCGCCGTTCTCTGCGATCGCCTCCGGTGACAAGGCCGGCAAACACACAAAGCTTGTTGTGATGGCTACCATCAGGTCTCGTTAGCCTACTGAGACACTGGTGGGCCTTCAGTTGCCCTCCCTCTTCCACGCTACCCTTTCACCCTTGACATTATTCTATTTGCTTAACGGCCGCTCGCGCCAAAACGCGTTGCGGTCGGGTCGCGGAAAGCGTTGCGAGTTTACGCGATGACTTTCGGGAAGGTCGGGGCGAGCAAGCTCACCGTGCCACAGACGCCTTGTACCATCGACCTCGCGAGATACGCGCGTGGGAGAGAGAGCGGCGAAGCTGCTGGCCCGTGTGCCCCAGTGGGACGAACGAACGGGGCACCGAACCTTTACGATTCATCACATCCACAATTTGTTAAATCATCACCATTCAGGATCGTGATCTGATTGATGAATTACCGTATTCGCCAGATTATAATATTGCACTCGGGAACGTAAGATGTATCCCAGACTTATACGCGGTGTCGATAGACTTACGTAAATGTGGTCGCACACAGACACGCACCAGCTTATACGACACACTGCCAACTTTTACGACACACTGCCAACTTTTACTTTATAATACAGGAATAAAGGTGTGTCATGATTCAGAGATGATGGCTGTTCTGTTTTAACCAGTGATGCGTTTAACATTACAGTGGGTATAACGCTACAGAATCTACAGGTATATAAACTATAGCGCAACAGTAATGTTTAAACATAGACACACACACACATTGAAACCATCCATTCCAACACACATGGTTCGAAGTACCCATCGTGAGAGAGAACAATAATCGATGGCTCATTCGCATCTCCACAGCAATAATCCAGTGTCAGAGCACCAAGCCAGCATGGCTCACAATGTGGGTTTTGTGATATTACAATGAATGCACTCGCATGCACTATGTTTGCTGCTGTCAAGTCAGTCAACAAACATTAGTGCATGAAATAACATCCGTTGTGAGAACATTATTTTGAAAGTATTAATAACAACACACGTACTGGTGGTGCTGTGGTTAGCTCACAGGGTTAGGGAATTCAAATCTGTATTGGGGGTTAAAAAACGCCCTACAATGCTCTTGGGGTCGATAAACTGGCTACTACATTGTGAAGAAAACAAAGTTGTTATTTTTATAAACGGCTATTCTCTGCCCATAGATGCATCGTAATTTTAGTGACCCTGGAAGCACGATGGGCTGGGTCGACCACCAACTCAAAATGTAACCCAAAACATTCGGATTGCGAGTCCAGTGGTGCACCACAGCACTTACGGTCACCTAGTGTACACATATATATATAAAATAAAAATTAAAACAACTTTGGTAACCATCGATCCCATCTCATTGCCCGATCACAGACCGTTATCCGACGGTCAGCACACAGTGTGGGACCGTGTGATTGGTCAGTACGTTCCTTGGGGGCGAAATGGAAAGAGCGATATAAGCAGAACCTCGAGAACGGGGGGCGGGGCTCGAGGTATAAAAGGGTGAACACAACAGAACCTCTGCTAGAATCACTCCATGCCAAAGTGAAAATGACAACATTGGCCTGCACGCACAAGCCACAAGACATGCAAAATCAACGTTAAATGCTGCAGTGCGAGCAGGCGGGGTGGGGGGCACGGCTTGTCAGTGCTATTCGGGATGGGTTCTGGGCACTCGGCATCCCGCGTTGTGGTTTCAATTGTACGCGAACATCCACCAGCGTTTGTCCGCAGATACACAGAGTATTACCCGCGGCGTCTGACAAGCACGAGACGCTCACATGTGCCGATGATGATTTAACGGAGAGGACAGCCCTAACACTGGTGGGAAAAAAAACCCCACTGTGTCGTGTCGATGTAGGTTTTCACGACTCGCTGTATGAGACTTGCTCTTAAAGGCTCCTCTTTCAGGATGGCCGTGGCGAGCGTTCCTGCTCTTTCCTTCGGTCTCATTTCGCCTCCCGCGTTAGATGCGTTATCAGATTTAGAAGCCTGATGATGCCTCCAACTTGGAAGGCAAAACGTTGCAAAGGAGAGAGGAGGAACGCTGGACACAGCTATCCTGAAAGGGCAGCTCTTAAGAGCGATTCTCTAATACATTGTATAAATATCATCACAACTGTGGTTGGCTGTGATATGGTGATACGGTGTAGAGACCATAATAATGCTATGGTCCGTATTAGCAATGTATATCGTTTAGACGCAATTATTGTTGCTCGTAGTGTTTTATTATTTTATATGGTTCATTTTGCTGATACAATGCTTACGAAAGAGCAGACTCGTCATGTATGATCTAACGTGTAAATGACAGGATGTGCGTTATAAGCGTTATGAAGCAGAATACATCACTTTTGATCAGCAGTGCCGCGGTTAGGTTGCCCAACTCATAGTAATAAGACCGCGGGTTAAACTGACCAAACCGCTGTGGTCAGAAGATTGAGAACACGTTTATGGAAAGCCAACTGTGGCTGTCCTATGAAGAGGCTGGCCACCAACCACAGGAATATGGAATGTTCACCACGAGTGTGGAAACAGGAGCGTGTAATTTTAACTGTGAAGTAGAAGCGGAGCAATTCCTAATGCTTTTGTGACTGAAAACGCTTGGGGTGTTTTATTTTTACAAAGCTAAGCCAGTTTTTTGTTATAAAAAAAACAACTCTCTGTTGCGAATGAAATGCCAGCATGCAACTTATTATTTCACACACAATGTGATTGGCGTTGTCAGGGGCAGTTTTATGTTCCAGTTAATGTTCCTACTCTTGTAATTTTATGATAAAATGTGCCCATGTCTCCATTGGAAATTGTGGGGCAAATTTCTTGTTTTAAAAAATATGTGAATCTGGCACATTGAGTTCTGAAAATCTGACACGTGACACAATGCTCAAGCTGCTCAACAAAAGATCGTAGAGATCCAAAAAACACCACCAGGACCTGCCTGAAAATATCACGCGATTCAGTTGTGAAATTTCTGGTTGCTATATAAGCCCATCAAATTCACAATCATAAGGGTGTGGGTTCCAATCCTGTTTGGGCGACCACTTCAGTTACCATCTCTGTATGGAGGATAAGTTGAGGACCATGTTATGGGAAGTCATTGGTCATCTTATAGAGAGACTGGCCCCAGAATTCTAGATTTGGAATTACGACCTTCAAGTGCTTGCTTGGGAAGGGTGACAGACCTCGTGGAGTGAGACAATGCACTACATATTGCTATGCCTGAGAAATGTTACGTCTCTTCAACAACACTAAACATATATGAGTATTCCTCTCACGAAGGAGGAGGAACGCTCGACACACCTATCCCAACATCTCAGCTCTTGAGAGCAATTCTCATACATCACACTGCGAAAGTCTATATATATACACACTAAGCATGTTAAAATGAAATCTCAAAAATCCCTGGCGTGGTGCTACGCAACTTACTACACAGCGCTGAGCACGCTCGCCATTGCTCCAGTACCCACAGGGTCGACGGTTTAATTCCACAGGCTCACGGTAATTGGTAATTCCCCCGGAAGAAATTACTGGGCGGCAGCAGGAATAGAACCGCCGGCTTGGGGTTATCATCCAGTCACCTTAAGTCGGCGATATTTCGAAACCCCGTCTCTCGGCCAGTCCCAGAATCCTCGGAGAAGACGGCGGGACACAGAGGAATGTGAGAACCCGCTCTTGGACCACATTGAGCTTGTTTTTCACGCTGCTGCTCAACCAATACCAGGTGCGTGAAATAAATACCACAGGCAACGCTGGTGGTGGTGGCGGTGATGGGATGGGTGCTTGCAGTGGATCTAATCGACCACGAATGTATCACTATCGCGTCAACGTCAAATGTCAAAGTGTTTCTCTGCTCAAACAAGCTTTGGGCGTTGGTCGGCTCTGTTGGAAACCCCGAGTCAGCAGTAGAAAGCCATGGTTAGGGCTAGTCTATCCATGGGATGCTGAGGATTTTAAGTTGACTGCTAACCGGGATTTGAACTCATAACCGAGTAAAGTACTCTCACCAAAGTTCGACCAAGATAAAGTGCTCATGAAAGAGCATGACTTGGGTTTGTTACAGTGGTTTATATTTCACAATGGTTTTGAATAGTCTATAGCACAAAAGTATTTCTTAATAGGCACATAATTGACTACAAGATACAACTGAGTATATTGACTATATTGAGCACAAACACTGATTTAACAATTCTTCTTTTTCTTTGCCATTCTTCGAAGCACGATGGTCAGCCTCTGGACATCGTTGTCTTTCAGCTCGGCCTCGAAGTGTTTGGTAGAATTCGCAGGCAACACCAAGTATTACCCGACAGGGATCGCGACGTGATTTATTGTCATTCCATAAAATCTGGGATCATTGGTTTTCATACCGAAGTTCACTTCAAATGACCTCAATCAAAGGTCTGAACCTGGGTGAGCATACACAGAACCACCAGCTTCCCAGGTTCCTGGTCTCAGCCTGGCCACCAATTAATTACTGCTCAAACAACCCTCCCGCATAAAATATTTCTCGCTTATATTGCGATACCCCAGCAATAAGGGTTACCACTTAGAAACACGTCACGTTTACAGACTTGCAGCAAACCGCTCTTCACACTAGATGCTCATCTAGTGTCGGGTAACGGAGACCTATTGAAGTGGCTCCAGAGGCAGCGCTACGCTATCGTCTTCCTGGGCTATGATGTGAATCTCTGCTGAACCAGGAGTAACGTGTGTATGGTTTCTTAACGGGCAGCAGACGTCGCTTCCTCCCTGGCAGGAACGGGGACGGGCTGCTCATCACTGCTGCTCAACGGCTCCACACTTGAGTTACCGTCTCAGCGTGTGTAAGTAAATAAACACAGGCGTTCGCGCAAAAGGAAGCGCGAACGAGCCAAGCAAGCAAGCAAGCAAACGTGTGGGCCGACACGGAGAGGAAACACGCAGTCCGCCACGGGTTTAAGACCTCTTCGTGTTGATGAATGGCAAGTAAAGCGTACCGATGTAGGTTTTCACAGCTCGATTTATGAGAATTTCTCTGAAGAGATGTTCTTTCGGTATGGCTGGGACCGCTGTGTCGAGCGTTACTCTTCTCGTCCTCTGCAGGACTGTCCCAACTATCCCGAAAGAGCAGCCCTTGAGAGCAATTCTCAATAATATGTATCGTTACAACTAAAGGTGGCTTATGTCGTGCAGAAAGAAAGGACACTATCATCGTTCACATTCGCACATATCCAGAGGTGAAAGTAAGCCGTACAGTCCAGTATTGAGTGTTCCTCCTCTGTCCTTTACGACATTTTGCGAAGGACAGAGGAGGCACACTCGACACAGCTATCCTGAAAGAGCAGTCATAAAAAGCAATTCTCAGTAAGGCATATTGTAAGTTAGCTCAAGCACAGAACATTCAATGCTTAAGTGTTAATTCCCATTCCCTACAAAATGATGATTGTTCAGTGGCCAAATGCTATCCCCGAATGAGAACACGGAGCCAGAATTGCTGAGATCCTTGGTTCAAATCCCAGGCTCCCACCCAACAGAAATGTGGCCGTTACATGTGTTGGATTCTGATGGTCCAAATCCGGTCACTAATCTTTCAGCTATGAAATCCACTGCGAATAAATTAGGATTGCCACTTATTTGGAAACCCCACCTTTGAGTGGCTTGGTTCATATATAAATAGTGAATAATCCAACATTTAATACATTAATAAATACGGTGGCAATTGATTTCATGGCCACATTCGAATAACTTTTTTACAGTCAAATGACCCTATCACCTAGAGATGCTATGAGTAGATGGCTTTATACTATACAGTATTGTAGCATTCAACCCCAGAGGGCCATAGACACCACATAGAGAAAAACTAACACAAGCAATTGTAGCATCAGCTTGTAATAATAATAATAATATCATTTTATATAGCGCCTTTCACCCGAGGGTCACAAAGCGATGCACAAGGGCCGCGAAGAGAACGGCATGTCAACAATGAAAGAAAAAACAACCAATAAAAACCAAAGGAACAAAAATTAAATGATTAAGGCTGCTTCGAATAAACCGAAAGGTCGTTTAACTGGCACTCTTAAGAGCGGCAAAAATCTGCCAGCGTCCCCTAAGATGGCCGTCACTTCCTTACAGAGTTTCACCCAGATCGAGTAAAAGTGCCAACCTATTAAAAGAACACAACGTCGTAACTCGCGTTCATCTCTGTTGGCATCTCTCATGCAGTGGTTAGAAATTCCACCATCGCACGGCAAGAGCCAGTCACACTCGACAGGCTGTGCATTGAGACGTGGCTATAAAATGGTTTAAAAACAATCATAATAATTGTTTTAGGTGAGGTCATCGTGAGAATGTGTGCCACTCTAACCAGCCACGGCTCGAGTCGCTCGCAAAACTCCGCTGACGCCCAACCTCCCACCCACACGCTCGCGGTGCCGCGATGCGGGAAAGCTACATCGCTGGCCCCACAAATTACTGTAACGCACCCGGGGAAATGAACAAAAAACCCTCCACCCCTTTACGTCACTCACTCACCCTAAGAGCGGCTGAAAGGTTAGGAGTAACTGACCCCGAATGCTTCAGACACTGGGCTGCGTCGGGCACAAAGGTAATGGTACTACTGGCTCGTGATGAGGGACCTCGAAGCTTTTGGGATCCCCAGTTTGGGCCTTAAAGACATCACCTACAGCTCTGGCCAATGTAAACTCCATTAACAGCAGGGTGACCTTGTTAGGTTACAGCCTCATCTGGAAACGTACGGAGTTTGCGCGAGTGTGCGAGCGTGCGTCTGCGTGACCATGCGGTTTAACTGGGTGACGCGCCGGTTAGAGCACTCAATTCGCAATCTGAATGTTGAGAGTTAAACTCCAGGTGAGGGGTTGACTCAGGTCAGCATCTCTCCAGGGACGATAAAGCAACATTGTGGAAAGTCACACTGGCCAGCCATCAGGAAAATGAGGCATTCCCACTGTTAAATATGGTACATTGGTATTACTAGTTTAGGGCTTTCAATGGGGATGAGCACCACCCCATTAATGGTTTGAGCAAGGACACACGGATACACTTTGACCTTTGACCTGATATGTGTGCCGTACATGTGTGTAGAATAGTGGTTAGCACATCACTGTTACAATCCCAGTCCCTGATTTACGTTCTAGGCATGCACAACACCATCAGAACTCAGTGTCTCGATCTGACCTACACTTTCCATGACTAGTTTGGGTCTAGTAAAGTTGCTGTATTTGTGAATGATGGTCATTGTTTTTGTGATCAATTACTGTTGTTTTATTGCAGGTCAGAATTTGTCTGCACTCATATCCGTTGAAATGCCCTTTCCAGTGGTTAAAAGCCTACATTTACATGGCCTTCAAGTCTTCCCAGAAAGCTGTACGATTCTCATGTTACTGATTGATCCTATAGGGATGATGTGCTGAGTCAATCCCCAAAAGGGATTCCAACTTGCAACCTTCCAATAATGACCTTGGCGTTGTCCAACAATACCAGTGGGCCAGAACACGTATTCAAATTGTTACTAAACTGTGTATTTCATAAGATGTTATCAATATTGCCTTACGCCCTGTCTGCCAGGATATGCTCCGGCTCACCGCGACCCTGAACAGGATTAAGCGGTTTCTAACAATGGATGGGTGGATTATCAATAGGTTCTCAAATATAAAATCACATTCATCATCCATCCATCCATTTTCTACACCGCTTGTCCTGGTGAGGGTCGTTCACATTTAACGATTCCAGCTTCGGGCACAGTTCGGGAAGAAGCCTCGGAACGGGGAGAGAAAAGTCAGACATCACACCGAGCAACATGCGGCACAACCCGAAAACACATGGGAGAGCCGTACCGCGCGACCGCAAAAACCACCGCAGCAGCATCGCAGTCACGTGTTCCCGGTGTACAATTGCTCTTCTGAATACAGCGGAAGATCGCTGCAGCCGCTGTCCTATCAGCTTTCAGAAGAATTAAGGTCACCACCGACCACAGGAATACATGGCATCACCCTCTTGAAAGAATGGCTTAACAGAGCCAATGGGTTTGTCTGACGATGTAATGTCAACATATGAGCTAATGCATTATTTTGCTAAAGTAATTTCTCATGCATTTGTCTTGCACTGGCATGCTGCGGATTTCATCTGTTAATTCTATTTCTTGTGTGGAAGTTGAAACTTTCTAACCACCCCTACCTCTCTCCAACTAGCCCTACACAGGGCATTTCCAAAGAAACGCTCCAGTTCTTCTTCTTTGCGATTCTTCGAAGCACGATGGTCAGCCTCTGGACATCAATTATGTTAAAAAGTACGTCTAAATAAATTAAATTGGAAGACAGATCAAGATTGTTAATCAGCCAGCGTGCTCGCAACATAAAAAACACGACGGACTTAAACCTCACAGAGTAAACATCTAGCGGAAACCACACAACTGCACGCTGTCAATACAGAGGTTTGCAATTTGCCCACCCTGGCGCCCATCCACTCCGCATGCAGCTTAAAGCGCACACACAATAAACGGGACTTGTTGACAAGCAGCTAAGCTGGCCACACTCCAGGGCAATACCCAAATGTCCCTTTCCTGATGTATCATTCAATTATTATATTTCTAGCCAGGCTCTCTTCAAAGGCTTAGCTGCTACATTCATCATAATACGAGGGTGGGGAGGGAATATCACTTTTCACCTTCTTCTCCATGTCAGTGTGATTGAAAATGAAAAATGAGGCCTATGCAGGCCTGCTTGGCGGTGGGGGCAGGTTGCTTAAAGCACATCAGGTGCTGCAAGCGTGCAGACGAGGGTCATGGAGACGCGGAGAGCAGCCTTCTAAACTAGGGCCCGCTTCGAGTGTTGCCGAATGTTGTTTTATTCGGCCTATTTTTGGAGAAATCTGGAATTTCCACATTCCCATGACGTGAGTTGTTTCCTCCAGAGGACAACCTTTGCCGACATCCCACAAAGTGTTCTAATGTTTAGGAAAAACGTATTATTATTTTACTGTCTGATTGTTAACGAACCTTCAGTTACAAGCCCCTTCAGTTATGCCCGGAGAAAATGCGCGCGTTACAAAAGTCGATTATTATTATTATTATCATCATCCCAGCCGCTTCATACGCAGCGAAACGCTCGAGTGCCCGTCGGAGGTCACAGTCGGATGAGGCGAGAAGAACAACGTAATCTGCAAACAGCAGCGATGCCACCTCCAATCCCCCCCCCGCCCCGTGGCTCTCTCCAACCAGCCCTATGCAGGGCATTTCCAAAGAGACACTCCAGTTTAAAGTGCATATAACGAACGATTGTCCATTTTTGATAAGAGGGCCCAAGGTAACAGATGCATTTCCAGGAGCGTATACATTCATTATGGTAAAACAAATATTAGTGTTAGAAGTAAAACGTTATTAGTAAAAAAAACACATTTGGTGCAACAGAGCAAGACAATATTGACAAAAAACATAACCGTTTTAAGATATCCATAATTATTTGTCAATGTTATATTGATGTAGGTTTTCACAGCTCAATATATGAGATTTTTTGTTAAGAGCTGTAATTGGCTTATACACTACATTAATTCGGTAACAATGGGTGCAAATAATTTGCATAAAAATAATGAAGTTCACAGTCCTCGCAAAGGAGTAATATTTTAAAAGTTTATAAAACGAATGATAATTATCAGGCAATATTGTAGTTATTTGGCCAACGTTATTATCCTTCAGTGTTAATTGTGGTAATTACGTGACTGCTTCCCTTCAGAGAAATGTGGAATTTCCACCGCTGGCTCAGGACTGTTAACGAAGATGAGCAGAACTTCTCAAAGTTCGCCTGAAGATGAAATCACTTTAAGTTTGAAAAAAAAAACCCATCTGAATAAAAAATATATCTCAAATACATTTCGTGTTATTTTAACCGTAGCAATGACATCATTCTCTTTCTTACACACACTTTCTCTTACCATTCCAATTCCCCAATGCATAGCACTTTCTCTCCCACTGCCCCCCCCCCCCCCTTTTTTTTTAAAACGCAAACAGTTAACAAGTCAAACCCATCAACCTACTGCCATTGCTGTGTGGTCCCCTTATAAGTGGCAGGCACTCGTAAACACAAACATGTCCAGCCCAAAGCTTTTCCCCCCAAGCAATACCCTGGGAGGGCCACTGCCTGACTCGTGCTATGGGTGGTTGTTTGGGAAGCCTGGGGGGAGGAAAGGCGGACGGACGGGTGGGAGAGGTTGTGGTTGAGAGGCCGGTTGGGCGCCTGGCTCGGGGGCCTCGTCTCGTTTACGTGGCCCGGGCGAGAGTGCTCGGTGGCGCCCTCCGACGCGGGTCACCTCCGCCCTAATCTGGCCCCCAGAAAGCGATCCCGCCTGCTCGCAACGGGGTCAACGAGGGGACTGGCGGCCGTGTAAATCGATTAGAAGTCCGAGCGGTCAAAGGGGCTGGTAACTGAAGCTCGGGGAGGGAGAGAAGAGGCGGCGGTGGGAGCGAAAGGGGCAGGGGGTGCTGGCAAGTCTGCCGAAGATGGCTAGCCCGCCCGGCGACGGCGTGGCGAAGGCGGGCGTTGCGATCGCCGCAATTAGGAAACGGAGACGCGCGGGGCGGGCGGGTGGCGCGGGCGGGAGCCGGGTGCCCTCTGCGTGACAGCGTGCGAGCGCGGCAAGGCGCTCACCCGGCCCGTTTAACCGCAGGGCACCCGTGAGTTTGGCGCGTTCCAACAAACCCCCCCCAGAGCTGTGTCACCTGGAGTCGAGCACTTCCCTGCCAGGCCATTGCCTTGGTGAACAGGTCTGGAGTCCATGGATCCTGTTAGGTTTTGCCTTGGTGAACAGGTCTGGAGGCGACCGCTCCTGCGAGGGTCTTGCTTGGTGAACGGGTCTGGAGTTCAGTAATCCTGGTAGGGTCTCCCTTGGTGAACAGGTCTGGACTCTGGCGCTCCTGTTAGGGTCTCCCTTGGTGAAAAAGTCTGGGGGCAGGTTCTACACAAACAGTGATCCGAAAACCATCCGACGAATGGAGAGAGGGCATCGGGCTGTACATTTCTGCTCCAATTTCCCCAGCGTTGGGGATCAACTGGAAAACCTGAGCCATCCTGGATACTGGCTGTTTAGACCAGCAACAACCATTGCTTTCTGTTATAGTGGAGAGGACAGCATACTGCACCAATAACCTGGCATCCCGAGTTTGGTTCCTGCTCACAGACAATATCAGTGGCAAATGTCTGAACCAGTCCGGAGCCTCCCCTAGGTGTTCTCAGCCTTAAACAGAGGCGACCGTGTGCTGTCCCGACCTTCATATGAGCTTACTAACAGTGCTTGCCCCAACAGCCTGTGTAGTCTATATGGGCCATCTTTGTCTTTTTCCTTCAACCTTTTAAAGGAAAAACCGATGATGATTTTGAACATTAGCAATGTGGAGATAAAGGTGGGCATCCATGAATAACGTTAGCAAAAGTACCCATTGTTTGCCGTATTAACCCGAATGGATTTCGACAACAGCATTCAATGTGGTTTTCACGGCTACATTATGGGGTTTTGGCTATTTAAATTGCCAATGAATATTATCACAGCACAATGATCTGTTGTGCAGGAAGACAGTTAGAATGTTTTATTTGTAATTACCAATTTTAAAAATCATATTATAAATCATCTCTCATGAAAGACCCTATTCAAAATTCAAGTCAAACGTCAACACGCTTCCGTGGGGTGGTTCTCTTGGCAGCCGGCGGTGGAAATTACACATTCCCATGGTGGGAGCCAGCCTCTAGTCCGTCGTGAGCCGAGCATCCTGCCAACAGCGCCACCCGGCTGGGTTAATTCAAACGCTATATGTCATGTACCGCACAGTCTAATCCGTATAGACCAGCATCGCAGAGCATTGCTCGCCGTTCCGAAGACATGCCCTGGAGGCAAGGCAAGAAAAACACAGGGCGGAGAGGGAGGTCTCACTCAGAGAGGCAACAGCTGAAGAATCTTGGGATCCAGCGCTGGCTATCCGTGCCTCGGCCACCCCTCTTCCTGTCATTACAGCCATTTCTCCAGCCAGCAAACAGCTCCTGGCCACTGACCCGAAACCCCACGCTTGTTTGGTCGGCTGGCTCATTTCATTTCCTCCCGTCACCGTAGCCGAGCGCCACACACTCGCATCGGACTTCTCGCCCACAGGCAAGAAAGGGCACCCCTCCAAAATTCCCAAAGCCTTCGATTTAAACGTCATCGTCGGATGCGGTCAATATATTCGAACGTTTTGTAAGGGTTAGGCAAGGAATATTAAAAGATCCATGCGTGCAACTTTGTTTGGTTTACGAGCGTGCGTAAGTACGCGTGTGTGTGTGTATGTATGCTCTGTGTACACATCCGGATATGTGTGGTGCTGCGAGTAAGAGTGCCTGGCTCACAATCATAAGGTTGTAAGTTCAAATTCTGATCCGGGCTTGAATCGACCCATTGTCCTTTCAGAGTCGATAACGCGAGGACCACTTGGTTGGAACCGACAATTGATTGTTCAATGGAGAGACCAACCAGTGCTATGGTAATACGGTGCTATGGTAATACCATGGTTCCACTGCTCGGGAGGTGAACACCAAGCTAATGCTCATTTGCAAAGTGGAAAAACTACACAAATCTCTGCGGGGGTGGGAGCAGTGGCACAGCGGTTAGTGCAATGAACTATGAACCTGGATACTTGAGTTCAACTCATGGCCACGCCTAGCATCAGTGGTGATGGATGTTTAAATCAGACCAGGATTTTTACCACTTCACAAACCCACACTGGCCAGTGTGGTATGATCAGACAACCCCACGAATGACGGGATTTGAACTTGGTTGTTTGATTGATTGACGTAAAACTAATTTGAATGGCTGAAACAACAAATATGCATTGTATTGATGTAACTTTTCACTGCTCGATGTTTGAGAATTGCCATAGAGAGCCGCTCTTTCGGGACAGCCGTGTCGAGGAGAGAGGAGGAACGCTCGACACGGCTGTCTCGAAAGAACAGCTCTTAAGAGCAATGCTCCATGTATATACATCAACATGTACATAGCGTTCGGTGGGCACAATTTATCGAAGCTATTTTGGCCATGATTCTGCTACACTTTGGAATGATGGCTGTTTTGAAAAACGGCTAATTTTGCATTCAGCTGCAGCCAATTCAACACGAAAACGTGCCCATGCTACCACCACTCAGGCTGAATCGTAGAATGAAGTGGGCAGTGTTAGGGCGGGGTGTGTGAGTTCAGGTGTGGGATGGACAGAGCATGTTTGGTCGGCTCTGTCGCTCGGCGGAGTCAGCATTGGTGACATCAGCACACACGGCAGATTCATGTCGACACTCCCCCTCCAAGATGCTGATTTGACCGCGAGAATGTTTTTTGCAAAATTCTGCTATATGAATTAGGTGGAATCACTTCACAGTTTTTACGGAAAAAGCATGAAAACTCTGCATGAAACAGTCCAGTGGCACTGCGCTGAAACTAGCGTTGAGCAATGTGACCCTCGGGTGAAAGGCGCTATATAAAATGCTATTATTATTACATAGTGCTGAACTGTGAAATATACACCACAAGAGCACTTATCCAATGGTGGTCCTAAGCCAGTGGTGCAAATTCCACATTATTATGGTGGGGTCAGTCCAGTCACAAGTACTATTAACTTCCCAAAAAGTGGTACTAATTTTATTGACCCCAGAAGGATGATTAGTTTTGTCATTAAACTCACGACCGGGATTTAAACGCGTGGCCTTTTCATGGTGAGGTGAGTGCTCTAACTAATGCGTCACTTTGAAGTATATATATTAATTTAGTATGCTTTTTATACTCGTGCTGTCAAATGCTTTTATACCGCAACATTGTTGTATTAATGGATTATTTTCCTGGATGGAATTATGGAAAATTGTTGGTGCCTACTTTGCTGAATTAACATCCTACTGTCCCATCCATTTAGGCATCCGCAGAAAACACAATAGCTTACTGTTGATGCAGAAGAACTCTTAGATGGATTAGATTTGTCAGAGCTTTAAAAACAACGCAAAAAAACGGGGAGAAATTCCTGAAGCCTGACTTGTGTCTAGACCTGGGCTCTGAAGAAAACACTGCATATATATGCCAATAAAGGAGGTTAAAAGGGGGTGCTACAGAAGGCAGTTTAGCAGTGTTAGGTTAATAGAACCAAGGCTGCAGTCCCGTGAAAAGCATGACAATTGCTTTAGCATTTGTTCCAACAGCAATAGTCCCTCTGAAATGTATATCGGTGCGGAGCAATTTTCGCTACACATCAGTGAAGGCTTTGCGCACAATATTAAGCCCACGTGTTGGAAAAGGTGAACTCTTTTCAATTGTACCTATACAATAAAACTGTCATTACTCGTAAGAAGTGCTCCCTGTGGGTTATTATTATTAAGATTTTAAGAGATTTTTTTTATGAAAACTACACGTGTATTGTTTGAATTCATGTATTTACCTTGCTCATGTCTACAGTCCTCCAGGTATAGTGTAAAACCTTTACTTAATTAAAACATCTAGTTCACAATAATGTTAAACTTAACGTACACGTTATACCATAAACGTCAAGTGTCCCTTTGCTCAAATGAGCTCTGTTGGTACTTTTCATCCGGTGGTTAAAGTTCCACATTCCTATGGTGGGAGCCAGTTTTTCCACTAAAATCACGTAATCTCACCACATAGTGCTGTGCATTGTACCAAAACCCAGTGATAATTATCAATGTCCCTATTGCATTCACAGGACAATAGCAAGTATGGAAAAGGATTATCATATGTAAGAGAACGTATTAATGTAACAGGAACATTATTCTTCCACGTGGCCTTAAGGTGCGCCTGGCCTGGCACAAACACCGTGGTGACGTCGCCGCCACTTAGTGGCGAACGGCAGTTGATGCTGAGCTTATTAGTGCGCCGCTTTGCATGGAATCACAGGTCAGGGTGAAGTCATCATCTGCCCCTGCATAATAATATATTTTTGTAACGCGCGCATATTCTCCGGGTGCGTTATGCCTATTGATTCGGAGGCGCGGTTTGTTGTGAGTCGGTTTGTTGTGAGTCGGTGAAGAGGTGATTTTTAAAAAGATTTTTGAAGGTTGTGGGGGACTGTGTTTGGCGTAATAGATGTGGCAGGCTGTTCCAGGTTGTGGGTGCCGCGACCGAGAATCGGCGTTGTGCGAAGGTTGTGCGTGAGCGCAGTGTGTGGAGTAGGTGATGTGATGAGCTGCGTAGAGTGCAGGATTGTGCCGAGGCGAGTGCCCGGAGTAGTTCTATTTCCTTAGAATCACTACTTCGCTCAGTCTCAATCGTGTGAGTTAATTTTGTATGCATGTTAGAGCCAAAATTCCAGTTTAGAAAATGAAATGCAAAACCGATATTGTATCTCACATATGGGCTCTCACATTATGTAACAAATGTGAATTTAATTGAAATGAAACCATAATGGTGCCCTTTAACGCACCTAAATCGACACAGACAAAGTGTCTTTTTTCTAAAATACCAGCTCGCTGGAATGATCAAAAACATTTAGACTGCTAATGCGATATGGCCATATGTATATATAGGTCTCTGCCACATCACCGTATAACAATACTATTTTAACTAGCAGAGTACCCGCCCTAATCTCAGGATAAAAGCGGAACAGCGCTTAAGAAAGTTGATGGTCCTTGTGCAACCGTGGGAGTGTTAAAGCTGAAATAGTGTTAAAGTTTCTGAAAAGTATTCAGTACGTGGGAAGTAACGCTGAAGACATACCAACCTTGGTGTTGTGCAGACAAAACTTGCACTCATGAAGGATGACAGATTCAAACCTGGCACCCTCGGTGGAGACATGTGAGCATGCAAACGATTGCGCTATTATATACAGTAGATATAGCCGCATGTGCGTTCGTAACTCACTCACCCATTCGTTTTGGGGTGGGAGCCTTTTTTGACCTCATCTTCTGAGCACGCTTGAGCATCAGCAAGGCGGTCTGTGGATCTCTGAAGCCCCTTCATCACCAGCACAACAAGCAGAGCGGCATTTTAAACAGGGCACTGAAAACTCCTCCGAGTCATTAGTATAACAAGTCAGTTGATAAATAAGTCAAAAGCTCCAAGCGTCTCCATCGCCAGACCAGAATGTGGGGGGCACGGAGAGTTCGATTCCCGGCTCGGGTCCCGATTTGTCTGGAGGTTGCATGTTCTCCCTATGTCTGTGGTGGGTTTTCACCGGGTATTCTGATTTCCTACCACAGTCCAAAGACATGCGGCCTAGCTTAATTGTCCTGACTGAACTGCTTCCGGTACCCTGAGAAGTTGTAACTTGATTGCCCCTCTCCGCTGGACAACTGTTAAAAAGAGCTACATAGCTGAACGGTTCCTTCCAGCTTACGTAAAAACTGACTGACGGACTGACTGATGGAGTGGTGCTCATCTGCATTGGAAATACCACAATCACGTGTCAAGGCCAGTTTATTCATAAAGGGCAGCCACTGCCGAATATCTACAAAGAGGTATTCATTTTAATCGACCTCAGAGAGATGAAGGTCTACCCCAGCCGGGATTTCAGCGTGGAAAATGTTCACGTGTGAGCTAAGCAGCATAACCGTGGTGAGGCGCGGCCGCGTTTGCTCCCACACATGTATTTTCCAGCGTGGCCGATCAACGGAAAGAATGTATCGGCTTAGGGTGTGCAGGAGAAAATTAGTTTTCTCCCATTGAGTGAAGGTTTTATGTGCTTTTAGGTGAGAAAAGTGTCATGTGTAATTATTATGGGTTTGAGCAAAGGCAAAGCTTTGGTGGAATAAAAAAAAAACCTTCTGAAATACCTGCTCAATTGATAAGAGAAGCTGTTTAAATTATCAGTGCTATTTAGAATTACTCATTATGGATAACAATCTTCTTCTTTGCGATTCTTCGAAGCGCGATGTTAAATTACAGTTTCCCATTTTCTTACACAGCCCCTTGCATTTTCATTGAACTCCGCAAGGTCTTTACACGGTTATATTTTTGGAGGCACAGAGCTAGAGCTCAAATTCTCTTGTATGCCAGTCTGAATCGGTGAGAGCCTGAACAGGTGATATTCTGGATAGGTGAGAGCCTGGACAGGTGAGGGCCTTGAGCTGGCGCTTGAAGGCAGATGGTGTCTGGACGCTGCTGCGTGTGTAGTGGGAAAGAGAGTTCCAGACGGCTGCTGGTGCAGCTACAGAGAAACGTCGCTCAGCCAGGACGGTCCTGCCTATGGGTGCGATGAGTAGGTTGTTAGATGTACTCTGTACTCGGCGGTTTGCCGTGGTCAGTTGAGTGAGGAGAGGGTGGAGAGGTACAGTGAGGTCGGTGGCACCAGACAGTGATTTTGTACCGTGTGCTTGAATTAACGGGGAGCCAGTGCAAGGATTCAGATAACAACAACGTTCTCTTGCAATAGGACAGAAACGTGCAATTTGCATGAGCAACGTTCCTCCGGTATTCCTAGTTTACAAAGGGAGTGTGATGTATAAGACACGGTTAGGTGGAGTGTGTGAAGAATAAGAAAACAAATCATCGTACCATTCTTCCCTAATCTTTTCTTGTTTCTCTTCTCTCAACTGATGGCTGTTACTTGAAGAAGCCTCTGTTATGCCAGAGGGATGCGAATTATTCTCCCTGAAATGGAAAAGTACATTTATAAATGATGATCTATTTTTGCTGTATTGCAGGTAGTAAACTATACATTCCTATGACAGAGGAAAGTATATCCATATCGAGACCGACTATCTATGTAACTGTGGAGGGATGATATATTGCATTGATCCAAAATTGGGATTTCGATTTCAGACTAGAAAAATAGCGATCTCTAACATTTTAATCACTTTAGCTAAATTTGTAATGAGCACTAGGGAGAGCACTAGGGAGCGCTCATCTCAATTTCTAGTCCTAATTCGGAAGCAAATATTCCACTGTCTTGTTCTGGGAACAGGACTGTCCGTAAAACGTGACTTAATATCCATTCTGACACACATCGCACTTTGTTAATCAAGTCAAACCAAAGTGTCTCCCTACTCCAACAGGAAATGGGGTAGCACTCATTTACTTAGCGACCAGAGTCAGAGCTGGACATTGTACATCCCATTGCAAGGACTAGCCTATCTATAAGCAGATCATTGCTGACTGCAGAAATTACTTTCACCTGTTGCAAAAATACAACCACCTTAATACGTGCAAACCACCTTAATATGTGCAGCTATCCAGCTGCACGTTTATTTAACACGTTAGGCATGTGGGTGTTTACGTGTACATACCTTTCAGCCCTCCATGCCTGTCTGGGCAGCTGGGCCACAGCAACACCACTGCTGCCTTCCCTGGCTCCAGCAATGCCTGAAGGCTGGGGACCAACGGGATCGTTAAGGAAAATTTAAGTAAACACAATTAACTCAGAATATAAGTGTGGCTTTCCCTAGTACGGCACGTGTTGAGCATGTCTTCTCAGGCTTTTGCTATAAACTACTGCTCATATTTGAACTTACGACTTGGCAATATTTAAAATCCTAAAACTCTGGAAGATGCCCGCAGTAGTGCGACAATATGCCCAAAATGTGGCCTATCCTGGAAGACCACACTTGGACATCACAAAGTGTGTACAGGGTGTCTATGCAGTGGTAATAATATCTCCGCCACAATTCACCTCAGGTGTGTTCTTAATGTGTTTCTTCTGGATTCCACAGTATCCTCCCAGAACTAAAAACACTCATTAATTACTCGATGTGTCAATTGATCGATAACGTCATAATTTATTAATTTATAGGACGCGGTGGCTGGTGGGTTGGCAGCCTACAACCCTACCTCTCTGCGGTTTCCTGCAGCATCTTGGGACCTCTGGGTGTAATGCACTATATAAATGTAACGCTCTATTTAATTATTAATTACATGTAACCACTACTGATAACCTATTAGCAGCTCACTCTACTGTATAACTTAATTATGCCATCAAAAGTTTATAAATAAAAGCCTCGGCAAGCCATATCCCTCGAAAGGCCGTGAATTGGCGATTACTCCAAGAGCTTTTGTTGACCAGATGTGGCACGCGGGTTGGCAGCTGGAGAAATCTGGAGGAATAGGGTCCTGCATTTGGATGTTTGACCAATGCTCTTCAAACAAATGCTTTATATGTGGGGCAAAAACCAGAGAATCTGGAGTAAACTCATTCGTTTGTAGGGATAACAGTCTGAGGTCGACACTTGTGAGTTCATGAACCAAAAAGTGTGCAGGGAGAGTTTCACAAATATTTCTGATCCACCAAACTTTTCCTCCAGGACTCTGAATTACAATAACGATTAAAAATAAGTTTGCGTTGCAACTCGACAATATTATCTCAGTTTGTTGAATCGCAGGAATCACGCATCCAGAGCTTGAAAGCACACTGTATATTTTCTGCTGTAATAATAAACACCTATCTATCTATGTGACCCTCGGGTGAAAGGCGCTATATAAAATCCTATCATTATTATTATTATCATAATGAATATCTTTTTGCCGAATGTCAACAGTGATTTTCCTAGAGAGTGTCCATACTCGACCATAGCAATGTGGTATTCACACTGCTGGGACGTTATTAGCAACAAAGACAAAGATCCCCCACATAGCCTTAACAGACTGTAGGGTCAAGTGCCGTTAGCGAGCACCTATGAAGGCCGACACAGCCGACGAGGGGGTGGGTGGCCAGCAACATGCCTAGCGCACTAACCACTGAGCTACCGCTCCCCACTGTTAATAATAATAGCATTTATAGAGCGCCTTTCACCCGAGGGTCACAAAGCGCTGTTAATAGGAACGAGCACTACGCAACACGCATTTGAGCAAGCGGACGCTTTGAATATATAGTATACGCAACGTCCGAGCAATGCACGCTATTGACACAGGCCTACAGCAAAGTCACGAAACATCACTCCGTGAACAAGACTGTATTATGCACGGCATGACTAACGGAATCGCAATGTGGTCCTTTCAACGTCTGAAAAAAATGCCCTTCGCGAGCCACCGAAAGACTGCTGCCAATTAAATGTGGCTGGCGGGGGTGCGGAGCGAACGCGTGCCTCTATTGTACCTTGGACAGGAAGAGCTGGCTCCTCGGAGTGATTGGGGGAGTCTCTGCCGGAAGCCAGGCCCTGTCCAACTCGTGCTGCGCAACGGGAAAAGACAGCAAAGTCGGTAATGAGAAGCAAGCCCTGCGCTCGCAAGACCAAAAGAAACCGTTTTGCCCACTAATTGAGAAATTGACGTAATGGGGTCCCTCACTTAAATCAGCCACCAATTAACCACCCGCTCCCTCCTCGGCCCGTCTCCTTCCAAGTCTGATACTCAATACCCCTTAGCAAACACTAGTGCTTCCCCCCCCCCCCACACACTCTCTTCTCGTTAACAAAACAGTAAGATCTGGGTAGATTCAAATCATTTGTTGACTGAGTAACCTAGTGACCAACCGTCTGGTTTGCGTGGAGTTGGTCGGTCAATTCTCCCAGCGTCTGTTTTTCGTGGCGTTTCCCCTGCCAATTATATTTCAATAATGCTATTGGCATAATTTTGTGGGATAAATACGTTCCCGTCCATAGCTGTCGTACCAGGCAGTGCGTCATGCTGCGTGAGAGAAAGTTACGTTACAGAACAACCTCGAAATTCACTCGAACAGACGTGGCATCCACACCTGGTGCCGCACCTCCGTGTAAACTCGAACCAAATTCATAGTGAAGCTCTGTTTATGGGTTTAAGTCATGTGAAAAAGTGTGTAAGTGTAGTGCACCCGTCGATATGTTGGAGAAAACGAGCGAGCACACACAGCACTTACCTTCAAAGATGGTACCGACGTTTCGCTGAGACTTGCACTGAGTGCTCGTTTTCTCCAACATATCGACGGGTGCACTACACTTACACACTTTTCACATGACCTAAACTCATAAACAGAGCTTCACTATGGATAACATTGGTCATGAAAGCCTTCGAGTTAATCTAAGCAAATTGCTCGTTGCATTGCAAGAAAACTATTCCTCCTTAAAACTAACATATGGGTGGCACGATGACGCATTGAATAGCACTGCTGCCTCACAGCAAGAATACCCCTGGTTTGATTCGCGGCATGGATGCCTTTCTGTGTGGAGTCTGCATGTTCTCCCCATGTCCACGTGGGTTTTCACTCTCTATAGCTTTTAGAGCTCAGTCAATTGGAGGCCCTTCTGTCAGCAGCGTTGCGCGCACGGAATCGCAAAGCCGCACCACTACCACTGACCCAGCTGCGTGTTGTTAACGCACCTCTTGAAACGTGAAGTTATCGATGTCAACCTCGGAAAACTCGTCGCTGTCGAGGAGCGCGGCGTTCCTCACCGCCTCGAGCTGTCGCTTTAGTTTCCTGCGCAGAGCGAGGCCCCTCCAGTGAGCCTGTAAGGCAGAGGGTGCAGCTAAAAGCATCGCTCGCACAGCAAAGCTCCGGAGCTGTCACGCAGTACACAGCAACAACAACAATACTACACGTACTATTGTTTCCGTTTTCCGTAATTTCATCCTGCGATGCTGTACGTACACGCGTGTGGAGTGGTGGCGCAGTCATTAGCGCACTGCTCTACGGTCATCGCCACCCCGTTGAGCACCTCGACGTTCGCAACTCTAATGGAAATAGTTATCCGAACCTATGCCGGGGCCTCCCATCGGTCAACTCAGCCTTAAATCAGTACCCCATGTGGGGTGTTGACATCAACACTATGGAGGCCCAGCACGCATGGTACTGGGCATACGACCACTTTGTATGTGGTGCCAGCCTTAATAGGTACTTGCTAACAGAATTTGCCCCAATGGTCTATACACAGCTATAAGGGGGCTCTTTGTGCATGCAAATGCAGTGTAAATGGGAGTAGGTGTGCATATTTAAATGTGTGCGAGCATAATTGGATAAGTCTGTCCAAATATGTGGATGTGTGTATATGTATATGTAGACAGTATATGGGTGTGTGGATGCATACACAGGTATGTTTGTGAGCAATGGTTAACTGTCAAAAACAGTTTGTGCCAGGGTAGGTTTTCACACCAAGAGATTGAACCAGACATGAACACTCTACTCTGTATTTGAAGAGGATTTGTTAACGCATATCCTTTACAGCAAAATGTCTCTATAATATTATTGTTTGCATTGATAGTATTAGTGCAGCTAATTAATCTAGTTCAATACGATACAATCACGAATAAATGTCAATCCGTGCTAATCACTTACAGTTGTCTTAATAATTAAGACTTATTAAGACAAGCATGTCATCAAGATGCCCTAACAGAATTTCAACACCGTTGCTGAAATACAGTATTTAGAGTAGGATTGAAAACCAGACCTCTTAAATCCAATTTTTCGACACAAAATGCTTCTGTATAACCCATACCATATGCCACACTCAATTAGTCCCCTTGGAGTCGTTTGGCTGTTGGTAAAGGAATTGTCAGTGAGCACCTATTAGGCCTGGCTCGCTCGCTTCTCCAACATATCGACGGGTGCACAACACTGACATACCTTTCCACGTGACCTAAACCCATAAACAGAGCTTCACTATAGATTTCGAGATGTTAGTGCTGGCTCGTGCCGGGCGGCGGTGGGCTGTGCACGTGGCCTGTCATCCCGCACTGCGGAGGCAGCAGCGAGGGCTGGTGGATCACGGCACACATGTCGTGAAACTACATTTGCAAGGGCGTCAATTTGCCTAACCTGACTCGCCAGGAGGAGGCAGTACAGCAAGTGGACTAGTCGCCATCTGTTTCCATCTGTACTGGGGACACAGCGTTGCCCCCTTGTGCACATCGGTTTTCTACGGGGCATTTTGTTCCCTCCCACTTGGATAAACACTCATTAATTGGCTGAAAACGTTTAAAAACCGAAACACCATACAGGCGCTTCCACAGAAAGGATCCTACGACTCGGCGTGACTTTGATGGATAAGTAAATTATTGTTACTATTAAGTTCTGCAAATGGCGTGTTGCAGCTAGGCAGCGGCGCCTAAACGCTCCGTGGTTCCTTTATTGCAAACGCCAAAGCAATTGGCGCACTGCCCTCGTCCTCGCAAAGCAGATTCGACCCTTATCACCGTCTCGAGCTAAGCAGGCAAGGTTAACACAGCCCGACCCAGCCTTCACAGCAGCCCACAGTGAGCCTGCCTTCAAGCAGTGGCCCAGGGGAAAGCGATACCCTAATTACTGCCGTGTAAATGCAAATACCGGCTTGTTCCAGCAAACCCTCTGTGCGGTGTCAGGAGCACAGGTTTTACATTTAGCAGATACTTTACATTTTTCGTGCAAGTTGTGTTAACCGTGGGGGAATTGATTACAAAAAACAACGCAAATATACACACGCACAATTTAATACCGGCGATTGTTTTCGTTACAAAAACAAAAACATGATTTTCTTAAAGAGAATCAACGTGACTCCTTCCTTAATTTTACTTCACGTATTCATTATCATTTATCCAAGAATTAAAACTCTGGCAGTAGAGGTGGCCTAGTGGCTCAAGGGACAAAAGCTATGCCCACTGCCAGAATATTGAGCCGGCACCGGTGAGATCTTGGGTTTGAGCCCCAGGTGGCCACCCGAAATTAAACAGGTTTTCACATTTGCTGCTCTAAGCCCCAGTCATTAGTAATCACTCCACAAAGGAACCATCAAATATACGTGGTTTTGAGTGGAATTTGGATTGTCTCAGCTGTGAGGGTTTATTAGATACTATGCGGTTAACTATTAAAACTGGTTATCTCTGCGTTGAGCATAAGTGTGTATTATAGTTTCAAGTGTGTATTTGAAACATGTGTGTACATGGGCTTGGCCCCGGCAAAAGTAACGTGGAATTACCACCACTTTCTGAGTGCCGTAAACCGAGGAGAGCACCACCGCACGATTCTCATTCGAGCAGGGCGGCACTCTGACTCATTTTGCAATGCTCTTCCTTATTGTTCTATTTATACTCCTAAAAGTGCTTTCAGCTCCAACATAAAACACACCTTCACAGCAAAGCATTTTGGTAAATATTTTTTCAGTTATTGCAGTTCTGCTTAACTTTAAAGTCTCCACAAGTCTCCACACTGTTCTCTCATCAAAGCATGAAACCCGATCTCCTAAAACCAAGCTTCAAACCACCAAGCAACTTCATGTGCCTATAACTGTATAACATTGGTTTACTGTTCCTGAGTGAAAACATTGGTCCATAAATTGTTAAACTGATTGAGAAGACATTTCTGAACTTGATGGCAACATAATGTTTAAACTGGCTGGGATGCCAACATTTTTTTCCACTACATATTTACAACACATGAATGCTTATTCATGATCAAAATAAGACTGGCATTGCCCCCCAGAGGTATGAATACCACTTGGTGTGAAGTCAACCACATATTCCCCTGCCATGAAAACGTGGAATTTCCACTCATGCTCACAGGCCACCAATGGAGATGAGCACTGCCGCATTGGTAATTAGAGCGTAACGACGCGTGGTGACATTTGAATAACGACAACGATTTTCCTTGCCTCTGAATAAATAAGAGTAGGCTGTACAGCTCGAACACGCCGAACCTAACCTGTAACACAGTTGTTACCTAACCTCCCGTCATTACCTTGCCATCATTACCTCCTCTCCACTGGGTTTCCCAGCCTGGGGAAACCAATGACGTTTTACAGATCAGGACATTCCAGTTCGTTACTTCTCTCTCTCTCTCTCATGCCCACAAGGTCTTGAATGCATCAACAGATTTATGCCGAACTAATAGCAAAACATACACGAATGCAAACACTGCAATGTTGGTAGCACTTTCAGGCTTAGCATAGCCTTTGCGTTATTGATTATTCACGCTATGGTAAGAAAATACAAGATTTGTTCCTTTGTTATTTTTGAACCGTGCAATTTGGTTTTACTAAACCCAGAATACAGGAGCTAATGACTGTTTTTATTACGTTCGTAAAAATGTAACAAACGAAAACTACATATTTTTTTTACGTTTTTAAATGAGGAAAAATAACTGCCCAAAGCTGCCATTTCCTGACAAAAAGCATTTAAGCTCTGCTTGTTTAGAATGTTGGCTTGTGTTTAAAAGTTTAATATGTCTACAGGTATTGCAAAGGTTTAAAAGGACCATGCACAATATCAACTGGGTCTATTTGGAACTTCCTACACTGTTGAGATCTGACCCAAGTGTGCATAATTTAGCCTGTAAAAACAGGCCGAGGACAATCAGAGAAAACTTGATCGTGAACTAGCTTCAGGAGATAAGGTTTCAGGCCATAACATGCGCACAAGAAGACATTCTCACACAGACACAAGGTATTTTATTTTATAGACTGGCCCCCACTAGAGGAATATACAATTTTTGATCACTGGCGCATGGCTGCCAAAGGAGATGAGTAACTTCAAGAGTGATTTTGAGCAGGGAGACAATATCACGTGACATGTCAACTGCAGTCTTGCTTTGAATATAATGCTCCCTGCCATGATAATACGGAACTTCCATTGATGAACCATGGCCACCAATGGATAGCTCAAAACATCGCGATGCTAATTCATGACCATCGTGCTTCGAAGAATCGCAAAGAAGAAGAAGAAGAAGCAAGGATAGACTCTGCATTGAAACTTTTGATGGACACATCATATGATATTGTTATCTCAACGGTTGGATGACACACTTTAGTATACTTGGGATATCACGGAAAATAAGTGCACGGTACATATTTCAGATCGATGAAACGGCCTAAAAACCTTGGGTCCGAGTCTCACAGAAGTGAAACCTCGTCATAAGATTCAGCATGTCCTTCACTCTCCCTACAACATCTCCCCTAATCCAAGTGCATGATATTACTGTACATTAGTCCTACACGTTTTACATTTAACGCTTATTTTATGACCAAAAAAAATGTTATATTTTATTCTGTTGCAGCTCAAGCATTACGCAAAGAGTGAAGAGAAACTGGGCTTATTGTGAGGATTCCATATATGGAAATACAATCAAACATATGCGCCAAGTTTCACTTAAAAAACGCAGGCGTAGCCACACACACGAAGGTGTAGCATTACGGCGTTTTATAACAGCCACGCGATACGTATAAGACGGCAGTGAGGCTGAAGGGCTAATCAATTACCTACAGCTCACGGCAGATACTTCATCATGTCAAGTGCGTATTATGATAAAGATAAATATTTTACCGAGGTCATTTGTACGACTTCAACAGGTGTGCATTAGTCCTTCACAGCTCAGGATTAAGTGTGCTTTACATGGAAAGCAAAACAACATCTTCTGCACTATATAGTTCTTCACAAAAGAGGACTCTTTATTATTCTTTAATTAGCGACAATGCATGGTTATTTTCTGCGCGGAAAGCACACCACATTTGCAATGCCTGTTCAGAGTCTCGACACTCCATCCCACATCATATATCTACATTTGTGGACATTTGGGTGCTGTTCCTAAAACACTTTCTACTACAATAACACTTAACCACATGAACCGTGTGATGTGGTTAAAACATTACACACGCACCAACTTGTTAGTACACGCAGGCAACTTAAATAGCTACCATGAATCATCAAAACTAATGATGTTGGTTTAAATGACTGACAAACGATTTACATTTATCTTAATCAGCTTTATTACGATTTTACACAAACTGCAGGATAATGAAGTAGGCAGCTGTGCTTATCTATATACTCTGGTGGGAACTGCATGAGTATTGCAGATGATTCCCATAAGCCTGTACATCCTCACTCTATATACACTTGAGCAAATGTTTATAGTACGCATATAAGTATGTCCGCACTGAAGGTAACAGGTTTGAATCCTTCATGAGCGCACATTGTATCTGCACAACACCATGGCTTTTACGTCTTCTTTTAGATGTATGTCTTATTTCAGAGGTATGTCTTATTTCAGATTTACATAAGGAAAAAATCCAAGTCAAAGCAGTCACGTCAGCAGAAAACGTCTTCCACAAAAAACGCAAAAGAACATGTTACACGCTTGGAACCAGATTGCCCGTAGGGCAGGTACTTTGCGAGTATATTCAAAGGCAATGGGAGGAGGGGGGTTACCGTCATAGAACTGTAGAATATCCATCACCTGGCTCGGTGTTAACCCAATGCTCCTCTTAGTAGTGAGACACTCTGGCTGTGCTTTACATCCTAAAGCGAGCAAACATTACGTTAACTTGAAAAAACCCCAAAACAACATACAGTACATCGACTGTACCTCTATTGTATAACAGACAACATGCACGTGAAACAACCATTAGCGCGGGAGCGGCGAGCCACGCAATAGCGTGGGCTGCTGCTCCCTGTGTTATACGTATTTATTTAGCTTTAATTTGTTGTACATTTGTCACTTTTCATCTATTCATTTTCTCTTTGGTTGGTGGTTTGTTTCTGTGTAACTTTGGTGTTTGTTTTTCTTGTCTGCCGTGCTCTTGTTGCTTGTTTTTATTTGTATGTTTTGCGCGGCCTACTCCTGGCCGAGTCCTGC